>CM022300.1:485172984-485510393 GCA_011799875.1 Thinopyrum elongatum | reverse complement strand
AATGGAAAAACTTTGCATGTGTCATTATATATGACCAAGTTACCAGGAGGAAAAATAATAAACTTGTAATACGGCAATTCTTTAAAAAAGTGTTCTCAGAAATGAGCTATCATGTGTGAAAGATTCATGGCTTTCAAGCCAAATGATCAATCTTGTGGCCACATTCATGGCATAGTTTGTTCAAATGATCTAATATTGTGCACAAGGGTGCATATTGGATGGCAAACAATGTTTCCAAAGGAAGTTTCATTTTCTTCGGATGGAAATTTCATTTTCCATTTTTGAGTGCCCCAAATGAGTTTTTTGTGAAGAGCCCCTACCAATATTTGTTGCAAATTTGTACCAAATAATTTTCTAAAATACTAGGCCAATATAATGAAAAATTAACCAAATGGTTGGGTGTCAAAGCTTTGATCCACCTCTCGTGAAAAAGACAAATTTCCGTCGATTTAGTAGGAAGCGGGTCAAATTTGAAATGCAGCTGCCATATAGTTTGCTCTTTATTTTTTCCAAAAATCATTTCTAGTACATAAGTATCTATTTAACCTGAGAAACACCAGAAGTTTCCAAGATTCAACCACAGCTAGGAACGGTCATGCCCGCAGTTTTACCGCATTTGAAACAGGCATGAAAAATTCAAAAAAAAAATCAAAAAAAGTGAAAACTTGCATTGTTGTCATTTATATGACCAAGTTACCAGGAAAAATAATAAAATTGTAATACGGCAATTCTTTAAAAAAAGTGTTCTCAGAAATGAGCATCATGTGAAGATTCCGGCTTTCAAGCCAAATGATCAATCTTGTGGCCATCATGGCATAGTTTGTTCAAATGATCTAATATTGTGCACAAGGGTGCATATTGGAATGACAAACATGTTTCCAAAGGAAGTTTTCATTTCTTCGGATGGAAATTTCATTTTCCATTTTTGAGTGCCCCAAATGAGTTTTTTTGTGAAGAGCCTACCAAATATTTGTTGCAAATTTGTACCAATAATTTTTCTAAAATACTAGGCATATATAATGAAAAATTAACCAAATGGTTGGGTGTCAAAAGCTTTGATCCACCTCTCGTGAAAAAGACAAATTTCCGTCGATTTAGTAGGAAGGGGGTCAAATTTGAACTGCAGCTGCCATATGGTTTGCTCTTTATTTTTTAAAAATCATTTCTAGGTACATAAGTATCTATTTAATCAGAGAAACACAAAAAGTTTCCAAGATTCAACCACTAGCTAGGAACGGTCATGCTCGCAGATTTGATCGCATTTTGAAGCGTGCGATGAAAAAAATTCAAAAAAAATCAAAAAATCGGAAAAAACTTTGCATTGTGTCATTATATATGACCAAGTTACCAGGAAAAATAATAAATTGTAATACGGTAATTCTTTTAAAAAAAGTGTTCTCAGAAATGAGCTATCATGTGTGAAGATTCATGGCTTTCAAGCCAAATGATAATCTTATGGCCACATTCATGGCATAGTTGTTTAAATGTTCTAATATTGTGCACAAGGGTGCATATTGGAATGACAAAAATGTTTTTCAAAGGAAGTTTTCATTTTCTTCGGACGAAAATTTCATTTTCCATTTTTCATAGTGCCCAAAAATGAGTTTTTTTTTGTGAAGGCCTACCAAATATTGGTGCAAATTTGTACCAATAAATTTTGTAAAATACTAGGCCAATATAATGCAAAGTTGACCAATGGTGGGTGTCAAAAGCTTTGATCCACCTTATCATGAAAAAGACAAATTTCCGTCGATTTAGTAGGAACGGGGTCAAATTGAACTGCAGCTGCCATATAGTTTGCTCTTTATTTTTTCCAAAATCATTTCTAGGTACATAAGTATCTATTTAACCTGAGAGAAACACCAAGAAGTTTCCAAGATTCAAACACAGCTAGGAACGGTCATGCCGCAGTTTTTACTGCATTTTGAAACAGGCATGAAAAATTCAAAAAAAAATAAAAAAATTGGAAAAACTTTGCATTGTGTCATTATATATGACCAAGTTACCAGGAAAAATAATAAACTTGTAATACGGCAATTCTTTAAAAAAAGTGTTCTCAGAAATGAGCTATCATGTGTGAAGATTCATGGCTTTCAAGCCAAATGATCAATCTTGTGGCCACATTCATGGCATAGTTTGTTCAAATGATCTAATATTGTGCACAAGGGTGCAATTGGAATGACAAACAATGTTTCCAAAGGAAGTTTTCATTTTCTTCGGATGGAAATTTCATTTTCCATTTTTGAGTGCCCCAAATGAGTTTTTTTGTAAGAGCCTACCAAATATTTGGTTGCAAATTTGTACCAAATAATTTTCTAAAATACTAGGCCATATATAATGAAAAATAACCAAATGGTTGGGTGTGTCAAAAGCTTTGATCCACCTCTCGTGAAAAAGACAAATTTCCGTCGATTTAGTAGGAAGCGGGTCAAATTTGAACTGCAGCTGCCATATAGTTTGCTCTTTATTTTTTCCAAAAATCATTTCTAGGTACATAAGTATCTATTTAACAGAGAAAACAGAAAAAGTTTTCCAAGATTCAACCACTAGCTAGGAACGGTCATGCTCGCAGATTTGATCGCATTTTGAACGGGCGTGTGCTGAAAAATTCAAAAAAAATCAAAAAAAATCGGAAAAAAAACTTTACATTGTGTGTCATTAATAGACAAGTTACCAGGAAAAATAATATAAACTTGTAATACGGTAATCTTTAAAAAAAAGTGTTCTCAGAAATGAGCTATCTGTGTGAAAGATTCATGGCTTTCAAGCCAAATGATCAATCTTATGGCCACATTCATGGCATAGTTTGTTCAAATGTTCTAAATTGTGCACAAGGGTGCATTGGAATGACAAACAAATGTTCCAAAGGAAGTTTTCATTTCTTCGGACGGAAATTCAGTTTCATTTTTTGAGTGCCCAAATGAGTTTTTTTTGTGAAGAGCCTACCAAATATTTGTTGCAAATTTGTACCAAATAAATTTTCTAAAATACTATTCCGTATAATGCAAAATGACCAAATGGTTGGGGTTCAAAAGCTTTGATCCACCTCTCATGAAAAGACAAATTTCCGTCGATTATTTAGTAGGAAGGGGTCAAATTTGAACTACACTGCCATAAGTTTGCTCTTTATTTTTCCAAAAATCATTTCTAGGTACATAGTATCTATTTAATCAGAGAAACACCAGAAGTTTTCCAAGATTCAACCACTAGTAGGAACGGTCATGCCCGCAGTTTTGACCGCATTTTGAAACGGGCATGAAAAATAAAAAAAAATCAAAAAAATTGGAAAAACTTCGCATTGTGTCATTATATATGACCAATGTACCAGGAAAATAATAAAATTGTAATACGGTAATTCTTTAAAAAAAGTGTGTTCTAGAAATGAGCCATCATGTGGAAGATTTATGGCTTTCAAGCCAAATGATCAATCTTATGGCCACATTCATGGCACATAGTTTGTTCAAATGATCTAATATGTGCACAAGAGTGAATATGGAATGACAAACAATGTTTCCTAAGGAAGTTTTCATTTTCTTCGGACGGAAATTTCATTTTCCATTTTTCGGTGCCCAAAATGAGTTTTTGTGAAGGACCTACCAATATTTGTTGCAAAATTGTACCAAATTAATTTTTATAAAATACTAGGACCATTTAATGCACAATGACCAAATGGTTGGTGTGTGAAAAGCTTTGATCCACGTCTCATGAAAAAGACAAATTTCCGTCGATTTCAGTAGTGGAAGCGGGTCAAATTTGAACTGCAGCTTGCCTTATAGTTTGCTCTTTATTTTTTCCAAAAATCATTCTAGGGCATAATTATTATTAATCAGAAATACATGGTTTGGTGGCGATACGTCGAGGTTTGGACGTGGTGCGAGGGCCGAGGGCCCCAACTCCAGAGCGCGGAAAATCGACATGCCCGCCGCCTGGTCACCAGTCACTGTGGCGTTGCCATGCGTTCTGGGCGGCTTAGGCATGTATAGTGGGTTGGGAACTCCCCCGGTAGATGTTAGAAAGAAGAAGGCAATAGAAGAATCTCACAAGGGATATTGAACTAAGCTCAAACAGGAATTAGCAGCCAAGTGTTTGATTAATGGTGGGGAAAATGCACATGGCCAATGGGCCTGAGTTTTTGCCGAGGGATGATCATCTACTAAGGACACTGTTTGGAAAATTTGTAGCTCAAATGGAGGAGGCCTAGGTGTCACTTGCTTTGCAAAGTACCACACTGGAACAAAAATATGAATGTTGAAGCTGGAGTCAAATGAATGAATGGATTGATCGAATTTGGGAGGAGGATGATAATTTGGGCATATGAAGGCACTGCAAAAATTTTCATACCATTTGGATAAACAAAAATGGTACTTTCCTACAGTGCTCCACACCAAACAGAAAATTGGGAAAAATGTTGAGGGAAATTGGCTAGATTAATGAGCTAAAATTTGGTGGAGGGAGGTTCTATGGGTGGGTCATGTCATGGTAAATTTTCAGCAATTATAAAGTAACATAGAATATAGTTGCTTCACATACTGAAAATATTACCAGGAAAAAAGATGGATGTGAGCTCACATGGATTGTTAGATGGAGCTCAAATTTTGGGAGAGCTATGATTTAGGAACATAGAAGATGTGGCAAAATTCAGCTCATTAGGATATGCCTAGCTAGTACTTCCTTCACAATGGTTCAGCTGAACATAAACTTGGAAAATTTGTCGAGGAGAGATTTTACTAGGCACAATGGAGCTGAATTTTTGCATGAGGCAATGATTTGGATAGTAAAGAATGCCCAATTTTTTTGGAATTTTGGTAATGATAGAATATAGGCTGCTTCACAACCTAGGGCAAAAATTGACACATAGGCAAAACTGATGAGGTGGTTCCTAGTCATAGCAACGAACCACAATTTACAAGGCTATGACCATCTATATTGGTCGTTATCAGCTAGAAATAAAGGCAGCGGACCAAGGTGCTGTTTGCTTTACGACCATTTCGGTAAGGAAATTACGACCTTTTGACCAAAATGGTCGTTATGATTTAGGGTTTGGAGCCCCCAGAATAGGCTATGACAATTGGTCTCAAATGGTCGTAGATTTATGACCAATTCTTCCGGGTCACTGACAGAAGGTCACAAGTTGACACATTTCTTGTAGTGAACCGTGCCAAGTTAGAGCATACACCTCGGTGGGGGAATAGGACTGGTCATGTTCTTGAATCCATCTCCGAGGAGCTATCAGGACCCAGCAAGAGATCTGGTTCGACAGGTAGTAGTGTCTGCTCTGAAGACCTTTTTCACTCCAGTTTCCATCACCCACTCAAATGGCTGATTCACAGGAAGAGTAGTTGATGTACAAACATTGTCGACAAATGAAAATGTAATGAAGAAAAGGATTGGCAAGAAATCATTCAAAATATATGATGCCTGGTTAAAACAGGATGGCTTTGTATATTTCACATATAGAGGCTAGCTAAAAGGAGATGAGATTGCATAATTCACTATATGATATAGAAACTAAACAGGTGGCATTACAGGAACATGTCTAAACTAAGCAGATGACATATATGATGTCGCAAGTAGGAACTGTAAGACAACTATGCATGATATGACCAAATCATCATGCCAAGTTAGAGCAAACACCTCGGGGGGTAAATAGGAGTGGTCAGCTCCGTCTGAATCCGCTTAGAACATATATCTTCCTCTGGATTACAATCTGGCGGGGGGAGAGGGTTTGCCATTGAACCCACCATGGAGGGATGTCTGCATGACAATTATATGCTGTGCAAAAATCTTCTCTTTTTCTCTACATGTTCAGCATGATTGGTACAATATCTGACATGCATACGAAAAAATATAGTGAGATATGTAAGGAGATCCATGCAGAAATCGAGAGTGATGGTAACAACCAGTGGATGGATCCAAAAATAATGATAGAGGCTGGTTGATGATAGCTTGAATTAAATAAAAAGACAGATGTGATTGCTTTACTATTTGTTTCCACCCAAGATGAAAACATAGGCATAACCTAGGTGAACCAGATAATAGAACAAAGATACTATTATTGCTGCCTCGATAGTGCCCCACAAGTAATTTTAAAACTCAAGTTTGAACATTTTTGGACTGACTTGGAGTCTAAGAGGTGAATAGGACGATAAAGTAGCAAAGTAATATTAAGCAATGCATAACATAAGCAGAAACAAAGAGGTGCGACCTCTCTTGTGGACCGTGTACTCCTCAGGTTCATCTGCTGAGTCGATGATGGTGATGAAGTTGCGGTGGGTGCGGTGGCAGGGAAGGAGATCTAAGGCGGCGAAAGACGGTCAGGAGTCATGATGTCTGGTATGGTGGAATGCTTCTGTCGATGGAGCAACTCTGGTGAGGTGGGCGACATCGCGCGGTAGGAGCAGGACAAACCAAACAAAGTTTTCTCGACATCTATCTGTAATTGAAAGTAATTCTATAAGGGCTCCTTTGGCTTGCAGAATTCAAAATGCAGAAGGGATAGTTTAAAAACACCAGATAGGATAGGAATGCAGTGGGAAACAGAGCATTTGTAAACACAGGATTTCTGTCAACTTGGGTGTTTGGTTCATATGAATTGGAAGAGCAAGAGGAATGCAAAAGAAAATGGCCAAATTAAAGTGAAACCATATGAAAGTGTGTCCAGTTAGAATGGTTATTCTGCCACTAATGCACTTAGTCTTGTTTTCATGCGTAGGATTTTGAAAAGTAGGTCTAGGTGGATCTTTTGCTCCATTCCTTTCAACGAAATGCATGAATAATTGAATAGTAGAATGCCATAGTAAAATTTCATTGCTACGTTTTCCTTCACTTTTCCTTTGAACCAAAATAGCCCTAATGGATCAAAACAGGAATGTAGAGTAATAAGTGATGCGACAAGTGTAAAACCTCTTGTGTGTAGCTTGTGTCGACCTCAAATCATTAGGTGTGGTCGCTGAAGAAGTTGCCAGTAGAGGTGGCTATCGGAGTGTGGAGGATGGTTTCGTAGACGGCGTCTGTAGATGGTGTCCAGGGTACTGCTCTATTTGGATGGATGGTTCCGTTGTTGGAGCAGCTCTGGCGGAGCCGTAAGACATCGAGGCTGAAGCTGTAAAGACAGACATTGTTAATCTCAAGTGGGATTCTAATAGCATCTCAATAGATGATATAAATACATACAAAAAAGTGATGATGTAAAATTTACAACACCAAAAAACACCCTGACTACAACAGATGAAGGTATAAAAACTGTTGACTCTGAACTTAACTATCGAAACTGAAATTTACTATGGAATCTGAATGTTACTGTCGAAACTGAACGCACTGGGTAGAGAAAGGCACTTCACATGTAGTTTAGGCGCTCGAGTACTAGTAGGTCTAGTAGTAGTAGAGAAAAGTGATCTAAATCAGCGGGTGATCGACAGGGAACATAGTCCGGAGCAGCAACGCGAACTAGGAGCCAGAGCAGCAAACTCGTGTGATGCAGCAGCCCGGTACCATCATCAGCAGTGCGAGCGAGAGCAAGAGCAGAGCAGCAGCATGAGCGAGGGGAAGAGCAGAGCGAGCAGCGTGAAGAGAAAGAGAGAGAGACAGACAAAGAGACACGCGAGAGAGAAGATGGGAAGACAGCAGATAAGAAGCAGATAGTAGACAGAGAGAACAATCGATGCAGAGCAGAAGAGCGGAGAGCCAAAAGAAGAGCAGCAGCGCGGCGAGCGAGGAGCTGGAGCAGCAGCAGAAGATCTGGTGGTATGGACGCTAACCACGAGGTAGCCGATCGGGGGAGAAGACCACCATGGAGATGTCGCCTGGTGGCACCGGCTTCTAGGTAGTGGGCCATGGGGGGTGCAGGATCGAGACACCATCGGCGCCGGGGGAGGTCGAGAGTTAAGGACAAGGTGCGATGCGATGAGTGACAACCTCTTTGGTGGCGCCGAGTAGGCCTTGGCTCGTCGAGGGAGTCGGTGAGGATGCGCGGTTCGGTGTGAGCAGGTTAAGGCGGCACTTGGGGATGGATTAGCCGCGATAGATGAGGCGATCATCGGAGCAGCTCCTTGGAGGTGGAGGAGGGGCGGTGAATGGCAGGATGACGCGGATCGACGACGGATCTCATCCGGGGCGGTGGATGAGGGACGTCGAGTTGTTGCGGTGATGACGTCGTCGGGGGAGAGGTTCCGGCTGGGCAGTGGTGGGGTGGCGGGAGGAGGGGGTGGGGTTTTGCGGCTGGAGCAGAGAGAGGTTATGGCAGCCTGAATTTTGAATGGCGGGAAAGGAGGTGATGGGAGGGGGGGGGGAACCTTTTGACTTAGGGATGCGCTTCGTCCAAAATGTAGGGGTGTGTTACAAAAGTACCCCCATCGATGAAGTAGCGGCCTTCGGCCCCAGGGTTAGAAGGGGGATTTTGCATGTCGGGATTTGGCGCTGGAGGGAGTTTTCGCGCGTGTTTGTAATTTCGGGATAGGAAGGCACGCGGGTTGTGAAGGCGCGAGTTTTGGGAGCACGATATCTGAATTTAGGGATAACAAGGTGTGGGTGAAATTAGGGACAACCTAACGTGTAATAATGTATGTACGAAATCAATTCGCACTTCCCTCAACGAAAAAAACAAAATAAAACTATTCGCACCACACAAAGAGAGAGTTTATCCCGTTTTACTGTACAAATGCTATTCAAAGCTATGAATCCATGTTATGTCCAATTAAAATTTTCGGCTGCTGTGTATAATGCATGTGACCTACTCATTACGGACATTTTAGTGCATTCCAAATGTCTATACTACCGCTGCAATTCAACTAAATTTGAATTTGTTCTCCATTTGAATAAGAATCTACAATCATGATGTTGCCAAGTTAAACCATATTCGTATATATCTTAACAACACACCCACATGATTACTATAGAGATAGATATGAACTATGTGTACTATATGGACTCGAATTCAAATTTTGAATACACTTGATGTTGATTCCAAATAATAGTACATTTGATTTACTAAACTAGATCTCATAATGTAAAAACATGTTTCTACGTACACGGTGTTATCACACAAAGTATAGTGCCCCGCCTACATATGACAAGTATCTAGCCCTGAGCTGCAAAAGCCACACATTATCACAAATTCAAATAATGGTTCTATATATATATGTAGTATAAATGTTCATAACCACACCATAAGTATCACCATTATGATATTCATTGCATGCACGGTTTAAAACAATTGTGATCTCTTGTTCAAATATTTGAATCCATTTTTAATTGAATTATGATCTTATTCGTCTTTACACCCACACAATCCTCGTTATTTGTAGCTAGCGCTAAATTTCTCTCGTGCATGCACACGCCCGCCTCCCTCTCACCCTCCCTCAGCATTCTCTAGCTCCATCGCGCACATTCGTCAGTCTCTTTATGTTGTTCACCCATGGGTGTGTGTGTAGGCCCCCAGCTCTTCTTTCCTGCACACACCGGTCGATATACCTCTCTAGCAGAGGTGACTACCACAAAACACAAGCTTTCCCTTTTTTCTCACCGTCCATGCCCCCTCTGTCAATACGGTTCCACGCACGGAACTCCCCCCACTCTTTTCATCGATCTCATACTCGCACCCTCCTTCCCCATCGATATAGTAGGGACTCTCGCACCACCTTCTGCCCATCCCTCTCTCTCTATCCTTCTCTCCAGGCCTTATTTCTTCTAACACATTCAGATGATACGATCGATCTCCCTACATATACCTAGGTGACTATAACTCCTTTTCCCCACGCATCGACGACGTACCTCAACATAAGTTATGCTTCCCTTTCTCCGACACAGGACGATTGATCTTCCTATGTAGTGTACGTCTGCTTACCACAGCCATATCGTCCCCCCTAATCATTCGTGCATGCCTCCTAACCCGTCTCTCACACGCACGTGCACAAAAAGGTAGGCATCCCCTCTTATTGATAATGTAGGGTGTGCCTCCGTTTGTCTAGCAGGCCTCTCCCACATTTGTGAGAAGCAACTCCACCACCACCCTCCGACTCTAGCTTATCTCTCTCCCAACCGTATTCCTTCTACACATATGCGGGGATGTCGATCGATCTCCCTCAATACATAATGTAGGTCTCTCTCCTCCTCCGCACATATAACCAGTCGTTCTACCTCTATAGTTAGGTCTCTGCCCCCCACACAAACCGATAGTTTAAACGCTGTATTTGTGTATGTATCCATGCCACAGAGACAAACTCACCTATCCCTTCATGTTCCAGTAGGCCAGCCACAGTATATCTTTGACGTGGGCACACACAAATTCGATGGCACTCTTTATTGATCGCGCCCGCGCAACACACACACAACACTTCATCCCTCTCTTGATTCTATGGATATCTCACAACGATGATACCTCCACTTCTTTTCTGTGGATCGCCCCCTCTATATATGTATATCCAGGCCTGGTTCACACAATTGCATATGACAATTTTTGTTTGAGATACATCAACACATATTCCCTATCTATCTCTCACGCACCCCCCCAAAAAAACAATCACGAACCCACACACCATCTCTCTCTAGGTTTGTATCTCTCTCACACAAAACCCACGTAGGTGGTGTATGTACACGAAGAGAAAATAGTGCACAGTACTCACGCTTCGTGCCCAACACACCCGCGCGGGTACATGGTGGGAGCTCATTCAGTACGAAATGGCACAGCCCACGTGCTAATTTGAGAGCGTGTGTAGCGGTTGTTTACTTACGGAGGTCGTGTACCACGCGTGCACGAAACAAAGTGACTTGATGCGTTTGGCGGTATTTTAAATAAAGTATATGCTCAATGGCACGTACACAGAATATAAAACGATTGTTATGGAGAAAAAAGTAGTCTGCTCCCACATATACAATGGAGCCTACCTGCGGGGTTTGTCTCTTTTCACAGTATCTCAACTGTCGTGGTTCAACACGGCCACCTATGGGGCATCGGCCCCTTGTGGTCGGCAAGGGGGAAGGGCGCGTTGCACAAAGAGCGGAGACCCTAGAGCAGCACGATAGTTGACGCGGGCAGTTTTTACCCAGGTTCGGGCCGCCGCGAGGCGTAAAACCCTACTCCGCTTTGGGGATTGATGAAAGGACCGTGGTGGAGACGCAGCGCTCGAGCCCGGCAAGGTTGACTCGGGACGAGAGCAGCTACGCGCGTATGGAGTTGTACAAAGGTCCGAATGCTTTCTAAGTGTGATCCACACCTCCTTTTATAGATCAAGGGGTTACCACAAATGGCAAAACAGTTCATTATCCAGTGATTAGATAGCCACAGTGCTATCTACTTAACTCTGCTGACAGGACAGGTGCATTAAAGCACACGGTTAGTGTCACATCGCGGGGGGAGCCTGGCAAGCCTTGCTGTGCTATTCATCCCTTCTCGCCTGCCTTTGTGACACGCCTCGGATGGGTGTCATCTGGGGGTGATCTTTCCTTAGAAATGGCTGCCACATGCCAAATAACGGCCACTTAATCACTTGGGGGCTTGACACCGCACCGATAGGTGACTTGCGTTGTTGTGAGGTGGGGCGGTGGTGCCTTGGCGGGGTGATTCGCCCTTGGCACCCCTGGCATGCTTCCAGGGAGTCTTGAGACTTGTCTTCGGGTGACCTCGACCTTGCCAGGCTCGCGCGCCGATAAGGGAGGTTTTTCCTTAGTGAGATCTTGCTCATTTGGCTTGTCTTGGTCTCTTGATACCGCCCTTGATTTCTCAAAGAGCTATCTCTTTTGCTTGGCCTTGTCTTGGATGCTTGTAACCTTCCCTTAAGCCTGTGTAGTGGGACATACACAGGTCTGTTGCACGAGAGAAGTCCCGCATGAGTACACGGTACGATGGCCCGAAGGCGTGAAGGCCGAGCGTGTCGGGGTAGGCCTATCCAGTAACCAGGCAAAGAGTTTGTGGTCGCTCATTCTTGAGATTTTCTTTGCTTCTTCATTAACCTATGCTTGAGTCAGTTTTGGTTTTCCCGCGCGTCGTGCACGACTCGTTACGAGGGAGTTGTGAGCCACGATCCGTGGGCTACCCACATCCCATGATCGCGGGGCGGTAACTGCCAATCCACTAGCTTCTCGCTTCTGGCGTTTCGCCATGTTTGCTGGCATGATGCACAGGGTTGGTGGCGGGCGCGGAGGGCACGGAAATGTGTGCCATGGCAGAAAGCCAGACGCACGGTGGATTGGCGCAGGGGGGTCGGCCTTATTCCATGAGCCGGGTGATGGCGCAGGGGAGCCGGATATGGCAGAGCGGGGCGGTTGCCTCCCCTGAGTGAGGAGCCAGCCCCCCGGCCCCGTTTGCCTTAAAAGGGGACGCGGGCAAAGGTGCTGGCTCACACACTATCTCCTCCTTCTTTCTTCTGATCTTGTTTCTTCATCATGGTGAGGGGAAGAGGTTGCAGCGGTACCCCAGTAGCGGCGACGAGGGCTTCTGCTCGACAACACCTTCCTCTCCATTGGGGACGCGGAAGGAAGCGGAGCCGCCATGAGGGGAGGCGGGGGGAGAGAGGACGGGGACGTGGCCGTCGTGGCGCTCAGGGGGAGGAGGACGGGGGGGGTGCGCTGATTGCACCTCCCGGCCTCCCAGGACCCGAACGAAGGCCATGTTGGGAACCAGCCGTGGAGTTTATTGTCAAGCTTGATGGCCTCCGCGCAGCCGGCTTCGGCTCCCCACTCCATTTTCAAGAGTAGTGATGAAGTTGAGCAGCTGCCCGGGGTTGAGATTACACATGAGGGGCTGCTGTAATGGCAGCATGCGGACGGATGTGGAGTTCACCCGTCCCTCGTGTCATGCTTCTCCGGCGTGGTTGGAAGACCTTTGCTCATGCCACAGCTTGGCGGCTGGGCAGTCCTCCATTTCAAGTTAATGGACGCCACCCTGCTCTCCGTTAAGGTCTTTGGATGTCGGGTGCTAACTTAGGGTGCTGCGCGGAGAGCTCGAATGACGACACGAAGCTGCCTCCTCCCGAGGATAGCGACGAGAGGAGGACAGTGATGGTGGTGACGAGCATGCATGGATGGAGGAGACGACAGCTCGACTCTGCGGAACACCAGCCACACCATCACCGTCAGGTGGCAGCACCACCATCTGCACCTGCATCTCTCTCGGCAAGGGATTTGCGGGGGAGTTGGATGTGGAGGTGCGGATGGTGTCTCCGGCTCCTCCATCAGCTTCCACCTGGGCCCCGGCAGGCTTCCTCGGGGCCCGGTCTTCGGTCGCAAGCAGCGTCCTGCTGGGCCTGGTGGCGGTGACCAGGGGGTTGTCTCTGCCACTCTCTTCACCATCACCTTCGCCACGCCCTCTCAATCTTGTCAGACTCCGCCTTGCGGGTTCTGACGAGGTCGGCTGGGCTTCTGCCCAGGCACTCCTTTTGCCGCTCTTCACCTTCCACCATAGTTCCTAGGAGGAGAGGGACAAGAAAGGGATTACGGGGCACTTATCTTTTTTCAGTCTAAAATAGTAGGCACTCGCCAAAACTTTAGTCTAAAATATGTAATTTCTTTATCCATGTTTGTGTCCTGTAAGATTTGTACTTGCTTATCCGATGTAATAAAAAAAAGCAAGCCTTGCCGGGACTTGTGCATGTACCATGTCCATGTAGAGGTGGGATGCCTGTATACGTTTAATTAAACAAGTTTTCTCCGGCAAGCTATCCTACGGTGCCTTTCGTTTGTTGCCGCGGGGCTGAGGCCTGCGGCACAAACTGGAAAGAAGGACCGGCTCCTTGCCGAACCTTCTCCATCAAAGGCCACTCAAACCATCCTGACCCAAAGCAACGTTCGGGACACAGGAGGGAGCAACTATGCTTCGAAGGTGGACGAGGTTTCATATGCACAAGCGTTTCACCTTATGAACAAAGTATGGATAAGAATAAGAACTTATCTGTTTGGCTTGTCGGGCGATATGTAGGCTTGTCTTCATTTCTTTCCGTCTTCAGGACGGGTCCACGCAAGAACCCTGCAGTTTAGTGCAGAGGAAAACAATGTACATATGCCCTGATCACATAATCATGCTATGCTCATGTTATGCTTATGCATGCATGCAGTTTTTTGGGCCCCCAGGCTTCGTTTGTTATCTGTTGCTAGGGTCTACGCCTGGCTTTGTACAAAGGGTTACATGCAAAATCGGCAGGTTGTACAAAAGGGTGGCTACCGGGCAGGGTCCGACAGCCGCGCCTTACGGGTAGAACTTACGAAGTGCTCAATGTTCCATGAGTTTTGCAACTGAATGCCATCTCCGGTCTCCAGATGGACTGCGGCCAGATCTGGTGACTCGTACTACTCGGTAAGGGTCAGCCTTCCCACTTCGGCATCAACTTGTTGTACCCCTTGGCGGGCTGAAACAATGCCTAAGGACAAGGTCGCCTTCCTCAAGGCTCCGGGCCATGAACCCTGCGGTCGTGATAGTGACGCAGGGCTTTGTCTGGTAGCGGAGCAGCAGCGTAGCAGCCGGAGAGGTTCTCCTCAAGTAGCAACAACGTCATCACACCGGTGCTGTTCTTGCGCGACTTCATCGTGGCAAGTACTCGAGGTGACCTGTTAATGAGTTCCGTGGGGATCACTGCTTCTGCCCATAGACTAGGAGAAGGGGTCTGGCCGGTAGCTTGATTTGGTGTCGTACGAAGGGCCAAAGAACCACGGGCAATCATCGATCCATCGCCTGCCACATTTCCTGCAGCCTATCAAATGTTCGTGTCTGAGTCTCGCAAGCACATTCAGTGTTCGCCCTATCAGCTTGTCCGTTGTTCTGGGATGAGCAACAAAGGCAAACGAGACCTTGCTTCCGAGGGCATGAAACGTATTGCATGAAGGCGGCTTGTGAAGTGGACCCATTCGTGATGGTGAACTTGGCGGGTACTCCAAAACGGCACACCAATCCTTTCAAGAACTGATAGCTGACTGTGCGGTCACCTCTAACGGGCTCCACTTCCGGGCCACTTTGTAAACTTGTCGATTGCAAGTACAAGAATTCAAAGCCCCCGGTAGCACGGGGGGAAGGGGCCCAAGATGTCGAGCCCCCAGACGAAAATGGCCAACGACAAAGGGATCGTCTAGAGAGCTGGCAGGCTGGGTGGATTCTTCGGAGTGGAACTGGCCGGCCTTCACATCGGTGACTAGGCTCATTGCATATTGGAGGGTGTGGGCCAGTAGGAGAAACCTTGCACGGAAAGCTTTTCCAACCAGGGCCCTTGATACATGTGGGAGCTGCACATGCCTTTGTGGATCTCTGCCAACAGTTCCTCCCTTCTTCCGGCAAATGTACTTCAATTTCACACCATTGGGCCTTCTTCTGTATAGCATGTTTGTCGAAAACTGATACATATGGCCCTCCGGGCTACTCTTTCAGCTTCTTCTTGTCTTTGGGAAGTTCTCCTGTTGGAGGTAATGGACTATGTGTCGCGCCCAAGTTGGAGCCTGAGGCTCGACAACAAGGATCAGCGGCACCTCCTCGTTCACCAGGGTGCATGCCTCGACAGCAAAGACTGGTTTAGTCCAGCGAGAGGGTTGCTGCTCTGAAAGACTAGGCCATATATAATGAAAAAATAACCAAATGGTTGGGTTGTCAAAAGCTTTGATCCACCTCTCGTGGAAAAAGACAAATTTCCGTCGATTAGTAGGAAGCGTGTCAAATTTGAACTGCAGCTGCCATATGGTTTGCTCTTTATTTTTCCAAAAAATCATTTCTAGGTACATAAGTATCTATTTAATCAGAGAAACACAAAGTTTTCAAGATTCAACCACTAGCTAGGAACGGTCATGCTCGCAGATTTGATCGCATTTTGAAGCGGCGTGAAAAATTCAAAAAAAATCAAAAAAAATCGAGAAAAACTTTGCATTGTGGTCATTATAATGACCAAGTTACCAGGGAAAATAATAAACTGTAATACGGTAATTCTTTTAAAAAAGTGTTCTCAGAAATGAGCTATCATGTGTGAAGATTCATGGCTTTCAAGCCAAATGATCAATCTTATGGCCACATTCATGGCATAGTTTGTTTAATGTTCTAATATTGTGCACAAGGGTGCATATTGGAATGACAAACAATGTTTCCAAAGGAAGTTTCATTTTCTTCGGACGAAAATTTCAATTTTCCATTTTTCGAGTGCCCAAAATGAGTTTTTTTTGAAGAGCCTACCAAATATTGTGGTGCAAATTGTACCAAATAAATTTTAAAATACTAGGCATATATAATGCAAAGTTGACCAAATGGTTGGGTGTCAAAAGCTTTGATCCACCTCTCATGAAAAAGACAAAATTTCCGTCGATTTAGTAGGAAGCGGGGTCAAATTTGAACGCAGTGCCATATAGTTTGCTCTTTATTTTTTCCAAAAATCATTCTAGGTACATAAGTATCTATTTAACCTAGAAACACCAGAAGTTTTCCAAGATTCAACCACTAGTAGGAACGGTCATGCCCGCAGTTTTTAACTGCATTTTGAAACAGGCATTGAAAAATTCAAAAAAAAATCAAAAAATTGGAAAAACTTTGCATTGTGTCATTATATATGACCAAGTTACCAGGAAAAATAATAAACTTGTAATACGGCAATTCTTTAAAAAAAGTGTTCTCAGAAATGAGCTATCATGTGTGAAGATTCATGGCTTTCAAGCCAAATGATCAATCTTGTGGCCACATTCATGGCATAGTTTGTTCAAATGATCTAATATTGTGCACAAGGGTGCATATTGGAATGACAAACAATGTTTCCAAAGGAAGTTTTCATTTTCTTCGGATGGAAATTTCATTTTCCATTTTTTGAGTGCCCCAAATGAGTTTTTTTGTGAAGAGCCTACCAAATATTTGTTGCAAATTTGTACCAAATAATTTTTCTAAAATACTAGGCCATATATAATGAAAAATTAACCAAATGGTTGGGTGTCAAAAGCTTTGATCCACCTCTCGTGAAAAAGACAAATTTCCGTCGATTTAGTAGGAAGCGGGTCAAATTTGAACTGCAGCTGCCATATAGTTTGCTCTTTATTTTTTCCAAAAATCATTTCTAGGTACATAAGTATCTATTTAACCTGAGAAACACCAGAAGTTTTCCAAGATTCAACCACTAGCTAGGAACGGTCATGCCCGCAGTTTTTACTGCATTTTGAAACAGGCATGAAAAATTCAAAAAAAAAAATCAAAAAATTGGGAAAACTTTGCATTGTGTCATTATATATGACCAAGTTACCAGGAAAAATAATAAACTTGTAATACGGCAATTCTTTAAAAAAAGTGTTCTCAGAAATGAGCTATCATGTGTGAAGATTCATGGCTTTCAAGCCAAATGATCAATCTTGTGGCCACATTCATGGCATAGTTTGTTCAAATGATCTAATATTGTGCACAAGGGTGCATATTGGAATGACAAACAATGTTTCCAAAGGAAGTTTTCATTTTCTTCGGATGGAAATTTCATTTTCCATTTTTTGAGTGCCCCAAATGAGTTTTTTTGTGAAGAGCCTACCAAATATTTGTTGCAAATTTGTACCAAATAATTTTTCTAAAATACTAGGACATATATAATGAAAAATTAACCAAATGGTTGGGTGTCAAAAGCTTTGATCCACCTCTCGTGAAAAAGACAAATTTCCGTCGATTTAGTAGGAAGCGGGTCAAATTTGAACTGCAGCTGCCATATGGTTTGCTCTTTATTTTTTCCAAAAATCATTTCTAGGTACATAAGTATCTATTTAATCAGAGAAACACAAAAAGTTTTCCAAGATTCAACCACTAGCTAGGAACGGTCATGCTCGCAGATTTGATCGCATTTTGAAGCGGGCGTGAAAAATTCAAAAAAAATCAAAAAATCGGAAAAACTTTGCATTGTGTCATTATATATGACCAAGTTACCAGGAAAAATAATAAACTTGTAATACGGTAATTCTTTTAAAAAAAGTGTTCTCAGAAATGAGCTATCATGTGTGAAGATTCATGGCTTTCAAGCCAAATGATCAATCTTATGGCCACATTCATGGCATAGTTTGTTTAAATGTTCTAATATTGTGCACAAGGGTGCATATTGGAATGACAAACAATGTTTCCAAAGGAAGTTTTCATTTTCTTCGGACGAAAATTTCATTTTCCATTTTTCGAGTGCCCAAAATGAGTTTTTTTGTGAAGAGCCTACCAAATATTTGGTGCAAATTTGTACCAAATAAATTTTGTAAAATACTAGGCCATATATAATGCAAAGTTGACCAAATGGTTGGGTGTCAAAAGCTTTGATCCACCTCTCATGAAAAAGACAAATTTCCGTCGATTTAGTAGGAAGCGGGTCAAATTTGAACTGCAGCTGCCATATAGTTTGCTCTTTATTTTTTCCAAAAATCATTTCTAGGTACATAAGTATCTATTTAACCTGAGAAACACCAGAAGTTTTCCAAGATTCAACCACTAGCTAGGAACGGTCATGCCCGCAGTTTTTACTGCATTTTGAAACAGGCATGAAAAATTCAAAAAAAAAATCAAAAAATTGGAAAAACTTTGCATTGTGTCATTATATATGACCAAGTTACCAGGAAAAATAATAAACTTGTAATACGGCAATTCTTTAAAAAAAGTGTTCTCAGAAATGAGCTATCATGTGTGAAGATTCATGGCTTTCAAGCCAAATGATCAATCTTGTGGCCACATTCATGGCATAGTTTGTTCAAATGATCTAATATTGTGCACAAGGGTGCATATTGGAATGACAAACAATGTTTCCAAAGGAAGTTTTCATTTTCTTCGGATGGAAATTTCATTTTCCATTTTTTGAGTGCCCCAAATGAGTTTTTTTGTGAAGAGCCTACCAAATATTTGTTGCAAATTTGTACCAAATAATTTTTCTAAAATACTAGGCCATATATAATGAAAAATTAACCAAATGGTTGGGTGTCAAAAGCTTTGATCCACCTCTCGTGAAAAAGACAAATTTCCGTCGATTTAGTAGGAAGCGGGTCAAATTTGAACTGCAGCTGCCATATAGTTTGCTCTTTATTTTTTCCAAAAATCATTTCTAGGTACATAAGTATCTATTTAATCAGAGAAACAGAAAAAGTTTTCCAAGATTCAACCACTAGCTAGGAACGGTCATGCTCGCAGATTTGATCGCATTTTGAAGCGGGCGTGAAAAATTCAAAAAAAATCAAAAAATCGGAAAAAACTTTACATTGTGTCATTATATATGACCAAGTTACCAGGAAAAATAATAAACTTGTAATACGGTAATTCTTTAAAAAAAGTGTTCTCAGAAATGAGCTATCATGTGTGAAGATTCATGGCTTTCAAGCCAAATGATCAATCTTATGGCCACATTCATGGCATAGTTTGTTCAAATGTTCTAATATTGTGCACAAGGGTGCATATTGGAATGACAAACAATGTTTCCAAAGGAAGTTTTCATTTTCTTCGGACGGAAATTTCAGTTTCCATTTTTTGAGTGCCCAAAATGAGTTTTTTTTGTGAAGAGCCTACCAAATATTTGTTGCAAATTTGTACCAAATAAATTTTCTAAAATACTATTCCGTATATAATGCAAAATTGACCAAATGGTTGGGTGTCAAAAGCTTTGATCCACCTCTCATGAAAAAGACAAATTTCCGTCGATTTAGTAGGAAGCGGGTCAAATTTGAACTACAACTGCCATATAGTTTGCTCTTTATTTTTTCCAAAAATCATTTCTAGGTACATAGGTATCTATTTAATCAGAGAAACACCAGAAGTTTTCCAAGATTCAACCACTAGCTAGGAACGGTCATGCCCGCAGTTTTGACCGCATTTTGAAACGGGCATGAAAAATTAAAAAAAAATCAAAAAATTGGAAAAACTTCGCATTGTGTCATTATATATGACCAATTTACCAGGAAAATAATAAAATTGTAATACGGTAATTCTTTAAAAAAAGTGTTCTTAGAAATGAGCCATCATGTGTGAAGATTTATGGCTTTCAAGCCAAATGATCAATCTTATGGCCACATTCATGGCATAGTTTGTTCAAATGATCTAATATTGTGCACAAGAGTGCATATTGGAATGACAAACAATGTTTCCTAAGGAAGTTTTCATTTTCTTCGGACGGAAATTTCATTTTCCATTTTTCGAGTGCCCAAAATGAGTTTTTTGTGAAGGACCTACCATATATTTGTTGCAAAATTGTACCAAATTAATTTTATAAAATACTAGGACATATTTAATGCACAATTGACCAAATGGTTGGGTGTGAAAAGCTTTGATCCACGTCTCATGAAAAAGACAAATTTCCGTCGATTCAGTAGGAAGCGGGTCAAATTTGAACTGCAGCTGCCTTATAGTTTGCTCTTTATTTTTTCCAAAAATCATTTCTAGGTACATAATTATCTATTTAATCAGAAATACATGGTTTGGTGGCGATACGTCGAGGTTTGGACGGTGGCCGAGGGCCGAGGGCCCCAACTCCAGAGCGCGGAAACTCGCATGCCCGCCGCCTGGTCACCATGTCACTGTGGCGTTGCCATGCGTTCTGGGCGGCTTAGGCATGTATAGTGGGTTGGGAACTCCCCCGGTAGATGTTAGAAAGAAGAAGGCAATAGAAGAATCTCACAAGGATATTGAACTAAGCTCAAACAGGAATTAGCAGCCAAGTGTTTGATTAATGGTGGGGAAAATGCACATGGCCAATGGGCCTGAGTTTTTGCCGAGGATGATCATCTACTAAGGACACTGTCTTGGAAAATTTGTAGCTCAAATGGAGGAGCCTAGGTGTCACTTGCTTTGCAAAGTACCACACTGGACAAAAATATGAATGTTGAAGCTGGAGTCAAATGAATGAATGGATTGATCCGAAATTTGGAGGAGGATGATAATTTGGGCATATGAAGGCACTGCAAAAATTTTATACCATTTGGATAAACAAAAATGGTACTTCCTTCACAGTGCTCCCCACCAAACAGAAAATTGGGAAAAATGTTGAGGGAAATTGGCTAGATTAAATGAGCTAAAATTTGGTGGAGGGAGGTTCTATGGGTAGGGTCATGTCATGGTAAATTTTCAGCAATTATAAAGTAACATAGAATATAGTTGCTTCACATACTGAAAATATTACCAGGAAAAAAGATTGGATGGTGAGCTCACATGGATTGTTAGATGGAGCTCAAATTTTGTGGAGAGCTATGATTTAGGAACATAGAAGATGTGGCAAAAATTCAGCTCATTAGGATATGCCTAGCTAGTACTTCCTTCACAATGGTTCTAGCTGAACATAAACTTTGGAAATTTGTCGAGGAAGATTTACTAGGCAAATGGAGCTGAATTTTTGCATGAGGCAATGATTTGGATAGTAAAGAATGCCCAATTTTTTTTGGAATTTTGGTAATGATAGAAATATAGGCTGCTTCACAACCTAGGGCAAAAATTGACACATAGGCAAAACTGATGAGGTGGTTCCTAGTCATAGCAACGCACCACAATTTACAAGGCTATGACCATCTATATTGGTCGTTATCAGCTAGAAATAAAGGCAGCGGACCAGTGCTGTTTGCTTTACGACCATTTCGTGTAAGGAAATTACGACCTTTCTGACCAAAATGGTCGTTATGATTTAGGGTTTGGAGCCCCCCGAATAGCTTATGACCAATTGGTCTCAAATGGTCGTAGATTTATGACCAATTCTTCCAGGGTCACTGACAGAAGGTCACAAGTTGACACATTTCTTGTAGTGAACCGTGCCAAGTTAGAGCATACACCTCGGTGGGGGAATAGGACTGGTCATCTGTCTCTGAATCCATCTCCGAGGAGCTATCAGGACCCAGCAAGAGATCTGGTTCGACAGGTAGTAGTGTCTGCTCTGAAGACCTTGTTTTCACTCCAGATTTTTCCATCACCCACTCAAATGGCTGATTCACAGGAAGAGTAGTTGATGTACAAACATTGTCGACAAATGAAAATGTAATGAAGAAAAGGATTGGCAAGAAATCATTCAAATATATGATGCCTGGTTAAACAGGATGGCTTTGTATATTTCACATATATTATGGCTAGCTAAAAGAGATGAGATTGCATAATTCACATATATGATATAGAAACTAAACAGGTGGCATTACAGAACATGTCTAAACTAAGCAGATGACATATATGATGTCGCAAGTAGGAACTGTAAGACAACATATGCATGATATGACCAACATCATCATGCCAAGTTAGAGCAAACACCTCGGGGGGTAAATAGGAGTGGTCAGCTCCGTCTGAATCCGCCTTAGAACATATATCTTCCTCTGGATTACAATCTGGCGGGGGGAGAGGGTTTGCCATTGAACCCACCATGGAGCGATGTCTGCATGACATTATATTGCTGTGCAAAACTCTTCTCTTTTTCTCTACATGTTCAGCATGATTGTGTACAATATCTGACATGCATACGAAAAAATATAGTGAGATTATGTAAGGAGATCATGCAGAAATCTAGAGTGATGGTAACAACCAGTGGATGGATCCAAAAATAATGATAGCAGGCTGATGATAGCTTGAATTAAATAAAAAGACAGATGATGATTGCTTTACTATTTGTTTCCCACCCAAGATGAACAACATAGGCATACCCTAGGTGAACCAGATAATAGACAAAGATACTATTCATTGCTGCCTCGATATGTGCCCCACAAGTAATTTTAAAACTCAAGTTTGAACATTAATTTGGACCTGACTTGGAGTCTAAGAGGTGAATAGGACGATAAAGTAGCAAGTAATATTAAGCAATGCATAACATAAGCAGAAACAAAAGAGTGCGACCTCTCTTGTGGACCCGTGTACTCCTCAGGTTCATCTGCTGAGTCGATGATGGTGATGAAGTTGCGGTGGGTGCCGGTGGCAGGGAAGGAGATCTAAGGCGGCGAAAGACGGTCAGGAGTCATGATGTCTGGTATGGTGGATGCTTCTGTCGATGGAGCAACTCTGGTGAGGTGGGCGACATCGCGGTAGGAGCAGGACAAACCAAACAAAGTTTTCTTCGACATCTATCTGTAATTGAAGTAATTCTATAAGGGCTCCTTTGGCTTGCAGAATTCAAAAATGCAGGGATAGTAAAAACACCAGAATAGGATAGGAATGCACGTGGGAAACAGAGCATTTGTAAACACAGGATTTCTGTCAACTTGGGTGTTTGGTTCATATGAATTGGAAGAGCAGAGGAATGCAAAGAAACATGGCCAAATTAAAGTGAAACCATATGAAAGTGTGTCCAGTTAGAATGTTATTCTGCCACTAATGCACTTAGTCTTGTTTTCATGCGTAGGATTTTGAAAAGTAGGTCTAGGTGGATCTTTTGCTCCATTCCTTTCAACGAAATGCATGAATAATTGAATAGTAGAATGCCATAGTAAAATTTCCTATTGCTACGTTTTCCTTCACTTTTTCCTTTGAACCAAAATAGCCCTAATGGATCAACATGAATGTAGAGTAATAAGTGATGCGACAAGTGTACAACCTCTTTGGTGTAGCTGTGTCGACCTCAACATCATTAGGTTGGTCGCTGAAGAAGTTGCAGTAGAGGTGGCTATCGGAGGTGTGGAGGATGGTTTCGTAGACGGCGTCTGTAGATGGTGTCCAGGGTACTGCTCTATTGGGATGGATGGTTCCGTTGTTGGAGCAGCTCTGGCGAGCCGTAAGACATCGAGGCTGAAGCTGTACAAGACAGACATTGTTAATCTCAAGTGGGATTCTAATAGCATCTCCAATAGATGATATAAAATACATTACCAAAAAGTGATAGATGTAAAATTTACATCACCAAAAAACACCTGACTACAACAGATGAGGTAAAAACTGTTGACTCTGAACTTAACTATCGAAACTGAAATTTACTATGGAATCTGAATGTTACTGTCGAAACTGAACGCACTGGTAGCAGAAAGGCACTTCACATGTAGTTTAGGCCGCTCGAGTACTAGTGTCTAGTAGTAGAGAAACAGTGATCTAAATCAGCGGGTGATCGACAGGGAACATAGTAGCCGGAGCAGCAACGCGAACTAGAGCCAGAGCAGCAACTCGTGTAGCTGCAGCAGCCCGTGTACCATCATCAGCAGTGCGAGCGAGAGCAAGAGCAGAGCAGCAGCATGAGCGAGGGGAAGAGCAGAGCAGCAGCGTGACCGAGCAAGAGATGGAGCAACAGCAGCAGCAGCGCGACCGAGTGAGAGACGGAGCAGCAGTAGCAGCAGCAACGTGAGCGAGCGAGAGCCGGAGCAACAGCAGCAGCGCGAGCGAGCGAGAGCTGGAGCAGCAGCAGAAGATCTGGCTGGTATGGACGCTACCACCGAGGTAGCCTCGCATCGGGGGAGAGCCACCATGGAGATGTCGCCGGTGGCACCGGCTTCTAGGTAGCTGGGCCATGGGGGTGCAGGATCGAGCACCATCGGCGCCGGGAGGTCGAGTTAAGGACAAGGTGCGATGCGATGAGTGTACAACCTCTTTGGTGGCGCCGAGTAGGCCTTGGCTTCGTCCGAGGAGTCGGTGAGGATGCGCGGTTCCGGTGGAGCAGGTTAAGGCGGCACTGTGGGGATGGATTAGCCGCGATAGATGAGGCGATCATCGGAGCAGCTCCTTGGAGGTGGAGGATGGGGCGGTTGAACTGGCAGGATGACGAGATCGACGACGGATCCTCATCCGGGGCGGTGGATGAGGGACGTCGAGTTGTTGCGGTGGATGACGTCGTCGGGGAAGAGGTTCCGGCTGGGCAGTGGTGGGGTGGCGGATGGAGGAGGGTGGGGTTTTGCGGCTGGAGCAGAGAGGTTATGGCAGCCTGGAATTTTGAATGGCGGAAAGGAGGTGATGGGAGGGGGGGGGGAACCTTGACTTAGGGATGCGCTTGTCCAAAATGTAGGGTGTGTTACAAAAGTACCCCCATCGATGAAGTAGCGGCCCTTTCGGCCCAGGGTTAGAAGGGGGATTTTGCATGTCGGGATTTGGCAGCTGGAGGGAGTTTTCGCGCGCGTTGTAATTTCGGGATAGGAAGGCGCGGGTTGTGAAGGCGCGAGTTTTGGGAGCACGATATCTGAATTTTCGGGATAACAAGGTGTGGGTTGAAATTTAGGGACAACCCTAACGTGTAATAATGTATGTACGAAATCAATTCGCACTTCCCTCAACGAAAAAACAAAATAAAACTATTCGCACCACACAAAGAGAGAGTCTTATCCCGTTTTACTGTACAAATGCTATTCAAAGCTATGAATCCATGTTATGTCCAATTAAAATTTTTCGCTGGCTGTATAATGCATGTGACCTACTCATACGGACATTTTAGTGCATTCCAAATGTCTATACTACCGCTGCAATTCAAACTAAATTTGAATTTGTTTCTCCATTTGAATAAGAATCTACAATCATGATTGTTGCCAAGTTAAACCATCATTCGTATATTATCTTAACAACACACCACATGATTACTATAGAGATAGATATGAACTATGTGTACTATATGGACTCGAATTCAAAATTTTGAATACACTTGATGTTGATTCCAAATAATAGTACATTTGATGTACTAACTAGATCTTCATAATGTAAACCATGTTTCATACGTACACTGTGTTTATCACACAAAGTATAGTGCCCCGCCCCCTACATTATGACAAGTATCTAGCCCTGAGCTGCAAAAGCCACACATTATCACAAATTCAAATAAATGTTCTATATATTATATGTAGTATAACATGTTCATAACCACACCATAAGTATCACCATTATTTATATTCATGCATGCATCGGTTTAAAACATTGTGATCTCTTGTTCAAATATTTGAATCCACTTTTATAATGAATTATGATCTCTATTCGTCTTTTACACCCACACAATCCTCTTATCTTTGTAGCTAGCGCTAACTTTCTCTCGTGCATGCACACGCCCGCCTCCCTCTCACCCTCCCTCAGCATTCTCTAGCTCCATCGCGCACATTCGTCATGTCTCTTTATGTTGTTCACCCATGGTGTGTGTAGGCCCCCCAGCTCCTTCTTTCCTGCACACACCGGTCGATATACCTCTCTAGCCAGGAGTGACTACCACAAACACAAGCTTTCCCTCTTTTCTTCTCACCGTCCATGCCCCCCTCTGTCTAATACGGTTCCACGCACGTGCACACTCCCACCCCTCTTTTCATCGATCTCATACTCGCACCCTCCTTCCCCCTCGATATAGTAGGACTCTCGCACCACCTCCTTGCCACATCCCTCTCTCTCTATCCTTCTCTCCAGGCCTTATTTGCTTCTAACACATTCATGCATGTATACCGATCGATCTCCCTACATATACCTAGGTCGACTATAACTCCTTTTCCCCACGCATCGATCGACGTACCTCACAAGTTATGTCTCTCCCTTTCTCCGACACAGGACGATTGATCTTCCTATGTAGTTACGTCTGCTTACCACAGCCATATCGTCCCCCCTCATCATTCGTGCATGCCTCCTAACCCGTCTCTCACACGCACGTGCACAAACAGGTAGGCATCCCCTCTCTTATTGATAATGTAGGCGTGCCCTCCGTTTGTCTAGCAGGCCTCTCCCACCATTTGTGAGAAGCAACTCCACCACCAACCCCTCCGACTCTCTAGCTCTATCTCTCTCCCAACCGTATTCCTCTCCTACACATATGCGTGGATGTCGATCGATCTCCCTCAATACATAATGTAGGTCTCTCTCCTCCTCCGCACATATACCAGTCGTTCTACCTCTATAGTTAGGTCTCTGCCCCCCACACAAACCGATAGTTAAACGCTGTAGTTATGTATCCATGCCACAGAGACAAACTGCACCTATCCCCTCTCATGTTCCAGTAGGCCAGCCACAGTATATCTTTGACGTGGGCACACACAAATTCGATGGCACTCTTTATTGATCGCGCGCGCGCGCACACACACACACACACTTCATCCCTCTCTTTGATTCTATGGATATCTCACAACGATGATACCTCCACTCTCTTCTCGTGGATCGCCCCCTCTATATATGATATATCCAGGCCTCTGTTTCACACACATTGCATATGTTACAATTTTTGTTTGAGATATCATCAACACATATTCCCTATCTATCTCTCACGCACCCCCCCAAAAAAACAATCACGAACCCACACACCATCTCTCTCTAGGTTTGTATCTCTCTCACACAAACCCACGTAGGTGGTGTATGTACACGAAGAAAATAGGTGCACGTACTCACGCTTCGTGCCCAACCACACCCGCGCGGGTACATGGTGGAGCTCATTTCAGTACGAAATGGCAGCCCACGTGCTAATTTGAGAGCGTGTAGCGGTTGTTTACTTACGGAGGTCGTGTACCACGCGTGCACGAAACAAAGTTCGACTTGATGCGTTGGCGCGTTATTTTTAAATAAAGTTATATTGCTCAATGGCACGTACACAGAATATAAAACGATTGTTATGGAGAAAAAAGTAGTCTGCTCCACTATATACAATGGAGCCTACCTGCCGGGGTTTGTCTCTTTTCACAGTATCTCACTGTCGTGGTTCAACACGGCCACCTATGGGGCCATCGGCCCCTTGTGGTTCGGCAAGGGGGAAGGGCGCGTTGCACAAAGAGCGGAGACCCTAGAGCAGCACGATAGTGATGACGCGGGCAGTTTTTACCCAGGTTCGGGCCGCCGCGAGGCGTAAAACCCTACTCCTGCTTTGGTGGATTGATGAAAGGACCGTGGTGGAGACGCAGCGCTCGAGCCCGGCAAGGTTGACTCGGGACGAGAGCAGCTACGCGCGTATGAGTGTACAAGGGTCCGAATGCTTTCTAAGGTTGCCACAACCCTCCTTTTATAGATCAAGGGGTTACCACAATGGCAAAACAGTCATTATCCAGTGATTAGATAGCCACAGTGCTATCATACTTAACTCTGCTGACAGGACAGGGTGCATTAAATGCACCGCTTAGTGTCACATCGCGGGGGGAGCCTGGCAAGCCTTGCTGTGCTATTCATCCACCTTCTCGCCTGCCTTTGTGACACGCCTCTGGATGGGTGTCATCTGGGGGTGATCTTCCTTAGAAATGGCTGCCACATGCCAAATAACGGCCACTTAATCACTTGGGGGCTTGACACCGCACCGATAGGTGACTTGCGTTGTTGTGAGGTGGAGCGGTGGTGCCTTGGCGGGGTGATTCGCCCTTGGCACCCCTGGCATGCTTGCCAGGGGAGTCTTGAGACTTGTCTTCGGGGTGACCTCGACCTTGCCAGGCTCGCCTGCCCGATAAGGGAGGTTTTTCCTTAGTGAGATCTTGCTCATTTGGCTTGTCTTGGTCTTCTTGATCCGCCCTTTGATTTCTCAAAGAGCTATCTCTTTTGCTTGGCCTTGTCTTGGATGCTGTAACCTTACCCTTAAGCCTGTGTACAGTCTGGGCAACATACACCAGGGTTTGTTGCACCGACAGAAGTCCCCGGGCCTGGTCCGAACGTGCTGCCGAGCGTCGTCGGGGTAGGCCCTATCCAGTACACAGGCAAAGAGTTTGTGGTCGCTCATTCTTGAGATTTTCTTTGCTTCTTCATTAACCTATGCTTGAGTCAGTTTCTGGTTTTCCCGCGCGTCGTGCACGACGTTACGAGGGAGTTGTGAGCCACGATCCGTGGGCTACCCACATCCCATGATCGCGGGGCGGTAACTGCCACTCCACTAGCTTCTCCGCTTCTGGCGTTTCTGCCATGTTTGCTGCATGCATTGCACAGGGTTGGTGGCGGGCGCGGAGGGCACGGAAATGTGTGCCATGGCAGAAAGCCAGACGCCGTGGATTGGCGCAGGGGGTCAGCCTTGATTCCATGAGCCGGTGATGGCGCAGGGGAGCCGGATTGGCAGAGCGGGGCGGTTGCCTCCCCTGAGTGAGGAGCCAGCCCCCGGCCCCGTTTGCCTATAAAAGGGGACGCGGGCAAGGTGCTGGCTCACACCTATCTCCTCCTTCTTTCTTCTGATCTTGTTTCTTCATCATGGTGAGGGGAAGAGGGTGCAGCGGTACCCCAGTAGCGGCGACGAGGGCTTCTGCTCGACAACACCTTCCTCCTCCCATTGGGGACGCGGAAGCGGAGCCCGCCATGAGGGGAGGCGGGAGAGGACGGGGACGTGGCCGTCGTGGCGCTCAGGGTCGAGGAGGACGGGGTGGTGCGCTGATTGCACCTCCTCCGGCCTCCCAGGACCCGAACGAAGGCCATGTTGGGAACCAGCCGCTGGAGTTTATTGTCAAGCTTGATGGCCTCCGCGCAGCCGGCTTCGGCTCCCCACTCCATTTTCAAGAGTGATGGAAGTTGAGCAGCTGCCGGGGTTGAGATTACACATGAGGGGCTGCTGTAATGGCAGCATGCGGACGGATGTGGAGTTCCCCGTCCCTCGTGTCATGCTTCTCCGGCGTGGTTGGAAGACCTTTGCTCATGCCCACAGCTTGGCGGCTGGGCACGTCCTCCATTTCAAGTTAATGGACGCCACCCTGCTCTCCGTTAAGGTCTTTGGATGCTCGGGTGCTCACTTAGGGTGCTGCGCGGAGAGCTCGACTGACGACGAAAGCTCCTCCTCGAGCGATAGCGACGAGGAGGACAGTGATGGTGGTGACGACTGCACTGATGGGGAGGACGACAGCTCCGACTCTGGCTGAACACCAGCCACACCATCACCGTCAGGTGGCAGCACCACCATCTGCACCTGCATCTCCTCTCCGGCAAGGCGATTTGCCGGGGAGTTGGATGTGGAGGTGCGGATGGTGTCTCCGGCTCCTCCATCAGCCTTCCACCTGGGCCCCGGCAGGCTTCCTCGTGGGCTCCGGCTTCGGTCGCAATGCAGCGTCCTGCTGGCCCTGGTGGCGGTGACCAGGGGGTTGTCTCTGCCACTCTCTTCACCATCACCTTCGCCCACGCCCTCTCAATCTTGTCAGACTCCGCCTTGCGGGTTCTGACGAGGTCAGGCTGGGCTTCTGCCCAGGCACTCCTTTTGCCGTCTTCACCTTCCACCATAGTTCCTAGGAGGAGAGGGACAAGAAAGGGATTACGGGGCACTTATCTTTTTTCAGTCTAAAATATGTAGGCACTCGCCAAACTTTAGTCTAAAATATGTAATCTTCTTTATCCATGTTTGTGTCCTGTAAGATCTGTACTTGCTTATCCGCATATTAATAAAAAAAGACAAGCCTTGCCGGGTACTTGTGCATGTACCATGTCCATGTAGAGGTGGGATGCCTCTATACGTTTAATTAAACAAGTTTTCTCCGGCAAGCTATCTTACCGGTGCCTTTCGTTTGTTGCCGCGGGGCTAGGCCTGCCGGGCACAAAACTATGGAAAGGGACCGGCTCCTTGCCGAACCTTCTCCATCAAAGGCCACTACAACCATCCTGACCAAAGCAACGTTCGGGACACAGGATGGGAGCACCTATGCTTCGAAGGTGACGAGGTTTTCATATGCACAAGTTTTCACCTTATAGAACAAGTATGGATAAGAAAGAACTTATCTGTTTGGCTTGTCGGGGACCGATATGTAGGCTTGTCTTCATTTCTTCTCTTCAGGACCGGGTCCACGGCAAGAACCCTGCAGTTTAGTGCAGAGGAAAACAATGCTACATATGCCCTGATCTACATAATCATGCTATGCTCATGTTATGCTTATGCATGCATGCAAGTTTTTTGGGCCCCCAGCGCTTCGTTTATTATCTGTTGCTCAGGGTCTACGCCTGGCTTTGTACAAAGGGTTACATGCAAAATCGGCAAGGCTTGTACAAAAGGGTGGCTACCGGGCAGGGTCCGACAGCCGCGCCTTACGGGTAGAACTTACGAAGATGCTCAATGTTCCATGAGTTTTGCAACTGAATGCCATCTCCGGTCTCCAGATGGACTGCGCCAGATCTGGTGACTCGTACTACCCGGTAAGGGCCTTCCCACTTCGGCATCAACTTGTTTGTACCCTTGGCGGGCTGAACATGCCTAAGGACAAGGTCGCCTTCCTCAAGGCTCCGGGCATGAACCCTGCGGCTGTGATAGTGACGCAGGGCTTGCTGGTAGCGTGCAGCACGCGTAGCAGCCCGGAGATGGTTCTCCTCAAGTAGCACAACGTCATCACACCGGTGCTGTTCTTGCGCTACTTCATCGTAGGCAAGTACTCGAGGTGACCTGTATATGAGTTCCGTGGGGATCACTGCTTCTGCCCCATAGACTAGGGAGAAGGGAGTCTGGCCGGTAGCTTGATTTGGTGTCGTACGAAGGGACCAAAGAACCACCGGCAGCTCATCGATCCATCGCCTGCCACATTTCTGCAGCCTATCAAATGTTCTTGTCTTGAGTCCTCGCAGCACTTCAGTGTTCGCCCTCTCAGCTTGTCCGTTGCTTCTGGGATGAGCAACAAAGGCAAACGAGACCTTGCTTCCGAGGGCATGAACGTATTGCATGAAGGCGCGGCTTGTGAATTGGGTGCCATTGTCAGTGATGACTCTGGCGGGTACTCCAAAACGGCACACCAATCCTTTCAAGAACTTGATAGCTGACTGTGCGGTCACCTTCCTCACGGGCTCCACTTCCGGCCACTTTGTAAACTTGTCGATTGCAACGTACAAGAATTCAAAGCCCCCGGTAGCACGGGGGAAGGGGCCCAAGATGTCGAGCCCCCAGACCGAAAATGGCCACGACAAAGGGATCGTCTAGAGAGCTTGAGCAGGCTGGTGGATATTCTTGGAGTGGAACTGGCAGCCTTCACATCTGGTGACTAGCTCAATTGCATCTTGGAGGGCCGTGGGCCAGTAGAAACCTTGCCGGAAAGCTTTTCCAACCAGGGCCCTTGATCCAATGTGGGAGCTGCACATGCCTTTGTGTATCTCTGCCAACAGTTCCTTCCCTTCTTCCCGGCAAATGTACTTCAATTTCACACCATTGGGCCTTCTTCTGTATAGCGTGTTGTCGACAAACTGATACATACTGGCCCTCCGGGCTACTCTTTCAGCTTCTTCTTGCTCTTTGGGAAGTTCTCCTGTTTGGAGGTAATGGACTATGTGTCGCGCCCAAGTTGGAGCCTGAGGCTCGACAACAAGGATCAGCGGCACCTCCTCGTTCACAGGAGTGCATGCCTCGACCGCAAAGACTGGTAGTCCAGCGAGAGGGTGCTGCTCACTGAGTCAAGGGGAGTTGTTCCCGCCAAGCTCTCTGCCAGGGGCTTCGGGAAGCTCTGCCGGGAGAGGCTTGCCGGACTCCAGTTTCCTCCTCCTTCTGGCCATTGTTGCCGGGGATACGGAGGGCTGAGTCAGGTGGAGAACAAAGGTCCCTGGTTCCACATGAAGCTTTTGCGCAGCGCATTTTGACAGATGATCAGCAATGCTGTTTTCCGCATGGGGTACGTGCTCTGTTTTCAATCCCTCAAAGCACTCCTCCAGCTTTCGCACTTCCTCCAAGTATGCCTCCATCAATGGACTCTGATAATCCTTATTCACTTGCCTCACCACAAGCTGTGAGTCTCCTCGTATGATCATCTTCTTAATCCCCAACTCTGCCGCAATTCTGAGCCCGGCAAGGAGTCCTTCATATTCTACAGTGTTATTGGTTGCCTCTTCCCGAGGGAAATGCATCTAAACCACGTACTTGAGGTGCTCCCTAGTGGGTGCGACGAGAAGCACACTAGCTCCTGCACCTTGTAGGGATAAGGCACCATCAAAGTACATGATCCATTCCTGGGGCGCTTCCTTGCCGGGGATAACTTTCTCCGGTGTCTCTTCATCTGGAGTTGGTATCCATTCTGCAATAAACTCCGCCAATGCCCTGCTCTGAATAGTTGATGTGCTCTCAAACTTCAAACCAAAGCGTGATAACTCCAGAGCCCATTCCACTATTCTGCCAGTGGCCTCAGGGTTCCTCAGTATGCGTTGCAACCGGAAACGGGTGACAACTATGATCTCGTGGGCTTGGAAGTAGTGGCGCAGTTTCCTTGAGGCCATGATGAGGCCAAAGATCAACTTTTGCACACCAGAATACCTTGATCTAGCCCCCTGCAGTAGGGAGCTAACAAAGTACACTGGCCGCTGCACCACCTTCTTCCTTGCCGTGATCCTGGAATTGTCTCCGTTGCCCCGCTCCTCTTCGTTCTGACCTGCACCTGATCTTGCCGAGATGAGTTCAGTTTCCTCTCCGGAGGGGACGGTAGTCATGGCTGCTCCTTCATCTACTTCCCGCTGGGCCACCAGCGCTGTACTAACCATTTGATTGGTTGCCGCTAGGTACAGCAGCAATGGCTCTTGTGGTTTAGGAGCGACTAGGGTGGGAACAGAGGATAAGTAGGTCTTCAAATCTTGCAGCGCAGCGTCCGCCTCCGGGGTCCACTCCACGGGCCCTGCCTTCTTCAAGATTTTGAAGAATGGCAAGGCACGCTCGACAGACTTGGAAATGAACCTGCTCAGCGCAAGAACACATCCAGTCAAACGCCTCACATCTTTAACTGTCTTGGGTGCTTGAATCTGCTCGATCGCCTTGATCTTTTCGGGGTTGGCCTCTATCCCCCGGTGGGATACGAAGAAGCCAAGTAGCTTGCCGAAAGGAACACCAAACACACACTTCTCTGGGTTCAGCTTCAAGTTGATCTTGCGCAAATTTGCAAAGGTCTCTTCCAAGTCTTGAATGAGAGTTGATTTGTTCTTGGTTTTGACCACTATGTCATCCATGTAAGCTTCAATATTCCTATGCAGCTGGGACTCAAAACCAATTTGCACTACTCTTGCAAAAGTTGATCCAGTGCTCTTTAACCCAAAGGGCATCCATACAAAACAGTACATGCCGCATGGGGTTAAGAACGCGGTCTTCTCTTCATCTTCCTTGGACAGGAAAATCTGGTGGTACCAGGAGTAGGCATCCAAGAAGGAAAGCAGGTCACACCCGGAGGTGGAATCCACAATGTGATCGATGCGCGGCAAGGGGAATGGGTCCTTCGGGCATGCTTTGTTCAGATCTGTGAAATCTATGCAAAGCCTCCACTTCGCATTCGCCTTGCGCACTACCATTTGATTTGCCAACCATGTTGGATGTAATACTCCTCTGACCAAACCAGCAGCTTCAAGTTTCTTGATCTCGTTGGCAATGAATTGCTGCTGCTCCAAGGCTTGCTTCTGGACCTTCTGCTTGACGGGCCGGGCATGAGCGCTGACAGCAAGGTGGTGCTTGATTACCTCCCGGGGAATACCAGGGATGTCAGATGGTTTCCAAGCAAACACATCGACATTCGCCCGCAGGAAGGCAACGAGCGCGCTTTCCTATTTGTCGTCCAGGGTGGAGCTGATAGTAAATGTACCATCAGTGCCAACCAGCCCTGTCGGGACCTTCTTCACAGCAGGCGCAGCAACCGTTGATCTCTTGCTAGTGGAACTCTCCGGCAAGTCATCGACAGGTGCAGCACACTCCGGAGAGGCGCGCTTCCCGGATTCCTTGCCGGTATCCTTGCTAGCTTTTCTCCCTTGCTTGTTTTCCTTGGTGGGGACTACGGCTTCCACGGCCTCGGCAGCGACCGTGTCCCGGTACACCTTGTCCACACATATAATTGCGTCCTTCTTGTCTGATGGGATAGAAATAACGCCCATTGGTCCTGGCATCTTCAGGGTGTTGTAGGCATAGTGGGATGCCGCCATGAACTTTGCCAAAGCAGGTAGTCCAAGTATCCCATTGTACGGCAACGAAAGCTCAACCACATCAAACACAATCTTCTCAGTCTGGTAGTTCAATTCACCTCCAAACGTCACTAGCAGCGTGATCTTCCCCTTCGGCCGACTCCTGCCGGGGTTGATCCCTTGAAAGGTGCCAGTAACCTTGAGCTCTTCTTCTGTTATCTGCAACTTGCTGATGACCTTGGGAGAAATCAGATTCAACCTGGCCCTGCGATTAACCAACATCTTTGTGACCTTGAGGTTGCGGATCATTGGTGAAACCAACAACGACAAGCACCCTACCACGGTGGTGCGGTCAGTGTGATCCTCTTCATCAAAGATGATGGGCGTGTGGGACCATTTGAGTGGTTTCCGAGAATCTGCCGCTGGCTCCACAACATTGACCTCATGCGCCCACTGTTTAAGTTGGCGGTGAGAGGAGTGCAAGGATGCACCTCTGTCAATGCCAGGGCGTCAGTGGCCTTCTGGAATTCTTGCTCGCTGGTTTCCTCTTCATCCCCTTCATCACACTCGTCATCGCATTCCTTCTTCCCATGGCCTCTGGCAGGCTTCCCTTGATGCTGAGGGACCTTGCCGGGGTGACTTCCTCTGCCATCTCGGCCCTTCCCGCCAATTTCATCTTGGTCTCCCTCTTTGTCATGCTTCTCGTACTTAGCCTTCTGCTTCTTGACGAGTTGCTCGACTTGATGACACTCTTGGAGATCATGGCCCTTGGTCCGATGGATCTTATAGTACAGCCCGTCAGCCTTCCCAGCCTTCTCAGCCGCCGCAGCTTCCCGGCAGTCATTACACGTGGCAACTTCCTTGCCGGGAGCTTCGGTCTTGGCCTTCTTGCCGGTACTAGGAACGCCAGACCCTTCGAAAGCCAGAACTGTCTTCTCCTTGCGCTTCTTGTTGCGTTTCTTGTTCTTCTTCTTCTGATTGGTAGCATCATCCTCATCCTCCGAGTCAACGTCGATGCCGTCTTCTTCTCCGGGGAGTTGCCTCCCCTCCTCTGTTCAGGCACACTTATCCGCCAAAGTGTACAGCTCATTCTTGGGCAAATGAATGTTCATCTTGGAACGTATCCTGCGGTTGCGTACGTTGGACTGGAACGCAGCTATCACAGCTGCCGGGTGGATGTCCGGAATGTTCCTGTGCACCCGGCTGAATCTCTGCATATACTCCGCAAACTCTCTCCTTCCTTCTGTGGGAGGAGCTACAAGTCGCTGGGCCGCCCTGGTTCTTGATGGCCTCCCGTGAAGGCGCCAACAAACTCATTGCACAGGTCAGCCCAGGTCGAGATGGAGTTCTCTGGTAAGTGCATCAGCCATGACCTCACATTTGGCTTGAGTGCCAAAGGGAAGTAGTTGGCAAATACCTTCTCATCTCTTCCTCCGGTGGCTTGAACAGCGATGGTGTAGATGCTCAAGAACTCTGCCGGGTTCAGTCTTCCATCGTACTTTTCTGGTATCTCTGGCTTGAACATACGGGCAGACAGCCAACGGACTTGCCGCAGCGCACGAGTGAAGGCAGGACACCCAACCTTGAAAGGCAGGTATCCGTCTCCACTGGGCCTATCAGACTCATTGCGCCTATCAGACTCGCGGCGGGTGTCGCGGTGCCTTTCTATGGTGATGCGTGCATCTTCCCCTTGCCTGTCTTCCAGGACCCGCTGCTGATCTCAACGGGCTTGAGGATCAGATGAAGCCATTGATACCTCGTTGGGTTCTTGATTGTGTGGCTCTGGCCGCGGCCCCTATGCTGGCTGCCGTGGAGGGGACTGCACCGTAGGAGTGACCCCTTCAGTATGGCCAGTGGCTCGGGCCATTGTTGCTGCCTGCGGAGGCCGTGTCGAGCCTACTCGCTGTGATCCTCCTGACTCAGCAAAACCAATCAGGCTTTGAATGGTGGCTCTCCACTCATCCATTTGATCGGCCGCTGGCGGAAATCTCAACAGGAGTTGGGCCCGCGACATGGCTTCCAAAGCGGTGCTCGGCATAGACGACGATGCAGATCGCGATGTCGCCTGACTTCTGACGGTGCCGGTAGTGGCGGCGCCGTGCTCTCGTCGCCGCGAGCTGGTCGCCAGGGTGGTGTGGCGACGAGGCAGATGTGCTTGGGGATTAGCGATCCCATTCGGCGCATCGTCTTGGCCAGCTTGCCCTGGGGATGGCGCGTGCCCTGCAGCCGCAACCGCAGTGGGGGCAGCTAGAAGGTTGCGATTCGCACCAAAGCGGGCGCCATCGCTGCGGCTGCGCCCTTTAGCGAGGTGGAGAGGCGGAGATGGGATATTCTCCCCATCCACGTCTTATGGAGCATGGCCGCTAGGATGCTGTTGACGCTGTCCTCCCTCGACGCCCCCCGCTCCCGCTTCAGCCGCAGGGGAAACGGTGATGGCGCCGCCTGCGCCGGTCACGTCCCCCGTGGCGTCCACGTCCCCGTGCGCCCCCGTAGCCCCCACGGCATCAGTGGCTGCATGCGAGGGGGCCTTCGAGGTGGACGGGTGAGCTGTAGCGCCGTACTTTTTCTTGGGCGCCATGGATGATGAAGCCGTCGACGAAGAAGATGATGATGAAGATGACGCGCTGCTTACACCCTCGGGTTTGCACAAGCGCTTCCCCCTACCTGGCGCGTCAAAGATGTCATGGTTCAACACGGCCACCTATGGGGCCATTGGCCCCTTGTGGTTCGGCAAGGGGAAGGGCGCGTTGCACAAAGAGCGGAGACCGTAGAGCAGCGCGGCAGTGATGACACGGGCAGTTTTTACCCAGGTTCGGGCCGCCGTGAGGCGTAAAACCCTACTCCTGCTTTGGTGGATTGATGAAAGGACCGTGGTGGAGACGCAGCGCTCCAGCCCGGCAAGGTTGCCTCGGGACAAGAGCAGCTACGCGCGTATGAGTGTACAAGGGTCCGAATCCTTTCTAAGGTTGCCACGACCCTCCTTTTATAGGTCAAGGGGTTACCACAATGGCAAAACAGTCATTATCCAGTGATTAGATAGCCACAAAGCTATCACACCTAACTCTGCAGACAGGACAAGGTGCATTAAATGCACCACATAGTGTCACATCATGGGGGAGCCCGGCAAGCCTTGTCATGCTATTCATCCACCTTCTCGCCTGCCTGCGTGACACACCGTTGGACGGGTGTCATCTGGGGGTGATCTTCCTCAGAAATGGCTGCCGCGTGCCAAATAACAACCACTTAATCACTTGGGGGCTCGACACCGCACCGATAGGTGACTTGCATTGCTGTGAGGTGGAGCGGTGGCGCCTTGGCGGGGTGATCCGCCCTTGGCATCCCCGGCAAGCTTGCCGGGGGAGTCTTGAGACTTGTCTTCGGGGTGACCTCGACGTTGCCAGGCTCGCCTGCCCGACAAGGGAGGTTTTTCCTTAGTGAGATCTTGCTCATTTGGCTTGTCTTGGTCTTCTTGATCCGCCCTTTGATTTCTCAAAGAGCTATCTATCTCTTTTGCTTGGCCTTGTCTTGGATGCTGTAACCTTACCCTTCAGCCTGTGTATAGTCCGGGCAACATACACCATGGATTGTTGCACCAACACTCACACAAGGTGGCGGTGGGCTCTCTCTCTCACCGTTGGTCACTGATCCGGCCGCATCCCGTCTGCTGGCAGAAAGGAAGGATGTGCATCATTTCTCCGTTCGACGGCGTCGAGGCAGCACTTCCCGATCTGCGGTACCCACCGTTCTCTCTGACCAAGCTCCGGCGCGGTAGGGCCTATGCCACTTGCTCATTGCCGTAGTATGGGCAGATCCCTCCCGCCGCCGCCCTCCTAGTTACATCCTGACGACCGCCAGGTATCCCCTTGGCCTTGCTCCACTGCCCATCTTCCCATGTTGCTGCATGTGGAAAATCCTGCATGTGGATCTTCCCTAGTTCTTTGCCCAAAATGTAGCTCGTCCGGCGTACTTTCCATCTTGCAATCTCGTCCTCACACCGTTTTTGATAATCCACCATGCTGCTATCTTTCCCTTATGACATGGAATATGCTTCTTTTTTGTTGGCATATGTGTCTTCAATTGTTATTGGGCAGTAATTGTTTCCTTTCTACCTCTTTTTGCAAACAGGGCTATCCATTTCACCTCGTTGCTATTGCGACCTTTTGGTGAACTGCACAAATCACTTTTTTCTTAAGCGTGTTTTGTGCAGTTCCGCCAAAATGTCACACGGGCAACGTTTTTACATTTCTGTGGGACTGTAGAAAGGGAGATTGGTTTTGCTATCCTTCTCATCCAACTCCGAGCCTAATCTTCTCCAACAAGTAGTTAGTCTTAAAGAGAGATCGCAGAGGTGATCGGCTTCTATTTATGAGTGTTATGTTTCATCATCTAGTTCCACTATTACTATAATCACACTGACTGAATATCTTTGCAAACAGGGATTATCAACTCGATTTTAGTGGAACTACACAAAATGATCGGATTGTGATGTCCTCCATACACCTCTTTCTTGGCTACAGAGCTGCGTGAAACTAGCTGCCAACCAATGAACACCGTGGCCAGGAAATGGAACCATGCCTACGAACAACATCGATCAATTATATATTTTTCTTTATTTGTACACCTTCTCACAACTTTGTCTTCAGTTGTGATGTGAATATTGGTGCTGATCTGCGAATCATTGAGATGCATTAGCAGCCATGGTAGTTTCATTTGTATTTGATGGAATGTTGTAACGAGACAATCTTGAGGCAAGAGGACACATGAATCCTAAGTTGAAACCTTTTTTTTGTGGGAACCAAAGTTGGAACCTTCATAGCATTACAATACAATTTCATTATGCTGGAAAATTATGCGTACATATAAACAAATCCTAAAAGATTGATAGCAATGCCAGAAACCATTCAACTTTGTTTCGTCGACATGTGGGACATCCTTCATCGGGCTCCATCTGCCATGCACCAATATTGAGTGCACAACTACAGGGGAGATTCACCCCGGTCCCTGCGCCGCAGTAATAATGACTAGTGAGCAGTCAAATCACAGAGCCCCACCTTCACCACAGTAAGTTGCTCGGATGAAGTAACCATCATTTCACTCTTCGTTGAATCTGCTGGTACTCCAATATTCCCAGAGTAATAAGTTGCTCGGACATCGCAACCATCACTTCACCTTTCCCACAGTAAGTACTACCTCCTTTTTTATTCTAGAAAACCACCACACGCGAATATTGGACGGTAGCAGCAAAACATCAAGTGTACTAGCACTACTCAATTCAAAAATCAAAACCAACCAATGAACTACTAGCGTTTGCTAGTATCTTGTACTCCGTCTGTGGATGTATATATAGGGCCTAAAGCGTTTTTCAAGATTAACTGAGATGCAAGTTGCTCAAAGGATACCGTGAATTTTGTACGTGAAAGGATCTTCGAATGATATAATTTTCAAATTATATAAATCTTATCAATAGTCACCCAATAGTCAAAGGCAACCTCGAAGAATACATTACTAATCGCAACGCATGGATGAAGGGAGTAGTACTAATCGCAACGCATGCATGCGTGAGGAGTACTACAGCACTAAACAAGATTGTTTTACATGCATTGGTTAATTATATCTTAATCATGGCACTTAACAATTTAATGCACAAAACAAGAACGGTTGACGAGATTAGCAGGAAGCAAAGCGCCTTTTTAGCGGGGATTTTCATCATTCTATGAAGGTGCAAAACCAAGTGTTACTACTACACCAAACAAGTTCAAAACGAGAAACTGGACCCACTCACGGCACGGCACGCCTGTCTTGTTTGGTCCGTCGGTCAAAGCGCTTCCTCTTCTTGGCATAACAATAGAGTACAATAATTTTTTAGAATGCTCTTGGCATGTCGCTAACATGTGGGAGCGAGTGTGAGTTAACCTTGAGAGACGAGGAGCGAGAAGCGATATGGGCTAGTGGATTACTTGTGCTAGGTGTCGCACGGAGGCCAAGAAATATGGTGATAGCGTGAGGTGGGCCATGTATAATGTAACTACACTTGGCTGCCATGTTTCAGAGTCTCCCGGTCTACTAGGATGTGGAGGAGATTGGGTAGATTTTATATCGATGAATATAAAATATTAAGAGTCCAGACGCTCCACCGCGAGGTTCCTTGCTCCTTCTCGGTCGTCGGAAAGCGTTCTTCTTCGTTTTGCCGACACGTGGGACATCCAGCATCCAGGTCCATGTGTCATGCAAGAAAATGGAGTTAAGTAGTAGGAGAGACTCACCAACGGTCATGAACGTAGGTGGAGTACATGCATGAATCACCCGAAAAAAGGAAGACAAGCACGAAGAGAAGAGGTGCAGGCACCGACGCAGGTACTCTTTGCCTCTTTCCCTAATACTAACGCGCGGGTACACGGTGAGCTCACTTTTGTACGAAGAGGCAGCTCACGTGATAATTTGGCGAGTGTAGTAGTTGTTCATGGGAACCACGCGTGGACGAATCAAAGTTTGACCGTGACGCGGTGGCGCATTTTTTATAAATTAAGTTATTCTATTCGATGGCACGTACGCAACATTATTTTCTCGATGGCACGTGAATTGTGCACGTACTCAATGACGGAGCATGGGATGGTAGCCATGGACATGGTCGGCCCTTTTTGGAGAGAGTACTAAATAACTTTGATGTGTCCCGTCTACTCGCAAAACGACGAGAAGCTTGCTTACTACGCCCTCTCCCTTGCCCACGGGCGCACGGTGCCTCGCAGCACGAGGAGAAGCTTTTGCTTACAATAGTGGGCTTTTTACAAGCGGTGGACGTGCATCAGTTCATTCGGTGTCAGATTGCCAGAAGTATATGCAGACTAAAAAAATGGAGGGAGTACTGTAGTATCATCATCATTGTTCAACTTTCGGAAGTGGCAAAGATCCAAGCACATGGTCACCTACTCATAGTATATCCAGCTGTGTTTGCATGATTTTTTAATGTACAATCTGAGTGGATTGCTCCAATGGTCATCACAAGTGAGCCAATCGATTCACACCCTTCTGCGCTCCATTTTGTCTTTGCGTTCCTTCCTCCGTCCAGCACACTGACAAGTGGGCCCCATGCTCATGTATGCCAACGTGGTAGTCAATTATTTTGTCAGAATCAGCTATCACACCCTTCCAGTGCCACGTCAACGTATCCACTAGAAACAAGTCTAGACTTGTTCGGTTCAACCGCCTCCCTAGGTGTTTGGAGAGGTATTGGCCGGTGTGAGGCGGTTCTATAGGTGGGCAGGTGGCAAAAAACAGGGGAAAACATGCGAACCAGCTATACGAGGGAGGGAAGCTACTACATTCGCGGGGGACGTGGCATTGACCATTGGGCGACAACAGGCGGTCATCCGGGTACACAATAAAGGATGCGAAGAGGCATCCAATAGCAGCAAGGACCATCTTCCCTACCGATAGCTCATCTAACAGAACTCCCAAGTTAACTGTGCCGAGATAGGAGTAGTCATCAGATGGGTGACTGGATGGGAAGTGGTCTCAATGTTAAATTAACTGATTTGATGGGTCACTATAAACATTTAATTGCCTTGAATGTTTATAGTACTCCATCCTATTAGTGGAATTAACCTTGAGGTCCTTGTTTTGTAATTTTTGACATTTTTTGCTTTTTGAACACATGTTAATTGGCTTGAAGAAGGTCTATCGCATTTCTTTTTGATAGTTTTTGTTTTTTGAACACATGTTGATTGGTTTGAAAGAAGGTCTCTCCCGTTACTTTACGACATGCTTCCAAAAAAAGTGATCTGATTTCTGTCAACTTATAAGTCATGTATGTCAAATTAACCTCTGTGTACTTGTTCTCAAATTAACCTCCGGGCCTTGCAGGAGTGCTGCAATGTGTTAGCGTCAATTGCAAGATGAGCCATTTTTCAACACATGTTAATCGAAGGTCTATCGCGTTACTTTACGGCATGTTTCCAAAAAAAGTGATATTACTTCTGTCAACTTATAAGTCATGTATGTCAAATTAACCTCTGTGTACTTGTTCTCAAATTAACCTCTTGGCCTTGCAGGAGTGCTGCAATGCGTCAGTGTCAATGCAAGATGAGCCAGCAAGCTAGCATTGGAGTTGCCAACATGCTCAAAGTGCACGCAACATTGAGTAGGAAGAAGCATGCCTAGGAAATTAATGCGGGCTTAGGGAGGCCCTTTGCTCAAAGAGCAATTATAATAAGGTACAGTCAGCAGGCTACAAGGACGAGGAGCATTACAGCAGGATGTGCAAGGTGGCAACAATCTGAGTGCTAAAGAGTTGATCCAATGGCTGTTTTTGTTTGGATTTTCCAACTATTGACCATTGGATAGAGTGAATCAATGGCTTAGATTCAAAGTTAGAGCATGATTGGTTTGCTGCCAATATTTGGCTAGCCAGATGTTGGCATCGTCAAATATTGGCAATACCAAGACTTGCCATCTATTGGCAACTTTATGTGAGATAGGCAAAACAACTCGGTAACGAACCAAGTTGTAGCCAATATTTGGCACAATGCCAAACGTTGGCATGCCAATTTTTGGCATGAAACCAATTATGCTCTTATTCTCACACTATAGAATGGTATAGGAATGTGAAGAGATTTGGTTGATTTTATATCGCTGAATAATATAAAATATTATGAGTGCAGATGCTCCACCGCGAGGTTCCTTGCTCCTTCTCGGTCGTCGGGAATCTATGTTCTTCCACTCTCTTTTTTGACGTGATCTTTGTTCATCCTTTTGCCAACATGCAGGACATCTAGCTTCAAGGTGCACGTGTCATGCAAGAAAATGGAGATAAGCAGTATGTAAGTGAGTCGTGCACTTCGATGGCACGTACTACGCAATATTTTTTCTCCTCGATGCCACGTGAATCGTACACGTACTGAATGACGGAGCACGAGATGGTAGCCATGGACATGGTCGGCCCTTTTTGGAGAGAGTACTAAATAACTTTGATGTGTCCCGTCAACTCGCAAAACGACGAGAAGCTTGCTTACTACACCCTCTCCCTTGCCCATGCGCGCGCTGTGGCTCGCAGCACGAGGAGAATCTTTTGCTTACAATAGTGGGCTTTATACAAGCGGTGGACATGCAGCAGTTCTTTTGGTGTCAGATTGCCAGAAGTATATATACTGTAGTACCATCAACATTATTCGACTTCCGGAAGAGGCGAAGAGCCAAGCGCAAGGTCACCTACTAACCTTTAGTAGTACAGTACTATAGCCAAAGCTGGGCCACCTTTTTAGAGCATGGTTAATTAATATAGGCAGCTCTTGCAGCGGCACATCATTTAGAGCAAGTACTCTCTCCGTTTCTTTTCTTTCATTCGTAGGAACTTAAAACACAGGAATAGGAAAAATAAAGGATTGGACTGGCATGTCCACTTGAATCCCGTAGCATTAACACAGTGTTTGACATAGGAAAATCAAAGGAAGTGAAAAAAAAGTTGGAGTGGATGCTAGATTGCCAATTAACACATGATTTCATAGGAAAAATTCCAATAGCATTCTATCCTATAAATAATGACCAATGTAGGGAAATTATGAGGGGGGTCTCTCCAACAGTGTTGCTCGGCTCGCACCTAGCATCACGGGGGTCGAACTTGGAGTCATTCATCTGGTACTCGTGGCAATGGCATCTTAGATCTGGACGCAAGGTGACGTACACTGTCAAAGTCCATTAAGGATAATGTTGTGCTCAAAGCTGGATGTACACGGTCAAAGTCCACGGTCAAGGGGGTCAGGGCGGACGCGACCTCTTAGGCCGGTCATAGTGGGCGTAACATAGGTAGTAACATAGATGCCATATAAGTAAAAATGGTGAGGTGGCAAGTAGTTAATGAGGAGAGAGGCAAACAGAGTAACATGACATGCTACCATCACATAACGCTTCCCAATGCAAAATGTTACCACACATATGACACTACCCACTATATGAAGGTAGTAACATATGCATGTTACTAGTCTAAGTTACCCTCCACTATGACTAGCCTCACTGCGTTCGCCATTGAAGCGGCACGCCGGCCGAGGGTGCCGCCCACTGCACTCCCAGCTGTACCCGCCTCCTCACCGCATTCAAACTGCGTGGAATGCCAGAAACCCACTCCGGACACACGTCCGTTCAGGAGCAGGACGCCGGCCAAGCTCCTCCTTCCACCATTTTCTCCACTCTTTCGTCGGCATCCAATGAGCAGGAAGAGTAGTTCTCCGTCATAAAAGCCGTCTGTGTGGCCCACCGAGCCCGGCAGTTGTGAGCGAGGTAGCTCGCTGCTCCACATACCTCACCTAGCCCGACGGAGCCAGTTACCGCCCTAAGCTAGCGCGTGGTTCCGCAGCTGGCCGCTCCAATCCAGCTCGAGGAAGAGTGTCGAGTTGCTCCACGCCAGCTTGTCGGGGAGCATGGCGGCACGGGCATCATCGCTGCCCTCAACGCCGCCATGTCGTACAGCGCCGCTAGTGCCTGCGACTACGCCATCTGCCGTCGACACCCATGTAGCCACGCCATGCAGGCAGAGAAAGAAGCCACCGCAGATGTCCACGAGGTGACGCGGCTACGCGGATGTCGACGAGGTGACTGCCAACACGTCCCCGCCTGCCGCCATCACCGAGGAGAAGTAGAACACGGCAGGCCGCTGCCGATTGTATCCCATGAAGGCCACCGCTGAGGCGATGCCGGCGAAAACAGCCGGTGTCTTGCATGATTGTTCTTCAGCCGGATGCTGGAGGAGGACAAAGAGATCGGTCGGTGACCATTTAGATTAGGTATATTAATTCTACCTTTAGCTCCGGACTAGCCCAACTTATTTAATGTAAATGTAATGAAATCCGGCTGTGTTTGCACGAATTTGCGTCCACGTTCGTGCTCTAGGGCGAGCGCTATCCGTTGCTAGAGTGGAACAACGGATTCCGTCTCTAACAACCCCGCAAAGTGCGTCACTACCTTTGTGATGGACAGAACACGGCGAAAGAACGACGTCCTTCATTCCGCAGGTGATGGCCATTACCGCGCGCTCGTCTAGACGGCTCGGTAGCTCATGAAGCAGTACCAACAACATGCCTTGTGCGTCTTGTACTCCATTGCAGTTGTAGTTGCTGCATGCACAACTCGGGTTGTAGTTGCAGGTGAGCACGGCGACGCTGCGTGGCCATCCATCAATAGTGGCTGTTATGAGGATGACATCACCATGTGCATCCTATTTGTACTAAAAATCATGAATGAGGAGTATAAACATGTTTACGTACTACCTGAGTGGATTGTTCGAGTGGTCATCGCATGTGTAGTGTCATGCAAAGCTTCATTTATTAGGTTATAGAGTCATTTTGTTTTTGTATGTGTGACTTTAGTAACTAGCTATAAGTTACTCAATTTACCTCTCTCCTCATTAACTAGTTGCCACATAGGAGAATTTGCTGAGTTGGACCCGATGTTACTCTTGAAGTTACTCCCACTGTGGTTAGTCTTAGGCCTTGTTCGGTTCAACCGCCTCCCAAGGGGTTTGGAGAGGAATGGAGAGGAATTTGGCTTGTACATGATTTAATCCCCCACAATCTCTGTTAATTCCCGTTAAAACCCCTTGAACCGCACATGCCCTTAAGGTTAAAAACGACCGGGATTACAGAGGACAGGGTACAAACTTCAGGGATTTAAAGGTGAGGGTTTGTTTGCGACTAGCTCTACAACCTCAAGGTTTATAAATCGGACTTCACTCTCCCCTCACGCACATGCACGGGTACACTCATGGTGGAGCGCATTTGCACATGAAAAGGCAGGTAACGAGACAATTTGAGACATCTAGTCGTCCACTTAATGTGGGGTCTAGGACCAAATGTCAGCCATACCAAGTGCAATATGAACGCGGTGGCGCGGTTATTGATCAAGTTTCTTTTTACTGGTACGTTAAATGAAAAGATGGCTCCGCGCGTATTCAATTTTAAACGATCGCTATGGAGAGAAAAAACAATTACCACTCCACTAGTCCACTTCGGAACTTGCTTGCTAGGGTTGCTCTCTTCTTCTCACTCTCTCACCCTCTCCAGATCTAAACAAGGCGGAGGTGTCCACTCTCTTTGTCTCTCTCTCTCTCTTCTCTCCGGTTGACACAGATCCGGCCGGATCCCTTCCGCTGGTGGTCGTCGGTGGCGACGGAGGAAGCCAACATGCGCCATCTTCTGTGACCTGGCACCGGCGTGGGAGGTCCTCCTCACCCTTGCTCCCCGCCGTCGAGTTGGCAGATCCCGCCGCCTGCCTCGCCACATCCCGCCGACCGGAGGTATAAATTATTTTAGAACCGGCCTTGTTCTAATGGCCCAGCTCCCCACGTCACTGCATCCCTTTTTTTCATCAAGTTAGGATTGCTCCCCACGTCGCTGCATCCTGCATGTGGATATTCTTCTAGTATTACAAAGCTCCCCATGTAGCTAGCTCCGTCAGCTTGTCGAACACTCAAACACCACCTAAATTTTTACTATTAGAGGAAAAAAGGTACTGCAGATACTAGCTAACAAACCAATCTCTTGGTTGGAAAGGGAAATAGCGATGCTGGCCTGACCGGTCTCTTGGTCGAAAAAGGACAGAAAGTGGGGGATGTTGGGTCGACAATGCAACCGAGAATGAGCACGTCTAGATTTCTTGTGGTCACATAGGAAAGGTCATTGACGAGAACAAAAAATGCACAAATCCAGACATGCTTTGCATGTTTGCCGCACTAGGCAACACCTCTGCCTCACCATTTATGCCTCGATGGATGTAAAACGTGCTTGTGCCTCCCCTGTCCCTATGCCCTTAATGCTGCTGTTAATCTAACATCACAGGTAAAATGAAACAATGCCACTGTTAGTGTGATGTCGTTGTTAAGTAATGTTGCTGTCAATCTATTGCCATTGATAAACTGAATCAACGCCACCATCATTTTATGAAATGCTTTTGTCTTGCTTTATTTCTCATAAAGAGTGTTTTGGGCCGTTACACTAAACTCTGACACCGGTAGCATAGCTGCATCTCCGTTGAACTGCACAAAATTTAATTGCACAATGGTTGGCACAACAATGTGTTTCTCCTTTTCATATCACCCTTTGTTAGAATGATCGTTCTTGTTAACTGTGCATGTACGTACTGATCAAGTGCTACTCCCAATCTGTCATCACAGAGTAATAATGCAATTGTTATGCATGTTAATGTAAGCCCCCGTTAATCTAGTGCCAGTGTTGATTTAATGTGATGGCACTTCTTAGTTAATGGCAGTTTTTCATACTATCACTGTAATGCCATTGATAACATATGAGATGCTGCTGTTAATCATATGCCGCTGCAAAAAAATTACACTGCTTAAATAACCCTGTTACATATTTGTGCAAACAGGGTTGTCTATCTCCATATGGTGTCTATTTGTGCAAACGGAAGCACAAACCTCAATTTTAGTGGAACCTACTGTCAGCTAACCTCACGGTGCTCCAGGTATTCCTACATTCGTAACTAGGTAGAATGACCAACGCAAGATGAAATAAGCTTATTCGTACATTGACTTGCTGTTTGCAGTGTGGAACGAGCCTGTCATGTGTGGAGGAGCAAACAAGCACTGGAGCCGCGCCGTTAACGCAAGATAAAAGAGACCGAGTCATTGATGGCTGGCGAGTAGGGGTCATGCAAATAGTGGTGCATTATTTTAGTGGAACTGCACAAAAAAGATATTGGGGTTAGTCAGACAAATTTTCTACAGCCACACGAAAGGAATTGCGCTCATCGATTGCATAGAATTTCTTCTGTGCCATCATAGGAGATCCCAAGGTGGAAATCAACTAACCACCTATAAAATTATGCATAATCTTCCTCACGCATGCCAGTATCCCCTTCGTACAGATGATCGTGTTTTGTCATGCCGAGCTATTGATATGTGCTACCGTTTTGCGACACCGTTTAAATACAGCATTTTCCTATCTTTTCACATTCAGGACAATGAAGATGATTGATACGTCTCCAACATATCTATAATTTTTGCTTGTTCCATGCTCATATATTATCTTGATGTTTTACAATCATTTTATAGCAACTTTATATCATTTTTTGGGACTAACCTATTGACATAGTGCCCAGTCCCAGTTGCTATTTTTTTGCTTGTTTTTTACTTCACAGAATATCAGTACCAAACGGAGTCCAAATGCAACGAAACTTTTTGAAGAATTTTTCTGGACCAGAAGACACCTGTTGGGCCAAAGAAGTACCAGAGGGGGGCTCCGAGGGGAGCACAACCCACCTGGGCACGCCTGGTGGCCCAGGCGCGCCCTGGTGGGTTGTGCCCACCTCAGCCACCTCCCGCACCGCCTCTTTCCTCTATAAATACCCCGAAAATCCAAAAACCCTAGGGGAGTCCACGAAACACAATTCCAGCCGCCGCAAGTTCCAGAACCACCAGATCCAATCTAGACACCATCACGGAGGGGTTCATCATCCTCATTGGTGCCTCTCCGATGATGCGTGAGTAGTTCATTGTAGACCTACGGGTCCGTAGTTAGCAGCTAGATGGCTTCCTCTATCTCTTTTTATTCTCAATACAACGGTCTCTTGGAGATCTATTTGATGTAACTCTTTTTGCGGTGTGTTATTGGGATCCAATGAACTTTGAGTTTATGATCAGATCTATATCCATGAATGTTATTTGAGTTTCTTTGATCTCTTATATGCATGATTACTTGTAGCCCCATATTTCTTCTTCGAATCTTTGGTTTAGTTAGGCCAACTAGATCGATGTTTCTTGCCATGGGAAGAGGTGCTTTGTGATGGGTTCGATCGTGCGGTGTTCTTTCCCAGAGACAGAAGGGGCAACAAGACACACATGTATCGTTGCTATTAAGGATAACAAGATGGGGTCTATTCCTACATGAATAGATCTTGTCTATATCATGTCATCGTTCTTATTGCATTACTCCGTTTCTCCATGAACTTAATACACTAGATGCATGCTGGATAGCGGTCGATGTGTGGAGTAATAGTAGTAGATGCAGGCAGGAGTCGGTGTACTAATCTTGGACGTGATGCCTATATAATGATCATTGCCTGGATATGGTCATAATTATTTGAGGTTCTATCAATTGCCCAACAGTAATCTGTTTACCCGCTGTATGCTATTTTTCTCGAGAAAAGCCACTAGTGAAATCTACGGCCCCTGGGTCTATTATTCATCATATTTGCTTTGAGATCTATTTTTATTTGCTTTTGTTTTCACATCTATTATTCATAAAACCCAAAAATACCTTGCTGTAATTTTTCTTTATTTCTTTTATTTTGTTTTATCACGAGATCTATTTATCCAAAATCATACAAACCAATCTATCTTTTACACGAGAGGGATTGACAACCCCTCTTATGCGTCGGTTTGCAAGTATTTGTTCTTTGTGTGCAGGTACCGTTTACATAGTGTTGCTTGGTTCTCCTACTGGTTCAATAACCTTGGTTTCATAACTGAGGGAAATACCTACCGTAGCTGTGCTGCATCATCCCTTCCTCTTTGGGGAAATACTGACACGGACACGAGCCATCAATGATTTCAGTGGAACTGCACAAAATGGTTTGATGTTGAGTGATCTCTATTGCCTCCTCTCTTTGCTGCAATGTGTCAGCATAAATTGCAAGATGAGCCATCAAGCTAGCTATGGAGTTGCCAACATGCTCAAAGTGCACGCAACATTGAGCAGAAAGACGCATCCCCAGGAAATTAATGCGTGCGTAAGGTGGCCCTTTGCTCAGAGAAGCATCGATCATTTTTTTTATTTCTACACCTTCTCACAACTTTGTCTTGGTTATAGTCTTGTTAATCATTTAGATGCGTAAACATGCTGCACTTAAGTGCTTGTGAATGTTAGCTAGTATGCATACCGTATCTTGTGAAGCTTAGTTTGGTGTGAATGTTGACTAGAGTGTCAACCGTTATAATCTATGTATATTGTGGGCATGTTATTTGACCCCTCATTTTGCCGCGCTACGACTAGTGTGAGTGTCTCCATGCAGTACAACATCCTCTAATTTGGTGGATGCCAAGCCGGCCCGAGAAGGAGCTATAACTTTTTTTCAAGTTGAAAAATGTTACCGATGAGGAGCCATAATTAAGCTGGAGGCGTCCCTTTTTTCCTTTCGAATGGGCAATAAGCTGGAGAGCTGGAGAGTGTCTCTAATGGGCTGCCTCTAGTGTTAAGGCCCTCCATTACGAAACACGGGTAGCTGAGTAGGCCGATACAAAAGCCTATCCATCTTAAAGCCCATTTGTTTTTGTTTTTTGCGAGGAAAAGCTCATATTTCTTGAAGAGGGGGCGATCCCAGAAAAACCATCCTTCCTCCTTGCTTCCACTTATACTGCAGCTCGTTGGACTCTCCCGCTTCCGTCGCTCACCAATTCCCCCCGCTCCCCATCTTCCTCACTCGTACAGAAAACCCCCGCTCACCTTCTTCCTCACTCGTACAGAAAATGCCTGCTCCTCTTCTTCCACTCCTATAGAAAACCTCAACCCTCCTTCTTCCCCACTCGCACTGCCACTAGGCTCGTCTCTGGCTACTCTACTCAAACTCGTGAGGTCCGCGTGATGCTCGCAAGGAAAATGGAGTCGGCTGGCCCCAACGCCAATACGATGAGGCTCCCGCCAGCGGCGACAACAGTTGTAGACCCCACACCAGGGAGCACGGGGAGAAGCGGCAGGCCCTCCATCGGATCTAAGGAACCCGTAGAATCTTGGGTGGACCGCATCAGTGATCTGCCGGACACAATCCTTGGAGAGATCATCTTGCTTCTCCCCACCAAGAATTGTTGCCGCACCCAATTCCTCTCAACTCGGTGGCGCCCTCTATGGAGCGCCACGCCCCTTAATCTCGACTATCGTCAGCTATCTGTCGTTCATGATTTTGAACTCCTCAGAGCCATCATCTCCTCCCACCAGGGCTCCGTTCAACGCCTCTGCATCCTGACACACTACCTGCTGTCCATACCCTGCACGGTGGACTCCTGGCTGACATCCCCTGAGTTCGAAGAACTCCAGCAGTTTGAGTTCTACCATTACCATGAAAGTTACATACCACAAACCAAACACCAAGAATTTGTGCCCACACCACCATTGTCCATCTCGTGGTTTTCCTCCTCTCTCCACACTGCCACCTTCGCCCGGTGCCATCTACCAGATGATCTGGTACAAATGCGTCTACTCCCACTGCTAAAAAAACTTTTGCTTGTGGTGGTTTATATGTCGGAGGCCTCACTTCACAGCATCATCCACTCCAGTTGCCCTACCCTGGAGTGCTTGCTGATTGTTTTGGGAATAGAAATCTGTATCAGTTGTCTCCAAATAAAGTCGCCTCACCTAAAAAGCATTGGAATTTGTTTTGAAGGACAGAAGCTCATCATCGAAGATGCCCCTTCACTTCAAAGGTTGCTCCTTGATTATTGTTATATACCTTCGCAAATAACTGTCGTCTCTGCGCCCAAACTGGAGTCCTTGGGTGTAATTCGTGATCCGTTTAATTATCACAAGTTGGTGTTTGGCTCCACACTTATTCAGGTACCGTATATTATCATCTACACATTTGTAATCATAAGCTGTATTTTTCATTTGTGCGCATAAGTTTTATATCATCTTGGAGTACACTTTGGGTACTAATATTATGTTATATGCTCAATGAAGAGTTCGTCCATGGATAGCCTATCAATGCTGCTAGATTCTGTCAAGATCTTATATATCAGAATGTTTAGTTATGATCTGAACATAATTATTGGCTTGCTGCAATGCTTTCCATGTCTAGAGAATTTATATATAAAGGTGATGATTTCATGCACATTGAAAGCCCATATATATTGTACTAGAATTAACCGTTCAGCTGTCGCTCTTTCGACATACTGTTTTTTATACCTTAACTATTTTCAATCTTCATGTCTACTTAGGCACTAACTCATGGAGAAAAACATAGAACCAATCGGTGGCATAATAAGCACCGGGATTTTCTCAGTTCTCATGACATTCATTTGAGGAGAATAACGATGGAAGGATATGCATCCAACTAGGCAAACATAAGCTTTTTCACATTCTTCCTGTTGAATGCGAGGTTACTATTGTCCATGAGGCTTAAGTTTTTCAACAAGAAATTTCTCACGGACGGACATGTTGAATAGCAAAAAAAGGAGTTTCAGGTGGACAAATGGGCTTCTGAACATGTTCGGCTTCTATTTACAATAACTTGTGGTCATGTTCCAATTAATTTTTTGGCACATGACGTTGATTTTATGGATCAGACCGATCCATTTGTTTGTGACTGCCAAAAACAGTGGTTGGGTTAGATGTTATTGCCATGTTTAATCTGGGTTTTGTCTAAATTTGATGAATAATTAATCCTTGGGCTTTTGTACTGTTTGTAAGCTTGAGTTAGATGTTGTTGCCCTTTTCAACTCGGCTATGACTGTCATATTTTCTTTGAAACAAGGCAAATGGCTTGCCATTTCGTTTATTAAAGAGAGAAATATTGTAACAATAGGGTCCCAGCAGCTCGCCCAGTTGTAGAGACGGAGCAGGGTATGAACTACGCTGTGCGGGGGCTATGGCCCGTCTAGCCCAGGCTTTTATTTAAGCACATGACGAGCCCAGTTGATATCTTTTTTCTTTCTGAAAATGGCTAGCCCAGTTCTATTTTTTTGGACAATACCCAACCCAGGCCTACTTGCTTTTCTCAGCCCTGCTGGGCTGCAAATCTTTAAAGACGAGGAGGGATGTATTTGGCTTCCCCAAAAAATGGGCTATAAGTACTAAGAAATGGGCTGTAAATTTTAAAAACACAGTAAACCGGCAACTAGATTCAAATTTCGTTTTTTCAGGATTTCATGATTTTAAATTTTATTTTTTTTGTGGTGAAAATTTTGTTGTATTTTAATTTGAAATAAAATTATTTTTAAAGTGACTCGAAATTTCGTGATTAAAAGAGTTCGGACCCCACAATATGGTCTGTAATGCTAACAAAAATAATATGGGCTTCAAAATATCCTTAAGAATTAGCAAATGGGCTGTAAATTATTAAAAATAATGACTAATGGGCTGTATGCTGTTTTCCACTAATTTGGAGGCTGACTTGTGGGCCTACTAGGTTGTCGATGATGCTGTCCTAATTGTTTTTGATGCTTTGTCAACTTAGTCAACATAGACCAGTGACTGTTGGAAGTCGATCCAACTGCCGTCGTGCTTCTTCAATCTCTGATCTTCCTACTCCAGCCGCCCAAACCAGCGCCAGCGGGACTGCCTACTCCCTCCTTCCGTGGCCGGCTGTGCTGCCGCGCAGGCCTCACCGGCCCACCCTAGTCCCACCGCTGGCCAGACCATCCCTCTACCCACCCGCAGCTCCTGTTATTTTCCGGCAACGGCAGCCTCACCCCGCAACCGACCAGTCAGCACTCGTACTCCCCTCAGCGTGGGCATCCACTGCTGTGGCTTCGCTGGCTCCGGGTCGTTCCCTTCCTAAGCCTCACCATCGTCCACCGTGTCGGTGCTCTTGGCACGGCGTGGTCAACATGGTCAACAAACGACAACCATCGAATTAGGGATGTAAGTGGTGAGCCTGACAGTAGGGACCCACAGAAGCAAGTGCCTCCATATTACGCAAAAAAATGATTGCTCCTTCTTACACCTGGGACCCACCGGCAATATCTTCGCACGGAAGGAAGTGCCTCCTTATTATGTGAAAAAAATATTCCTCCCGATGACAGCTCGGACCCGGCGGATTTGGTGGCTGACTTGTGGGCCTACTAAGCTGACGCATATGCATGGCTTTGTCAACTTAGTCAACAAATGATTCTAGTAGCTGGATTGTTGGATGTTAATCCAACAGCCGTGCTGCTTCTTCAACCTTTGATCTTCTTGCTCCAGCCGCCCAAACCAGCGCCGGCGGGACCGCCTGCTCCTGCCTCCCGTGTGCGGCAGTGCTGCCGCGCAGGCCTCACCGCCCCACCCTAATCCCATCACCGGCCAGGCCTTCCCTCTACTCACCCACACCCCGTGTTATTCTCCGGCGATGACAACCTCACACCACAGCAGAACCAATGGACCCTCGCACTCCCCTCCGCGTGGGCATCCATTGCCTCGTCTTCCTAGGCTCCGCATCGTTCCCTTAGCAGGCGTCACCGTCGTCCACCGCCTTGGTGCTCTCGGCGCGGCGTGGTCAATGTTGTCAATGAACAACAGCCATCGGAAGATGATTGTACATTTGCCACAAAAAAAGAAGATGACTTTACACGGTGAGGCTGGCAGCTAGACCCACAAGCTACATCTTCGCACGCAAGGAAGTGCCTCCTTGTTACGCGCAAAAAAATGATTCCTTCCCCTGACAGCTAGGACCCACCACATATATCTTCGCACGCAAGGGAGTGCCTCCTTATCCACCCTGACAGCTGGGACCCACCCGGTCGAATCATACATAGTGTTGTCTGTCTGGTCGCGAATGTGTACATATATACTAGTCGATCGGTCTCTCTGCAAGGATGAACCATGGCCAAGTAGCGGCACGTGTCATAGTAGAGCCCCCGACGTAATAGTTCAGGCAGTCCCGTCTAAATCGTGTACGCATACCTACAGCCACACGGCAAAAAATACGGCCACTTACATACATACGGACGGGGTCTCGAACACGTACAACCACTGTGTCCTGTTCATTGGTAGCCAACCGGCTGGGTCGGAATGGAGAAACAACACCATGTTCATCGGGAGGCAACCGACTAGGTCGGAACGCGTCCTGTTCATCGATCAGGAGCCAACCGGCTTGGACGGAATAGCCGAAACGGGGTCCTGCTCATCGGGAGGGGTCTGGCATACCTTAAAACAAAGGAAACGGCCTTATGTTCGACCGCCTACGGTCGAAATGGGGTCCTGTTCATCGGCTCGGGGTCTGGCATACCGCAAAACAGATGAAACAGAGTTATCTTCGACCTCCTACGGTCGAAACGGGGTCCTGTTGATCGGGAAGGGTGTGGCGTACCGCAAAATGGAGGAAACAGACTACTCTTGGAGCGCTTATGGTCAAAACGGGCTCGTGTTCATCGGGAGAGCTGTGGCGTACCGCAAAACAGGACTCCCAGGTCTACTGTTCATCACTGTCTACTGCCTTGCACTAGCCTCCATGGGCTACTGTTCATCCACCGTCGACCTCCTCCAGCCTCCACCGGCTACTATTCTTCCAGCCCTCCACGGGGTCTTGTTCATCCACACCCAACCGGCTAGGCTATGGTGGCCTCCTCGGGGTCTTTTTCATCCAACCCCCTCCGGGAATTGTTCAACCATAGCCAACCAACCGGCTCGATCGATCGATGCTTCTCGACTCGTGTCTACGTGTATCGCGCGCGAGGCAGCAACAGGCACTGTTCATCAAAAGGCAACCCAACCAGCTATGTCTCGCATGTACGGGTGCCTTCGGCTTCAGTAAGAAGCGAGAAGGATAGATCGGGTTCAGTTTGGCAGTGAAAGAATCGGTCGGGTTCAGTCAGGCAGCGAACGATCGATCGGCTTCAGTGGCTAGAGGTGGTAGTACGAGGGCGAGATCGATCGCTCGGGTTCAGTAAGCGAACGCCTCTCCATCGCGCTCGGGTTGAGTAAGTGAATGCCTTGCACACACGCGCACCTAGCTACGAGAGAAACGGGCAAACCACACTGCGTCGCTCGGCCCCGACCACCCACCGTGACCGGGAACTTCGAGAAAATTTCCTCGCCCTCACTTCTACCATGATTTTTTATGTCATGGACGGCCCAAAGAATGTCATGCAGGTGCGTCCCCGGCCTGCCCAGGAAGAAAATTCCATTTTCTATCATGATTTTTTGTCATACAAGTAGGAGCCCACCACATCTATGATGATATGTGTTTTTGTCACAATTATCGTCATAGAAGTGTCAAAAGCATGACAACAAAATTTTTCGTTTGGGCAAAAATGTCACGGATGTCTGTTTTTTTGTAGTGCGTGCCCCCCTCAGTGTCATGGGACGCCACCGTCGACTGCTAGCTCGCAGCACCGCGAGTTTCCGTCCTCCCGAGACCCGCCCGTCGATCGCGCAATGACAGGATGTTTGATTTCCAAGTGAAGAACATTTTGTGCTGCCTTGAAGACTTCAACAACGCCGTCCCGGAGGACGACAACGACAACGCTGGAGCGGCACGCCACCTCCGCCACCGCCAGAATTAGTTTTTTTGGGTTTAATACTGTATCTCGATCGTATGAATATAAAGTTGTAGTGTGACTGAATGAAACATATGGTTTGAGCAAACTTGCGTTCTCCTCTCTGAATGTACAGACTTATCAAACGATTTTTTTTAAAAACGTCAATGGGTTTTAAATTTAATACACTCATCGCAAACATTTAAGATAGAACACCCGTATGCAAACCGACAGCTTCCCCAGTAAGCCAAGGGAAAATGTGCCTAGCAAGATTTGTGCAGCTCTTCATCGCAAACGTTTTAGATAGAACACCCGTATGCAAAGTGAGAGCTACGGTCTTCCCCAGTAAGCCAATGGAAAAATTTACAGCGTAGGATTTGTGCATCCCTTCATCGCAAATAGTTCAGATTGTATACGGTATGCAAAGCGAGAGCTATGGTTCCTTCGCCCCTAATCCAAGAGAAATTATGGCAAGCAGGATTTGTACATCCCTTCAACGCAAACGGTTTTTTTGGATGACCCGTGTGCAACCACGTACAGACAATTTGGTAAGATTTGCATCTGTCATATTGGGTATATTGCCATTTGTCAATCTGGAAAGATTGACATTTGCTGATCTAATAACATTGCCCTTTGTCAACCTTGTAACACTGCCATTTGTCAAAATTTGTAGCTAAAAATCACTAGCACTATCTAATTTTTGCAACTAAAATTCAGTAATTAAGCATAGATTTCATTCATAGATTAAGCAGTCGTTCTTTATACAAACAGTTCAACTCGATAGCTGAACCGACCAAACTTTCCCCCAATTGTTGCCAACCACGTACTAAAATAGCTAGTTCAACTATAAATACTAGCTAATTTTAAGTAAGTTGTACAGTTTAACCACATCTATATGAACTGAACAAAATAAGCCCTAAATACTAGTACTACTACGGAGGGGCTTTGTACTACTTCCAGCAGTCTCTCCTTTGCCGAGCGCGCTCACTAAGAGTCAGAGGAGGAGGAGCCTACTGACAAGCTGGACAACTTCAATACGGTGCCTGCCACTGCTGCACCTTCTGCCGCTCCAGACGACCCGTCTCCAAGCGGCTGGACTCCTTGTAGATCTCCTCATTACTCGCCTCTACGGCGGTGTGTGCTGCGGCCACGGCGCCAGTAAGGCTCTTTGCGTGCTCGATGAGGCGCTCCTCCTCCCGCAGGAACTCGATGTAGCGCGCAAGGTCGCTGACGCACGTGCGGGCCTCCACCTCCGCCTCCCACCTTCGGGCGGTGGTGGCGGAGCGGGTGATGGCCCCGGCGGTCGACGATGGGCTGGCGGCCACGGCGGCCGATGATGGGGTGGCGGCCATGACCACCACCTCCTGCCTTCGGGCCGCAACAGCTGCCGACGGGCAGCAGCGGCGGAGCGTGTGGTGGGTGTTCTGCGCACACCCAACACGGACGCCACGCACACTACACTATGCCAGGGACTGCGCCACCACCGCGGTGTAGCCTCCCCGGTGGAGCTGTCCTCTGATGACGGCGGAGTGGCTGAGTGACGATGACGGACCAGTGCCATTGGCAATTATGGGAGAAGCATACGAGATAAGCTATAGGGAGGGAGGAGAAAATGCGACGCAGGACTCGCCGGCTGTGAGGGTTTATATAGCAGGCCGGTAAGCATTGGGATTTTGGTGGATTTCACCGAGTCGGGTGGGAAGCTTGCGCGGGAACCTATGTGGTTGCACGGGAATGGGCTCACTGACGATTCATTGGCGCCACTTCGAGCCACCGTTTGGCCAAAAGAACGCCCCCACGCGCTGCTCAAGCTTGCGCTCGAAGCCGTCTGCGGCAGCGGGGTGACAAGGCGTGCCAGAGGAGGACGAAAGGAAATGTACACATATGGTTAATAAAAAAACGTTTGCGATTTATAAGTTGTCTTTGTATTTTTGTGCCAAATTTTGACTAGAGATTTAACTAATAAAATACAAATGCATGTCGCCAAAGATTATATCATTGGATTCGTATTTGAACATAGTTTCCAATTATATAATTTTTATAACATGCATTAACATTTTGTTAGTTAAATTTAAGGTCAAAATATGGCACATAATATAAAGGGGACTAATAGACCAAGATAGAGGTAGTAGCACACGGCCGCTCTCTACGCAGCGTCGCAACTGTCGGCTGCCTTGTAGACGACCATTCCCTGCACGTTCAACTGCTCTATGCGTGTGGTTGCTCGTGGTTGAGGTGGCCGTGGCGCACTCTGCTCGCGTGCTGCCGCGTGCACTCTGCTCCCTCGTCCCTCCACGCGCGCTGCTAGTGTTTCGGACCGGCGCACGATCACGTATGTTCGTGGTCCCATTATGCATGCGGTTGCGCCGGGCGCGGCGCCACGATATAGTTACCCGCTACAAAAACTGCCATGCAGACGCGCCAAGAATCCAGGCCACCCGGCCCCCATTTATTCCCGCAGCCATTTACCTTCATCTCTCGCTCCACATGACACAATAAGCACACCCACGACGACACATACAGAGAGGACATCCAGCGGTTCCAATGGTGCTCCCCGTGGCTCCAATGGCGCTCCCACCATCCGAGGACGACAATAGGGGGCAGTTCACCACGCATCACATAGTGGACAACCACGTGAGGGGGAAGGACCTCCCGGTGGTGTACACGAACGAGCTTGTCTTGGTGGAGAGCTCCATCCAAACTATTGAGCAGTTGCTTGCTGAGGACAAGTACCAAGTGGTCGGCTTCGACCTCGAGTTCACCAACGGTCGTGCCAGGCACAATCAGAAGGTTGCCATCGCCCAATTGTGTGTTCGACATGGCGTCCTCGTCTACCACTACCACCTGGCCACAAGGCCTTGCGAGCATTTCTCCAGGTTTATCAACAACTCCGACTACAGTTCTGCTACGGTGGACACCACCAACGATCTAAAAGCGCTCAAGGTTTCGGGCTTGACCTGCCAGAATCTTATCAACATTCGTGACCACTACAAGGTCTGGGGCACCACCAACAACAAACATAACTCCCTTGTTGACCTCGCCTCGGCCATCATCGACCCCTACTACATGAAGATGAAGGATGAGAGCAAGAAGGACAAGAACACCTGGCACAGTGCCTGGCATAAGAGACTGGATGATGAACATGTCAAGTACGCGGCCAAGGACACGTACACAAGCTACGAGATGTACAGGCGGATCGTTGACATGAGGAAGTGTCTTCGTCCTGCCCCAGACCAGGGATCAAACCACAGAGCAGTGGCGGGAGCGTCAAAAGAAGTAGATGACTAGACGATCGTTTCTCCTAGTTTAGAATGCATGCAATTGTTTATTGAGGTGTGTACGAATGATCTGTATAGTCACTTATGTAATTGGATGCTTATTTTAGTTATATATATGTTGTTCTTCTGTAGACAGAGCAAATCACATGGCTTATTAGCAGCAATCGTCTATGTTATTACTGGTCTTCGCACACATTTCTGATTACGGACCTGTTTGCCGCATATCACACACATCTTGTTCAGTTGAACCATTTCTGTTGTCTTGGCTGATCGCAAACAGTTCATCCGAGTGAACTGTATGCCCTCCATCGCACACACCTTGATCTGGCTGATTGTTTCTATTGTGTTTCCTAATCGCACACAATTCATCCTAGTGAACTATATGTCGTATATCGCACACGCCCTCATCTGGCTGACCGTTTCTGTTGTTCTGGATCATCGCAAACAGTTTGTATGGATTAACCTTATGCCACGCATCGCACACGTAGCTCTGATCTGAATCATGTTTGATGTAAGCACCATCGCAAATAGTTTATCTCTTTTTTGACGGTTTTCTTACACCACCATTTGCGATTAATACATCACACACAGTTTCGTCGAAGGGTCTCTGATTGGACTGTCGCTTTTGGACCATCCTGAAGTAGTGACAAGTGAATAATTCATAGGCATTTCCTGACGCTTACCAATATTACCAATTCTTTGATATTCATCACAAGATAAGACCAACTTACGGGCATCCTTAAAAATAGTAGGCCAATAAAAACTAGATTGTAATACCTTATGTGCAGTTCTATCTCCTGCATGATGTCCTCCATACGCTTCGAAATGACATTTCTGTAGGATTTGTTCCTGTTCATGCTCAGGTACACAACGTCTAATAATACCATCTACTCCTTTATAAATATGCGGGTCATCCCAAAAGTAATGTCTTAAATCATAGAACAATTTTTTCTTTTGATGGTATGTGAAACTAGGTGGTATATATTTAGCAACAATATATTTAGCATAGTCAGCATACCAAGGAGTATTATGAGAAACATTTATTGCAGCTAGTTGTTCATCAGGAAAACTATCATCAATAGGTAGTGGATCATCAAGAATATTTTCTAACCTAGACAAGTTATCTACTACGGGGTTCTCAGCTCCTTTCCTATCAGTGATATGTAAATCAAATTCTTGTAGCAAGAGAACCCACCTAATGAGTCTAGGTTTAGCATCTTTCTTTTCCATAAGATATTTTATAGCAGCATGATCAGTGTGAACAATTACTTTGGAATCAACAATGTAAGATCTGAATTTATGACAAGCAAACACTACTGCTAAAAATTCTTTTTCAATAGTAGCATAATTTCTTAGGGCACTGTCTAGCGCTTTGTTAGCATAATGGATAACATTTAATTTCTTATCGACTCTTTGTCCTAGAACAACACCAATAGCATAATCACTAGCATCACACATAATTTCAAAAGGGAAGTTCCAATCAGGTGGTTGAACAATAGGTGCAGAAGTTAAGGTTTTCTTAAGTGTTTCAAAGGCTTCTACACAACCATTATAAAAAACAAATGGAACATCCTTTTGTAAAAGATTAGTAAGAGGCCTAGAAATTTTAGAGAAGTCTTTAATAAACCTCCTATAGAAACCAACATGACCAAGGAAACTACGAATACCTTTAATATCTTTAGGACATGGCATTTTCTGAATTGCATCAACTTTAGCTTTATCCACCTCAATGCCTCGTTCAGAATTTTTATGCCCCAAGACAATGCCTTCATTAACCATAAAGTGGCACTTCTCCGAATTCAAGACAAGATCAGTTTGCTCACATCTCCGCAAAACTCAATCAAGATTACTTAAGCAATCATCAAAAGAAGTTCCGTAAACGAAAAAATCATCCATGAAAACCTCAACAATCTTTTCACAAAAATCAGAGATTATAGTAGTCATACATCTTTGAAAGGTAGCAGGTGCATTGCATAAACCAAAAGGCATACGTCTATAAGCATAGGTTCCAAAAGGGCAAGTAAATGTGGTTTTCTCTTGATCAGGTTGTGAAACAGGTATTTGAGAGAAACCAGAATATCCATCAAGACAACAAAAGTGTGTGTGCTTAGATAATCTTTCCAACACTTGATCAATGAAAGGCAGAGAGGGTAATGATCTTTTATAGTAGCTTTATTTATTTTTCTAAAATCAATTACCATTCTATAGCCCGTAACAATTATTTGTGGAATAAGTTCATTTTTATCATTAGGAACAACAGTAATACCTCCCTTTTTAGGGACACAATGAACGGGACTTACCCATCTACTATCAGCTATGGGATAGATTATACCTGCTTCCAGAAGTTTTAGTATTTTAGTTCTTACCACTTCTTTCATCTTAGGATTCAAATGTCGTTGGTGATCAACAACAGGTTTAGCATCAGGTTCCATATTAATTTTGTGCTGACATAGAGTGGGACTAATGCCCTTAAGATCATCAAGAGTATATCCAATAGCAGCACGGTGCTTCTTCAGAATTTTTAATAATCTTTCTTCTTCATGTTCTAAAAGGTTAGCACTAATAATAACAGGATATATCTTTTTCTCATCAAGATAAGCATATTTCAAAGTGTCAGGCAATTGCTTTAATTCAAACACATGATCACCTTTAGGTGGAGGAGGACCTCCAAGAGTTTCAATAGGCAAATTGTGTTTTAGGAGAGGTTGTTGTTCAAAGAATATTTTATCTATCTCATTTCTTTCACGCAAGTGCATATCATTTTCATGGTCGAGTAAATATTGTTATAGTGGATCAGTAGGAGGAATGGCAATAGAAGCAAGACCAATTATTTCATACTTACTAGGTAATTCTTTCCTATGAGGTTGTCTACTAAACTTAGAGAAATTAAACTCATGAGACTCATCACCAAAGCTAACACTGACAGTTTGTTTATGGCAATCTATGGTAGCATTGACAGTGTTCAAGAAAGGTCTACCCAAGATGATGGGACAAAAGTCATCTTGTGGAGAACCAAGAACTAGAAAATCGGTAGGATATTTTATTTTCCCACACAAGACTTCAACATCTCTAACAATCCCAAGTGGTGTGATGGTGTCTCTATTAGCAAGTTTAATAGTAACATCAATGTCTTCTATTTCAGCGGGTGCTATGTCATTCATAATTTCTTGGTATGAGGTAAAAGGAATAACACTCACACTAGCACCTAAATCACATAAACCATGATAGCAATGATCTCCTATTTTAACTGAGACAACAGGCATGCCAACCACAGGTCTATGTTTATTTTTTCATCGGGTTTAGCCATTCTAGCAGCTTCATCACAGAAGTAAATAACATGCCCATCAATATTTTCTACCAAGAGATCTTTAACCATAGCAACACTTGGTTCTACTTTAATTTGTTTAGAGGGTTTAGGTGCTTTAATGTTACTTTTGCGAACTATAGTTGATACCTTAGCATGTTCCTTTATCCTAATAGGGAAAGGTGGTTTTACAACATAAGCAGTAGGCACAACTGGATCAACATTGTAAATGATAGTTTCATCTTTAACTACGACCGGTTCTTTAATTTTTTCTTCAATAGGGGGATGATATTTGAACCACTTCTCCTTAGGGAGATCAACATGAGTAGCAAATGATTCACAGAAAGAGGCTACTATCTTAGAGTCAAGTCCATATTTAGTGCTAAACTTGTGAAAAGCATTGGTATTCATAAAAGATTTAACACAATCAAACTCAAGCTTAATACCTGACTCTTTACCTTCATCGAGTTCCCAATCTTCAGAGTTGCGTTTAATTCTTTCCAAAAGATCGCACTTGAATTCAATAGTCTTCTTCGTAAAAGAACTAGTACAAGAAGTATCGAGCATGGATTGATCATCACGAGAAAGCCGAGCATAAAAATTCTGAATGATAATTACTCTAGAGAGCTCATGATTGGGGCATGAATATATCATTGAATTAAGCCTCTCCCAAGCTAGAGTGATACTTTCTCCTTCACGAGGCCAAAAATTATATATATATATATTTCTGATCATGATGAACTAGATGCATAGGATAAATTTTTTGGTGAAATTCCAATTTCAATCGATTCCAGTTCCAAGATCCAATATCATCGCATAGCCTACACCATGTCAATGCTTTTCCCTTGAAAGATAAAGGGAAAACCTTCTTATTAACTTCATCTCCGGGTAAACCTACAAGCTTAAATAATCCACAAATTTCATCCACATGTATAAGATGCATATCAGGACGCTCAGTTCCATCTCCTACTTAAGGATTAGCTAGCAGTTGTTCTATCATACCCAAAGGAATTTCATAACCAATATTTTCAGTAGGTGCAGTAGGTTGAGGGGCAACTAATTGTGCTTCTGGTCGAGGTGAAGATACCCCGAACAAACCCCTCAAAGGATGGTTTTCCATAGTAACAAGTGCCAATAAATTTCAGCATGTAATATAAATTTTTCCTTACCGATTTCCACTTACCAAGAGCGCTTCACTCCCCAGCAACGGTGCCAGAAAAGATTCTTGATGACCCACAAGTATAGGGGATCAACCGTAGTCCTTTCAATAAGTAAGAGTGTCGAACCAAACAAGGAGCAGAAGGAAATGACAGGTGGTTTTCAGCAAGGTAATTTCTGCAAGCACTGAAATTGTCGGTAACAGGTAGTTTGATAGCAAGATAGTTTGTAATGAGCAAGTATCGGTAATGTTAAATAGAGTGCACCAAGGTAGCCCAATCCTTTTGTGGCAAAGGACAGGCCAAAACGGTCTCTTATAATAAGCAAAGCGTTCTTGAGGGCACACGGGAATTTCATCTAGTCACTTTCATCATGTTGGTTTGATTTATGTTCGCTACTTTGATAATTTGATATGTGGGTGGAACGGTGCTTGGGTGCTGTTCTTACTTGAACAAACCTCCCACTTATGATTAACCCCCTCGCAAGCATCCGCAAGTATGGGAAAAGTATTAAGATAAAATCTAACCATAGCATTAAACATTTGGATCCAAATCGGTCCCTTACGAAGTAGCGCATAAACTAGGGTTTAAGCTTCTGTCACTCTAGCAACCCATCATCTAATAACTACTCCACAAGGCATTCCCTTAGGCCAAAATATGGTGAAGTGCCATGTAGTCGACATTCACATGACACCACTAAGGGAATCGCATCATACATATCATCAAAATATCGAACACATATCAAATTCACAAGATTACTTGCAACATGACTTCTCCCGTGGCATCAAGAACAAAGGTAACTACTCACAAATGATATTCATGCTCAAGATCAGAGGGGTATTAAATAGCATAATGGATTTGAACATATAATCTTCGACCAAATAAACCATATAGTAATCAACTACAATATGTAATCAACACTACTAGTCACCCACAGGCACCAATGAGAGGTTACGGTACAAAGATTGAACACAAGAGATGAACTAGGGTTTGAGAGGAGATGGTGATGTTGAAGATGTTGATGAAGATTGGCCTCCCAAAGACGAGAGGGTTGTTGGTGATGACGATGGCTTCAATTTCCCCCTCTGGGAGGGAAGTTCCCCCGGCGGAATTGCTCCGCCGGAGGGCAAAAGTGCTCCTGTCCAAGTTCCACCTCGAGACGGCGGCGCTCCGTCCTGAAATTCTGCCCCTTATTTTTTCTTGGTCAAAATACCTTAAGTACCAGAAGATGGGCACCGGAGGTGGGCTGGGATTCCCGCAACCCACCAGGGCGCGCTTGGGGGGCCTGGCGCGCCCCGGTGTCTTGTGGTCACCATGTGGCCCTCCTTCGGTAGTTATTTGCTCCAGTATTTTTTATATATTCCAAAATAATTCTCCGTGAAGTTTCATCTTATTTGGAGATGTGCAGATTAGGTATCTCTGACGTAGCCTTTTCAGGTCCAGAATTCCAGTTGCCGGCATTCTCCCTCTTTGTGTAAACCTTGCATATTATGAGAAAAGGCATTAGCATTACTCCATAAAGCATTATTATGCATAAAAACATTATAAATAACAGTAGGAAAACATGATGCAAAATGGACGTACCAGGCGTGCCAGCCCCATGTGGGCTGGTGTGCTCTCCCTCGTTGGCCCGTTTGGCCCAATATGCTCCTGTGGCCTTCCGGTGATCCGATAAATAGCCGGTGCATTCCGAAACACTTCCAAAGACCAAATACTATCATCCTATATATCAATCTTTACCTCCAGACCATTTCGGAGCTCCTTGTCATGTTTGTGATCTCATCCGGGACTCCGAACAACATTCACCAACATACATAACTTATATAGTACTATATCATCAACGAACGTTAAGCGTGCGGACCCTACGGGTTCGAGAATGATGTCGACATGACCGAGACGCTTCTTCGATCAACAACCAACAGCAGGACCTAGATGCCCATATTTGTTCCTACATATTCTATGAAGATCTTTATCGGTCAAAAATTTATGATAGCATACGTAGTTCCCTTTGTCCATCGGTATGTTACTTGCCTGACATGCGATCGTCGGTATCTCCATACCTAGTTCAATCTTGTTACCGGCAAGTCTCTTTACTCATTTCGTAATACAGCATCTTGTAATTAACTCCTTAGTCACTTTGCTTGCAAGCTTCTTGTGATGCTGTATTACCGAGAGGGCCCAGAGATACCTCTCCGTCATACGGAGTGAGAAATCCCAATTCGATTCACGCCAATTCAACAGACACCTTCGGAGATACCTGTAGAGCACCTTTATGATCACACAGTTACGAAGTGACGTTTGATAGCACACAAGATATTCCTCCAGTATCCGGGAGTTGCATGATCTCATGCTCGAAGGAATATGTATTTGACATTAAGAAAGCAGTAGCAAAAACTGAACGATCATATGCTATGCTAACGGATGGGTCTTGTCCATCACATCATTCTCTAATGATGTGATCCCGTTATCAAGTGACAACACATGTCTATGGTTAGGAAACCTTAACCATCTTTTGATCAACGAGCTAGTCTAGTAGAGGCTCACTAGGGACATGGTATTTGTTTATGTATCCACACATGTATTTAAGTTTCCGGTCAATACAATTCTAGCATGAATAATAAACCTTTATCATGATTAAGGAAATATAATAATAACCACTTTATTATTGCCTCTAGGGCATATTTCCAACAGGTAGAAGCTATTCCAACTAGTAGTGATGATCATAACACATCTATTAAAATGCTTAAAGAAGTTATTTTCCCGGGGTTTGGAGTCCCTAGATATTTAATGACTGATGGTGGTTCACATTTCATTCATGGTGCATTTCGTAAACTCCTAGCTAAATATGATGTTAACCATAGAATTGCATCGCCTTATCATCCTTAGTCTAGTGGTTAAGTTGAATTTAGCAATAGAGAAATAAAATTAATTTTGCGAAAGACCGTCAATAGATCTAGAAAGAATTGGTCTAAGAAACTTGATGATGCATTGTGGGCTTATAGAACTGCTTATAAAAATCCTATGAGTACGTCTCCATATAAAATGGTATATGGAACTGCATGCCATTTACCTCTTGAGTTAGAACATATGGCTTATTAGGCAGTTAAAGAATTTAATTATGATTTCAAACTTGCCGGTGAAAAGAGGTTATTTGATATTAGCTCTCTAGACGAATGGAGGACACAAGCTTATGAAAATGCCAAGTTGTTTAAAGAAAAGGTTAAAAGATGGCATGACAAAAGAATCCAAAAATGGGAATTTAAAGTAGGTGATCAAGTTCTATTGTACAATTCTCGTTTAAGATTTTTTGCAGGAAAACTTCTCTCCAAATGGGAAGGACCGTACATTGTCGAAGAAGTTTATCGCTCCGGAGCTATCAAGATCAATAATGCCGAGGGCACAAACCTGAGAGTGGTTAATGGGCAAAGAATTAAACATTATATTGCAGGTATGCCCATTAATGTTGAAACTAATATTATTCAAACAATGACACCGGAGGAACACATAAGAGAGACCTTCCGGAAAACTCCAGAATCCTGAAAAGGAGTAGGTATGTGATACGGTAAGTAAACCGACTCCAAAAATTCCATAATTTTTTTTGTCCGTTTTGGAATATTAGAAAAAAATAAAAAATAAGAACCAGCCGAGGGGACCCGCGAGGAGGTCACAAGGCAACAGGGGGTGCCCTACCCCTTGGGTGCGCCGGGTTGCCTTGTGGGCCCCTCATGTGCCTTCCTGACTCCATTTTGTTTTAGAATACTTGTTTTGCAAGATAAAAATTCATTATATATACTCCAGTATGTTTTGACCACCGTACCACAAGTTCCTCCTCTGATCTTGTCTCCGGCTGTTCTCTGTTAGGTTTCCAAGGCCAGGAATCATGTCTTCTTCTTCCTCAAACAACGTGGGAGACGATGCTTGCTTGATGCAGATGGAACTCAAGAGAGAGGAAGCTGAGGAGGTTACCATGGAATAAGATGATGGAGATTCGCTTGAAGTTCACCTTCTGGTTTTGGAGAGGGGCACTCTTGCCGGGATCTCTACTACACCAAATCCCCAACAAGCCATGAGGTAGACACTGAGCCAAGGAAGTCGAGAGTTATAGGATTGACCTGCTCCTAGGAGGCCCTTACACAGTTTACATCAGAACAATTTCCATAATTTGGTTCATAATTATGGGGTTGAGAATACTTCCAGCTTGTACATACCTTCCAATTGGGACATCTCTCGTCCAAGTGAAAGTGATGCAGGAAAGAATGCTTGGGGGCCAGAGAATAAGCATATTATGGCCGAAGTTCAAAAGAATGCTGAGATTATTCGTCATGTGCTTCGAGAAATTCCGAGTTTGAAGGAGATCTTGTTGAACATTATGGAGGACAAGCCTACCACCTCATCACAATCATCGCCGAAGAAAGACACTTGAGTACATCGGTATGGGCACAACCCTTGGATTATTCCAAGCTTGCGGGAGGTGTCCCGGTATCGTATCACCATCACTTTTACCACCGCTATCTATCTTAGTTCGATCTTTAGTTATTTTGTGATTTAGAAGAATAAAAGTTTAGTATGCTTTAGTTTCGAGTGTTTGCTTTGTGTCCTATCTATCTATGTAATCGAGTGTGAGTATAATAAAGAGTAGTTTGAGTTTTGTTTAATTACTTTCTTGTTTCAGTCTCAACAATAAAGAAATAAAGAGATCATATGCTAATCCCATGGGGAGTGATAACTTCACATAGAAAATGTATGGTTGATAAAATTTATTGGAAATTAATGCTACTTGTGAGTTGCATTGGGATTTCCCCGAAGAGGAGAGGATGATGCAGTACAACAGAAATAAGTATTTCCCTCAGTTAAGAACCAAGGTTATCAATTCAGTAGGAAAAACCACAGAGAACCTCGTGAACAACACCTTCACACACAAAAGCAAATACTTGCACCCAGCGTGAACAAGGGGGTTGTCAATCTCCTCGGCGGTTACTTGCAAGGATTAAATCTTGTAGTGGTAGATAAATAAATTATAAAGATAAAATTAAAAAAAATTGCAGCAAGGTATTTTTGTGCTTTTATATATGATAAAAATAGACCCGGGGGCCATAGTTTTCACTAGAGGCTTCTCTCTCGAGCACATAGCATACGGTGGGTGAACAAATTACTGTTGGGCAATTGATAGAAAAGCGCATAGTTATGACGATATTCAAGGCAATGATCATGTATATATGCATCACGTCCGAGACAAGCAGACCGACTCCTGCCTGCACCTACTACTATTAACTCCTGCCTGCATCTACTACTATTACTCCACCAATCGACTGCTATCCAGCATGCATCTATGGTATTAAGTATAAAACAAAGTAACGCCTTAAGCAAGATGACATGATGTAGACAAAGTAAACCCAATCAATATGAATAAACCCCGTCTTTTTATCCTTAATCACAATAATACAAATTCGTGTCTTGTTCCTTTCTGTCAGTGGGATATAGAGCACCGCAAGACTAAACCCATCACAAAGCACATCTCCCATTGCAAGATAAATCAATCTAGTTGGCCAAACCAAACAGATAGATCGGAGAGAAATACAAAGCTATAACAATCATGCATAATAAAGTTTAGAGAAGACTCAATTAATATTCATGAATAATCTGATCATAAACCCACAATTCATCGGATCCCAAAAAACACACCGCAAAAGAAAATTACATCGGATAGAACACCAAGAACATCAAGGAGAACATTGTATTGAAGATCAAAGAGAGAGAAGAAGCCATCTAGCTACTAGCTATGGACCCGTAGGTCTGTGGAGTTACCCTCACCTCCAATGGAAAATATAGAAGGCCTTCGTGATCGATCCTCCCCTCTGGCAGAGTATCGAAAGGCCTCCAGATGGGATCGCCGAAGAACAGAAACTTGTGGTGGGAGAAAAAGTGTTTTGGGTGGCTCCCTATTGGTTTCCCTATTTTAGAGAATTTATAGAGGTGGAATTAGGTCAGACGGAGCCCCGTGGGGCCCACAAGGTAACATGACGCGCCTACCCCCTAGGCACGCCTTGTTGCCTTCCTATCTCCTAGGTTGCTGTATTTTCTCCTCTCGAAGCTTCTAGGGTCTCTCTTGTCCAGAAAAAAATCGTCAAAAAGTTTCGTAGCGTTTGGACTCCGTTTGGTACTGATTTCCTGAAAAACCAAAAACAAGAAAGAAACAGCAACTGGCACTAGGCATTAGGTTAATAGGTTAGTCACAGAAAATGATATAAAATAGCATATAATTTCATATAAAACATCCAAAATTGATACTATAATAGCATGGAACAATAAAAAATTATAGATACGTTGGACACGTATCAAGCATCCCCAAGCTTAATTCCTGCTCGTCCTCGTGCAGGTAAATGATAAAACAGAATTTTCTATGTGGAATGCTACCTAACATGTTCATCATGTAATCTTTATTTTTTGGTACGAATATTTAGGTCCAAATGATTCAAAGCAATAGTCTATAATTTGACATAAAGAAATCAATAATCAGGCATACCAACAAACAATCATGCCTTTCAAAATAAAAATGCTAAAGAACGTTATCCCCACAAAATTATATAGCCTTGTTATGATCCATCTTCTTAACACAAAGTATTTCTCATGCACAACCCCCTTGAAAAGCTGAGTAATTGGTTCATACCTGTTAACGCGCTTTAGCTTTTTTAACCCACACACAATACATGAGCGCAAGTGATGTCTACTACGCAACCTTCTTCTTGTAGACCGGTGTTGGGCCTCCAAGCGCAGAGTTTTGTAGGACAATAGCAATTTTCCCTCAAGTGGATGACCTAAGGTTTATCAATCCGTGGGAGGCGTAGGATGAAGATGGTCTCTCTCAAACAACCTTGTAACCAAATAACAAAGAGTCTCTTGTGTCCCCAACACACCCAATACAATGGTAATCTGTATAGGCGCACTAGTTCGGCGAAGAGATGGTGATACAAGTGTAATAAGGACGGTAGATATAGGTTTTTGTAACCTGAAAATATAAAAACAGCAAGGTAACTAGTAACAAAGGTGAGCAAAAATGGTATTGCAATGCTTGAAAACAAGGCCTAGGGTTCATACTTTCACTAGTGCTAATTCTCTCAACAATGATAACATAATTAAATCATATGGCAATCCCTCAACATGCAACAAAGAGTCACTCCAAAGTTCCTATCGCGGAGAAGATCAGATGAAATTGCTTGTAGGGTACGAAACCACCTCAAAGTTATTCTTTCTGATCAATCTTTTGAGCTATTCCTATAAGTTTCACAAACAACCCTAGAGTTCATACTAAAATAACACCACATGATACACATCAATCAACCCTAATGTCACCTAGATACTCCAATGTCACCACAAGTATCCATGGGTCAATTATACGATATGCATCAAACAACTTCAGAGTCATAATATTCAGTCCAACATAAAGAACGTCAAAGAGTGCCCCAAGATTTCTACTTGAGAAACAAGGACGAAAACATGCATCAACCCCTATGCATAGATTACCCCGATGTCACCCCGGGAATCCGCGAGTTGAGTGCCAAAACAAACATCAAGTGAATCAATAGAACACCCCATTGTCACCACGAGTATCAAACGCAAGACATACATCAAGTGTTCTCAAATCCATAAAAGTATTCAATCCGATAATAGTGAAACCTCAAAGGTAAAACTCAATTCATCACAAAAAGATAGAGAGGGAGAAACACCATATGATCCAACTATAGTAACAAAGCTCGCGGTACATCAATATCATGCCAGATCAAGAACACGAGAGAGAGAGAGAACAAACACATAGCTACTGGTACATACCCTCAGCCCCGAGGGTGAACTACTCCCTCCTCATCATGGTGGCCGCCGGGATGATGAAGATGGCCTCCGGTGATGATTTTCCCCTCCGGCAGGGTGCCGAAACGGGCTCCTGATTGGTTTTTCGTGGCTACAGAGGCTTGCGGCAGTGGAACTTCGCATCTAGGGTTCTTTCTGCGGTTTTTGGTATTTATAGGAATTTTTGGTATCGGTCTCACATCAAGGGGGTGCCCGAGGGGCCCACAAGCTCGGGGGGCGCGCCCTAGGGGGTGGGCGCGTCCCCCAGGCTTGTGGCTCCCTCGTCCACTTACTGGCCCAACTCCGGTGCTTTGGGGGTCTCTTTTGGTCCATAAAAAATCACCATAAATTTTCATCCCATTCTGAGAACTTTTATTTCTACACAAAAACGACACCATGGTAGTTCTGCTGAAAACAGCGTCAGTCTGGGTTAGTTCTAATAAAATCATACCAAAACCATATAAATTTTTTGCAAACATGGCATGAATACTTCATAAATTATAGATACGTTGGAGACGTATCAGCATCCCCAAGCTAAATTCCTGCTCGTCCTAGAGTAGGTAAATGATAAAAGAAATAATTTATGAATGTGTGAATGCTACCTAACATATTTATCAATGTAATCTTTCTTTGTTTGGCATGAATATTCAAATCCATAAGATTAAAATCAAATGTTTAATATTGACATAAAAACAATAATACTTCAAGCATACTAATAAAGCAATCATGTCCTCTCAAAATATCATGGCTAAAGAAAGTTATCCCTACAAAATCATATAATCTTGTCATGCTCTATCTTCATCACACAAATTATTTACCATGCACAACCCCGATGACAAGCCAAGCAATTGTTTCATACATTTGACGTTCTCAAACCTTTTCAACTTTCATGCAATACATGAGCGTGAGCCATGGATATAGCACTATGGGTGGAATAGAATATGATGGTGGAGGTTGTGTGGAGAAGACAAAAAAGGAGAAAGTATCACATTGATGAGGCTAATCAATGGGCTTTGGAGATGCCCATCAATTGATTTCAATGCAAGGAGTAGGGATTGTCATGCAACAGATGCACTAGAGCTATAAGTTTATGAAAGCTCAATAGAAAACTAAGTGGGTGTGCATCCAACTCGCTTGCTCACGAAGACCTAGGGCATTTTGAGGAAGCCCATCATTGGGATATACAAGCCAAGTTCTATAATGAAAAATTCCCACTAGTGATATATGAAAGTGACAACATAGGAGACACTATCATGAAGAACATGGTGCTATTTCGAAGCACAAGTGCGGAAATAGGATAGTAACATTGTCCCTTCTCTCTTTTTCTCTCATTTTTTTCTTTTTTTTAAATTCTTTTTTTTTCTTTTTGGGTTCCTTGGCCTATTTTTTTTGGGCTCTTTGGCCTGTTTTTATTTGAAGTCTAGAGTCTCATCCCGACTTGTGGGGGAATCATAGCCTCCATCATCCTTTCCTCAAATGGGACAATGCTCTAATAATGATGATCATCACACTTTTATTTACTTACAACTCAAGAATTACATCTCGATACTAGAACAAGCATATGACTCTATATGAATGCCTCCGGCGGTGTACCGGGATGTGCATTGATCTAGCATGACATGTACGAAAAATATGTACGGTGGCCAAGCCACAAATACTATGTCAACTATATGATCATGCAAAGCAATATGACAATGATGGTATGTGTCATAATAAACGGAACGGTGGAAGTTGCATGGCAATATATCTCGGAATGGCTATTGAATGGCTATGCAAATGCCATAATAGTTAGGTATGGTGGCTGTTTTGAGGAAAGGTATAAGGTGGTTTAATGCACCGGCGAAAGTTGCACGGTACTAGAGTGGCTAGCAAAGGTGGAAGTGTGAGAGTGCGTATAATCCATGGACTCAACATTAGTCATAAAGAACTCACATACTTATTGCAAAAATTTATTAGCTATCGAAACAAAGTACTAATACGCATGCTCCTAGGGGGATAGATTGGTCGGAAAAGACCATCACTCGTCCCCGACCACCACTCATAAGGAAGACTATAAAAAATAAATCATGCTCCAACTTCATCACATAACGAGAGACCATACGTGCATGCTTTGGGAATCACAAACCTTAACACAAGTATTCTTTCTAATCCACAATTACTCACTAGCATGACTCTAATATCACCATCTTTATATCTCAAAACAAATGCAAGGAATCAAAACTTCTCATATATTCAATGATCTTCATGAAAGTTTTTATTATATCCCTCTTGAATACCCATCATATTAGGACTAAATTCATAACCTAAGAAAATTGCCATACTATTTATAAGACTCTCAAAATAATATAAGTGAAGCATGGGAGTTCATAAATTTCTTCAAAATAAAACCACCGCCGTGCTCTAAAAAGATACAAGTGAAGCAGTAGAGCAACTACCTAGCTCAAAAGATATAAGTGAAGCACATAGAGTATTCAAATAATTAAGTAGTTATGTGAAGACTCTCTCTCATTTAAGAATTTCAGATCTTAAGTATTTTATTCAAACAGCAAGCAAAACAAAAGAAAATGACATTCCAAGCATAGCACATATCATGTCAAGAAGCAAAAACTTCGGCTCAACCAAAACTGACCGATCATTCTTGAAGAAGAAAGGTGCGATGCCAACCGGGGCATCCCTGAGCTTAGATGCTTGGGAATTCTTGAAATATTAGCTATTGATGCCTTGGGAATCCCAAGCTGGAGCTCTTGTGTCTCCTTAATTCCTCTCATATCATGGTTTCCCTAATTCTAAAAAACTTCATCCACACAAAACTCAACAAGAACTCGTGAGATAAGTTAGTATAAATCAATGCAAAACCTTATCATTCTACACTGTAGAAAATCACTAAAATTATAATTTGAAATTGCATACTAAATGCCTCTGCATATTTAATACTCCTATCCTTAAATAGAATCATTAAACAAGCAAACATACGGGAACAATGCAAGCATAACAGCAATCTGTCTAAACAGGACAGCCTGTAAAGAATGCAAGAAGATTCATACTTCTTTAAGTCCAAAAATTCTGAACAATTACCACACTGTAGAAAATTTGTTGCAGCTCATTTTGTAAAAATGTTAAGATTTTATCACATTTTGACATTCCAGAAGAATTCAGACAATGATAGAAAACTTTCTGTTTTCAAAACAGCAACATATAGACTTGCAAAATAAGAATGGTAAAGGCTATACTTGACCTTTTGATTGAACTGAAATATGGAAAAAATTATTCTAAATAACAGCAAGCAAATCCAACTAAAATAAAATGATGCTCTAAGCAAAACTCATATCATGTGACGAATAAAAATATAGCTCCAAGTGAGGTTACCGATAATGTTGGAGACGAAAGAGGGGATGCCTTCTGGGGCATCCCCAAGCTTAGTTGCTTGGGTCTTCCTTGAATATTATATTGGGGTGCCTTGTGCATCCCCAAGCTTAGGGTCTTGCCACTCCTTATTCTCCTCATATCGATATCTCACCCAAAACTTGAAAACTTCAATCACACAAAACTTAATGGAACTTCGTGAGATAGGTTCGTATGATAAAGACAAATCATTCACTTTGGTACTGTCAAGATAATATTCATAATTGTTATCACACAATTCCTACTGTACCTTATCATTTCCACAATTTATATCACTTAATATAAGCTATGGAAACACTAGAACAAGGAAACTATGCATTGAAAACAGAATCTGTCAAAAACAGAATAGTCTGTAATGATCTGAACAGTGACCATACTTATATTACTCCAAAAATTCTGAAAAACAGGAAAGCGTAGGAAATTTGTATATAAATCATCTGTAAAAATTTCCAAATTTTTTGACGCTCCAGTGATTTTTAACAATTCTGTTACTGGGCACAAAAGTTTATGTTTCAGCATAGATCATGTCAACTATCATCCACGCTATCCCAAAGGCTTTACTTGGTACTTTATTGAAACAAAAGCTATACAATATGATTAATACAGTAGCTTAATCATGTGAACACATAAAAATAGTAGGTAAAAGTATTGGGTTGTCTCCCAACATGTGTTTTTCTTTATTGCCTTTCTAGCAAGGCATGATGATTTCAATTATGCTCACATAGAAGATAAGAATTGAAAAATAAAGGGAGCATCATGAAGCATATTACTAGTACATTTAAGCCTAACCCACTTCCTATGCATTGGGATTTTGTGGGCAAACAATTTATGGGAGCAAGAATCAACTAGCATAGGGAGGTAAAACAAGCAAAACTTCAAGATATTCAACACATAGAGAGGAAACTTGATATTATTGAGATACATAGAAGCATATATTCCTCTCTCATGATAATTTTCCAGTAGCATCATGAAGGAATTCAACAATATAACTATCACATAAAGCATTCTTTTCATGATTCATAAGCATAGAAATTTTACTACTCTCCACATGAGCAATTTTCTTCTCATACATAATAGTGGAAGGAGAAAATTCAACAAAATAACTCTCATGAGAAACTTGATTGACATAATCAAATTGGACATTAAAATTATGATGACAAGTTTCATGGTTATCAATAATCTTCATAGCATAGATATCATCACAATAATCATCATAGATAGCAACTTTTTTTATCATAGTCAATTGAAACCTCTTCCAAAATAGTGGATTCATCATTAAATAAAGTCATGACCTCACCAAATCCACTTTTATCAATATTGTAATAAGATTCAACACCCTCCAAAATAGTGGGATCATTATTTCCTAGAGTTGACACTCTTCCAAACCCACTTTCATCAATATAATCATCATAAATAGGAGGCATGCTGTCATCATAATAATTTTTCTCATCAAAACTTGGGGGACTAAAAATATCATATTCATCAAACATAGTATCCCCAAGCTTGTAGCTTTGCATATTATTAGCATCATGGATATTCGAAGAATTCATACTAGCAACATTGCAATCATGCTCATCATTCAAAGATTGTATGCCAAACATTTTATTGAATTCTTCTTCTATCAATTGAGCATAATTTTGCTTTCCATCATTTTCAAGAAAGACATTATAGAGACGAATAATATGAGGCAACCTCAATTCCATTTTTTGTTTTCTTTTATAAACGAAACTAGTGATAAAACAAGAAACTAAAAGATTCAATTGCAAGATCTAAAGATATACCTTCAAGCACTCACCTCCCCGGCAACGGCGCCAGAAAAGAGCTTGATGTCTACTACGAACCTGCTTCTTGTAGACTCGTGTTGGGCCTCCAAGAGCAGAGTTTTGTAGGATAGTAGCAATTTTCCCTCAATTGGATGACCTAAGGTTTATCAATCCGTGGGAGGCGTAGGATGAAGATGCTATCTCTCAAAAAACCCTGCAACCAAATAACAAAGAGTCTCTTGTGTCCCCAACACACCCAATACAATGGTAAATTGTATAGGTGCACTAGTTCGGCGAAGAGATGGTGATACAAGTGTAATATGCATGGTAGACATAGGTTTCTGTAATCTGAAAATATAAAAACAGCAAGGTAACTAGTAAAAAAAGTGAGCAAAAACGGTATTGCAATGCTTGAAAACAAGGCCTAGGGTTCAGACTTTCACTAGTGCAAATTCTCTCAACAATGATAACATAATTAAATCATATGGCAATCCCTCAACGTGCAACAAAGAGTCACTCCAAAGTTCCTATCGCGGAGAACATAGGATGAAATTGCTTGTAGGGTACGAAACCACCTCAAAGTTATTCTTTCTGATCAATCTTTTGAGCTATTCCTATAAGTGTCACAAACAGCCCTAGAGTTCATACTAAAATAACACCATATGATACACATCAACAAACCTAATGTCACCTAGATACTCCAATGTCACCACAAGTATCCGTGGATCAATTATACGATATGCATCAAACAACTTCAAATTCATAATATTCAATCCAACACAAACAACCTCAAAGAGTGCCCCAAGATTTCTATCGGAGAAACAAGGATGAAAACGTGCATCAACCCCTATGCATAGATTACCCTAATGTCACCTCGAGAATCTGTGAGTTGAGTGCCAAAACACACATCAAGTGAATCAATAGAACACCCCATTGTCACCACGGGTATCCCATGCAAGACATACATCAAGTGTTCTCAAATCCATAAAGTATTCAATCCATAATAGTGAAACCTCAAACTCAATTCATCACAAGAAGATGGGAAGGGGAAACACCATATGATCCAACTATAGTAACAAAGCTCGCGGTACATCAAGATCGTGCCAAATCAAGAACACGAGAGAGAGAGAGAACAAACACATAGCTACTGGTACATACCCTCAGCCCCGAGGGTGAACTACTCCCTCCTCATCATGGTGGCCGCCGGGATGATGAAGATTGCCTCCGGTGATGATTTCCCCCTCTGGCAGGGCGCCGGAATAGGCTCCTGATTGGTTTTTCGTAGCTACAGAGGCTTGCAGCGGCGGAACTTCTCATATAGGGTTCTTTCTGGGGGTTTTGGTATTTATAGTAATTTTTGGCATCGGTCTCACATCAAGGGGGTGCCCGAGGGGCCCACAAGCTCGGGGGGCGTGCACCCCAGGCTTGTGGCTACCTAGTCCACTTCTTGGCCCAGCTTCGGTGCTTTGGGGGTCTCTTTTGGTCCATAAAAAATCACCGTAAATTTTCAGCCCATTCCGAGAACTTTTATTTCTGCACAAAAAACGACACCACGATAGTTCTGCTGAAAACAGTGCCAGTTCGGGTTAGTTGTAATAAAATCATACCGAAACCTAATAAAATTGTTGCAAACATGGCATGAATACTTCATAAATTATAGATACGTTGGAGACGTATCAGCATCCCCAAGCTTAATTCCTACTCGTCCTCGAGTAGGTAAATGATAAAAGAAATAATTTTTGAAGTGTGAATGCTACCTAACATGTTTATCAATGTAATCTTTCTTTGTTTGGCATGAATATTCAGATTCAAAGCAAAAGTTTAATATTGACATAAAAACAATAATACTTCAAGCATACTAATAAAGAAATCATGTCTTCTCAAAATATCATGGCTAAAGAAAGTTATGCCTACAAAATCATATAATCTTGTCATGCTCTATCTTCATCACACAAAGTATTTACCTTGCACAACCCTGATGACAAGCCAAGCAATTGTTTCATACATTTGACGTTCTCAAACCTTTTCAACTTTCATGCAATACATGAGCGTGAGCCATGGATATAGCACTATGGGTGGAATAGAATATGATGGTGGAGGTTGTGTGGAGAAGACAAAAAAGGAGAAAGTATCACATTGATGAGGCTAATCAATGGGCTTTGGAGATGCCCATCAATTGATTTCAATGCAAGGAGTAGGGATTGCCATGCAACAGATGCACTAGAGCTATAAGTTTATGAAAGCTCAATAGAAAACTAAGTGAGTGTGCATCCATCTCGCTTGTTCACGAAGACCTAGGGCATTTTGAGGAAGCCCATCATTGGGATATACAAGCCAAGTTCTATAATGAAAAATTCCCAGTAGTGATATATGAAAGTGACAACATAGGAGACACTATCATGAAGAACATGGTGCTATTTCGAAGCACAAGTGTGGAAATAGGATAGTAACATTGTCCCTTCTCTCTTTTTCTCTCATTTTTTTCTTTTTTTTAAATTCTTTTTTTTTCTTTTTGGGTTCCTTGGCCTATTTTTTTTGGGCTCTTTGGCCTGTTTTTATTTGAAGTCTAGAGTCTCATCCCGACTTGTGGGGGAATCATAGCCTCCATCATCCTTTCCTCAAATGGGACAATGCTCTAATAATGATGATCATCACACTTTTATTTACTTACAACTCAAGAATTACATCTCGATACTAGAACAAGCATATGACTCTATATGAATGCCTCCGGCGGTGTACCGGGATGTGCATTGATCTAGCGTGACATGTACGAAAAATATGTATGGTGGCCAAGCCACAAATACTATGTCAACTATATGATCATGCAAAGCAATATGACAATGATGGTATGTGTCATAATAAACGGAACGGTGGAAGTTGCATGGCAATATATCTCGGAATGGCTATTGAATGGCTATGCAAATGCCATAATAGTTAGGTATGGTGGCTGTTTTGAGGAAAGGTATAAGGTGGTTTAATGCATCGGCGAAAGTTGCACGGTACTAGAGTGGCTAGCAAAGGTGGAAGTGTGAGAGTGCGTATAATCCATGGACTCAACATTAGTCATAAAGAACTCACATACTTATTGCAAAAATTTATTAGCTATCGAAACAAAGTACTAATACGCATGCTCCTAGGGGGATAGATTGGTCGGAAAAGACCATCACTCGTCCCCGACCACCACTCATAAGGAAGACTATAAAAAATAAATCATGCTCCAACTTCATCACATAACGAGAGACCATACGTGCATGCTTTGGGAATCACAAACCTTAACACAAGTATTCTTTCTAATCCACAATTACTCACTAGCATGACTCTAATATCACCATCTTTATATCTCAAAACAAATGCAAGGAATCAAAACTTCTCATATATTCAATGATCTTCATGAAAGTTTTTATTATATCCCTCTTGAATACCCATCATATTAGGACTAAATTCATAACCTAAGAAAATTGCCATACTATTTATAAGACTCTCAAAATAATATAAGTGAAGCATGGGAGTTCATAAATTTCTTCGAAATAAAACCACCGCCGTGCTCTAAAAAGATACAAGTGAAGCAGTAGAGCAACTACCTAGCTCAACAGATATAAGTGAAGCACATAGAGTATTCAAATAATTAAGTAGTTATGTGAAGACTCTCTCTCATTTAAGAATTTCAGATCTTAAGTATTTTATTCAAACAGCAAGCAAAACAAAATAAAATGACATTCCAAGCATAGCACATATCATGTCAAGAAGCAAAAACTTAGGCTCAACCAAAACTGACCGATCATTCTTGAAGAAGAAAGGTGGGATGCCAACCGGGGCATCCCTGAGCTTAGATGCTTGGGAATTCTTGAAATATTAGCTATTGATGCCTTGGGAATCCCAAGCTGGAGCTCTTGTGTCTCCTTAATTCCTCTCATATCATGGTTTCCCTTATTCTAAAAAACTTTATCCACACAAAACTCAACAAGAACTCGTGAGATAAGTTAGTATAAATCAATGCAAAACCTTATCATTCTACACTGTAGAAAATCACTAAAATTATAATTTGAAATTGCATACTAAATGCCTCTGCATATTTAATACTCCTATCCTTAAATAGAATCATTAAACGAGCAAACATACGGGAACAATGCAAGCATAACAGCAATCTGTCTAAACAGGACAGCCTGTAAAGAATGCAAGAAGATTCATACTTCTTTAAGTCCAAAAATTCTGAACAATTACCACACTGTAGAAAATTTGTTGCAGCTCATTTTGTAAAAATTTTAAGATTTTATCACATTTTGACATTCCAGAAGAATTCAGACAATGATAGAAAACTTTCTGTTTTCAAAACAGCAACATATAGACTTGCAAAATAAGCATGGTAAAGGCTATACTTGACCTTTTGATTGAACTGAAATATGGAAAAAATTATTCTAAATAACAGCAAGCAAATCCAACTAAAATAAAATGATGCTCCAAGCAAAACTCATATCATGTGACGAATAAAAATATAGCTCCAAGTGAGGTTACCGATAATGTTGGAGACGAAAGAGGGGATGCCTTCTAGGGCATCCCCAAGCTTAGTTGCTTGGGTCTTCCTTGAATATTATATTGGGGTGCCTTGTGCATCCCCAAGCTTAGTATCTTGCCACTCCTTATTCTCCTCATATCGATATCTCACCCAAAACTTGAAAACTTCAATCACACAAAACTTAATGGAACTTCGTGAGATAAGTTCATATGATAAAGACAAATCATTCACTTTGGTACTGTCAAGATAATATTCATAATTGTTATCACACAATTCCTACTGTACCTTATCATTTCCACAATTTATATCACTTAATATAAGCTATGGAAACACTAGAACAAGGAAACTATGCATTGAAAACCGAATCTATCAAAAATAGAATAGTCTGTAATGATCTGAACAATGACCATACTTATATTACTCCAAAAATTCTGAAAAATAGGAAAGCGTAGGAAATTTGTATATAAATCATCTGAACAATGACCATACTTATAGACTCGTGTTGGGCCTCCAAGCGCAGAGTTTTGTAGGACAGTAGTAATTTTCCCTCAAGTGGATGACCTAAGGTTTATCAATCGTGGGAGGCGTAGGATGAAGATGGTCTCTCTCAAGCAACCCTGCAACCAAATAAAAAAGAGTCTCTTGTGTCCCCAACACACCCAATACAATGGTAAATTGTATAGGTGCACTAGTTCGGCAAAGACATGGTGATACAAGTGTAATATGCATGGTAGATATAGGTTTCTGTAATATGAAAATATAAAAACAGCAAGGTAACTAGTAACAAAAGTGAGCAAAAATGGCTTTGCAATGCTTGAAAACAAGGCCTAGGGTTCATACTTTCACTAGTGCAAATTATCTCAACAATGATAACATAATTAAATCATATGGCAATCCCTCAACGTGCAACAAAGAGTCACTCCAAAGTTCCTATCGCGGAGAACAGAGGATGAAATTGCTTGTAGGGTATGAAACCACCTCAAAGTTATTCTTTCCGATCAATCTTAAACTACGGTAATCACCGGAAAGAATCCCAATTATTGTCACCTTGGGGTATGCGGATCACAACATGTAATACGTGTCTACAACTTGCAAGATAGGATCAAGAACACAAATATATTCATGAAACCATAATATGTTCAGATCTGAAATCATGGCACTCAGGCCCTAGTGACAAGCATTAAGCATACAAAGTCATAGCAACATCAATCTCAGAACATAGTGGATACTAGGGATCAAACCCTAACAAAACTAACTCGATTACATGATAAATCTCATCTAGCCCATCACCGTCCAGCAAGCCTACGATAGAATTACTCACTCCCGGCGGTGAGCATCATGACATTGGTGATGGAGGATGGTTGATGATGATGACGGCGTCGATTTCCCTTCTCCGGAGCCCAAAACAGACTCCAGATCTGCCCTCCTGAGGAAGAACAGGAGGTGGCGGTGGCTCCGTATCGTGAAATGCGATGAACTCTTCTCCTGGATTTTTTCTCCCTGAATAGGGTTATATGGAGTTGGATTTGAGGTCGGAGGGTCTCCAGGGGGCCCAGAAGCCACCTAGGTGCCCCCAGGGGGGGAGCCCCCCAGGCTTGTGGCCAATGGGTGGACCCCCTCTGGTTGATTCTTTTGCCAGTATTTTTTATTAATTCCAAAAATATTCTCAGTAAATTTTCAGGTCAATCCGAGAACTTTTATTTCTGCACAAAAATAACACCAAGGCAATTCTGCTGAAAACAGCGTCGGTCTGGGTTAGTTCCATTCAAATCATGCAAATTAGAGTCCAAAATAAGGGCAAAAGGGTTTGGAAAAGTAGATACGATGGAGACGTATCAGAACATAAGATGAAATTGCTTGTAGGGTAAGAAACCACCTCAAAGTTATTCTTTCTGATCAATCTTTTGAGCTATTCCTATAAACGTCACAAACAGCCCTAGAGTTCATACTAAAATAACACCATATGATACACATCAATCAACCCTAATGTCACCTAGATACTCCAATGTCACCACAAGTATCCGTGGATCAATTATACGATATGCATCAAACAAGTTCAAATTCATAATATTCAATCCAACACAAAGAACCTCAAAGAGTGCCCCAAGATTTCTACCGGAGAAACAAGGATGAAAACGAGCATTAACCCCTATGCATAGATTACCCCAATGTCACCTCAGGAATCTACGAGTTGAGTACCGAAACACACATCAAGTGAATCAATAGAACACCCCATTGTCACCACGGGTATCCCACACAAGACATACATCAAGTGTTCTCAAATCCATAAAAGTATTCAATCCGATAATAGTGAAACCTCAAAGGTAAAACGCAATTCATCACAAGAAGATAGAGAGGGAGAAACACCATATGATCCAACTATAGTAACAAAGCTCGTAGTACATCAAGATCGTGCCAAATCAAGAACACGAGGGAGAGAGAGAACAAACACATAGCTACTGGTACATACCCTCAGCCCCGAGGGTGAACTACTCCCTCCTCATCATGGTGGCCGCCGGGATGATGAAGATGGCCTCCGGTGATGATTTCCCCCTCCAGCAGGGTGCCAGAATGGGCTCCCGATTGGTTTTTCGTGGCTACAGAGGCTTGTAGTGGCGGAACTTCTCATCTAGGGTTCTTTCTAGGGGTTTTGGTATTTATAGGAATTTTTGGCGTCCGTCTCACGTCAAGGGGGTGCCCGAGGGGCCCACAAGCTCGGGGGGCGCGCCCCCCAGGCTTGTGTCTGCCTCATGCACTTCCTGGCCCAACTCCGGTGCTTTGGGGGTCTCTTTTGGTCCATAAAAAATCACCGTAAATTTTCAGCCCATTCCGAGAACTTTTTTTTCTGCACAAAAAATGACATCACGGTAGTTCTGCTGAAAACAGCGTTAGTCCAGGTTAGTTCTAATAAAATCATACCAAAACCATATAAAATGGTTGCAAACATGGCATGAATACTTCATAAATTATAGATACGTTGGACGTATCAGCAAGCCATGGACATGTCACTATGGGTGGAATAGAATGCGGTGGTAGAGATTAATAAGGGGAAGTAAAAAAGGAAGATAGTCTCACATGGACGCAGCTAATCAACAGGCTATGGAGATGCCCATCAATTTATGTAAATGAAAGGAGTAGGGATTGTCATGCAACGGATACACTAAGAGCTATAAGTGTATGAAAGCTTAAACTAAAAACTAAGTGGGCGTGCATCCAACTTGCTTGCTCATGAAGACCTTGATACGTCTCCATCGTATATATAATTTTTGATTGTTTCATGCCAATATTCTACAACTTCCATATACTTTTGGCAACAATTTATATTAGTTTTGGGACTAACATATTGATCCAATGCCCAATGCCAGTTCCGGTTGGTTGCATGTTTTTTGTTTCGCAGAATACCCATGCCAAATGAAGTCCAAATGCGATAACAATTTATGGAGATTTATTTTGGAATATTTGAGATATTTGGGAAAAAGAATCAACGTGAGACAATCCCCGAGGGACCCACAAGCTTGATGGGCACAACCCCTACCCTGGGCGGGGCCAGTAGGTTTGTGGGGCCCCTTTAAGGCGATTGGTGCCCTTCTTTCGCTGCAAGAAAGATAATATCTGGAAGAAAATTGTGTTAAAATTTTAGCCCAACCGGAGTTACGGATCTCCGGGAATTTAAGAAACGGTGAAAGGCTAGAAAACAGGAACGCGAAACAGAGAGATAGATCCAATCTCGGAGGGGCTCCCACCCCTTCACCTCCATGGAGGCCATGGACCAGAGGGGAAACCCTCCTCCCATCTATGGGTTAGGTCAAGCAAGTTGAAGAAGGAGGGGGGGCTCTCTCCCCCTCTCTCCCGGTGGCGCTGGAGGGCCGCCGTGGCAAGGATCGTGACGACGATCTACACCAACAACCTTGCTACCTTCAACACCAACTCTCTCACCCATTATGCAGCGGTGTAACACCTCTTTCCCCCGCTGTAATCTGTACTTAAAAATGGTGCTCAATGCTATATATTATTATACAATGCTATGTGGCAATCCTATGATGTTTGAGTAGATCCGTTTTCTCCTATGGGTTGATTGATTATCATGATTGGCTTGAGTTGTATGTTTTATTATTGGTGTTGTCCTATGGTGATCTCTGTGTCGCGCAAGCATGAGGGATCCCCGTAGTAGGGTGTTGCAATATTTTCATTATTCTCTTATAGTGGGTTGCGTGAGTGACTAAAACACAAACCCGAGTAAGTGGGTTGTTCCGTATGGTAGTAAAGAGGGCCTCATACTTAATGCTATGGTTGGGTTTTAACTTAATAATCTTTAGTAGTTGTGGATGCTTGCTAGAGTTCCAATCATAAGTGCATATGATCCAAGTAGAGAAAGTATGTTAGCTCATGCCTCTCTCTCATATAAAATTGCAATAATGATTACCGGTCTAGTTATCGATTGCCAGGGAGAATTAAATTTCTTATGACAAAAATCTCTCTACTAAAACTAACTTAATTGTTTCTTTATCTAAACAGACCCTAGCTTTTATTTACGTGTTCTGTATTATCTCGCAAACCTTTCCCTTTACACCTAAAAAGTATGTCTAATTTTATACTTGCTCTAGGTAAAGCAAATGTTAAGTGTGCGTAGAGTTGTATCAGTGGTCGATAGAACTTGAGAGAATATTTGTTCTACCTTTAGCTCCTCATTGGGTTCTACACTCTTAGTTATCGAAAAAGGCTACAATTGATCCCCTATACTTGTGTGTTATCAAGACTTTTTCTGGCGCCGTTACTAGGGAGCAATAGCGTGGGGTGAATATTCTTGTGTGTGCATGTTTGCTTTATCACTAAGTAGATTTTATTTTTTGTTCTAAGTTGTTCTCTATCTTTAGTTATGGATTTGGAACACGAAATACCAAAAAAATTAGGTGTACTAGCTACTCATGGAGATGGGGAACCTCCTAAAACGCTCGATGCTCGTGATGTGAAAAATATTAAACACTACTTTGATAATCCTGAGAAAACCCCATTCAGCTTGATAATAGGAGACATGTTGGATCAACATGAATACTTTAGGGATTATCGCTTGACTCAAAAAGGGAAACTCTTATGGGATCAAATTGAAATGTTGCATTGGTATGCTTGGGATCTATGCTTGAGATATGATTATACTTGTTGCTCTAGGATGAAGGCTCCACACCTTCCCCTTTCATGTGAATTTAATGATAATGAAACGTTGGCTTCTTATGCTAAAGGTATATATGATTACTATGATGTGGAATGAATAGAAGAATTTGTTGCTTTTAAGGGTGCTGATGAAATTGAATCTTTGTTTGAAGAGTATGAAGATTGTCATGATGCTGTCTACAGATCTGAAATTTTTGCTATACTTAAATATTGCTATGAGAATTATAAGTACAATGCAGATATTGATGCATTTATTGAGAAAGTCTCCGCTATCCAAGAAAAGACTAATATTTTGTAGGAAACTATGTAAGAAGAAATTGATGACACTGTGAGCTCGTTAGATGAAAAAGATGAGGAGGAGAATGAAGAACAAAAGGAGGAAGAGTGGATTGATCACCCATGCCCACCTTCTAATGAGAGTAACTCTTTATCCCATACATTGTTTAATTTCCCTTCGTGCTTACCGAAGGATGAATGCTATGATGATTGCTATGATCCCTTGGATTCATTTGAAATATCCCTTTTTGATGAAATTGATGCTTGCTATGGTTGTGGCCATGATGCCAATTTGAATTATGCTTATGGAGATGAACTTGCTATAGTTCCTTATGTCAAGAATGAAATTGTTGCTATTGTACCCACACATGATAGTCCTATTATCCTTTTGAATTCTCCCAACTACACTATATCGGAGAAGTTTGCGCTTATTAAGGATTAGATTGATGGATTGTGTTTTACTATTACACAAGATGATTTTAATAAATATAATACGCATGTGCTTACTGCTTCTACTTGCAGTTATTTTGAGAGAGGAACTACATCTCCACCTCTCTATGTTTCCAACACAATAAAATTGCAAGAAACTGGTTATGCTATGTATCGGCCTTTACTTTGTGTGCATGAATTGCTCTTTTATGACATGCCGATGCATAGGAAGAGAGTTAGACTTCGTTGTTGCATGATATATGTTGCTTTGTGCTCAATACTAAATTACAAATCATTGTTAATTAAAATTGGCTTTGAAATACCCTGGGATCCGGGTGGATCAATTACTTGAGCATTATATGCCTAGCTTAATTACTTTCAAGAAAGCGCAACCAGGGAGACAACCCGGAAGTCTTAGAGTCATTTTATTCTGTTGTGTGCTTTTAAAAAGTTTAAAAGCAAAAAATATAGAGGGGAACCTAAAACTTTTCAAAAAGAAAAGTGAAAGTAAGAAAGACGTGCACCGTTGAAGTGGGGTAGCTTCTTGAACTTTGTTCATGCCCATGGAAACTTTGCAAATCTTGAATTACAGAAACTTTTCAACAAAAATAATTATCCCCTTGTACAAATCCATTGTATTATAAAAATAATGTGCCAAGATTTAGGATGATTAGATTGCTTGTTTGGTATGTGAAGTGCAAAAACAGAAACTTTGGCTGTAGTGTGTGATTTTTCATTTTTTTACTAGGATGCCAAAAGTTTCTGAAAATTTTACACAGTACTGCTATACAAATTTTTTATTTTGTCCTAATGTTTCAGAATGTTTTGAGTTACAGAAGTAGATGTACCATTTGCATCTTTACAGATTGTCCTGTTTTCACAGATTGCTGTTATAGTTTCATTATTTGCGTATGTTTTAAATCTTGTTGAGCCTCCTATGACTTGGGCCCATAGAATTGTGATAACATACAGTGGGTAAAGATTGATTATAATTATACAATAATGTTATAGCTGTACATGATGGGATTTGATGTTATATGTACTAACACCTCTAATAAAAAGTTCGGTTAAGTTTTGTGTGGATGAAGTGTTCGAAGATCGAGGAGGTATCGATATGAGAAGAATGAGGAGAGGCAGGAGCTCAAGCTTGGGGATGCTCGAGGAACCCCAAGTAATACTCAAGGAGACTCAAGCGTCTAAGCTTGGGGATGCCCCGAAAGGCATCCCATCTTTATTCGACAATTATCGGTATGTCTTGGGTTTTTGTTTTGTTCACATGATATGCATAAATTCTTGGAGCATCGTTTGCTTTTTATTTTTATTTTAAGAATGCACCATGCTGGTATGAGAAAGTCCTTGGTTGATTTACAAAATGCTCTTTCCACTTCACTTATATCTTTTGAGTATGACTTTATAGAATGCTTCATGTGCTTCACTTATATCATTTGAAGTTTGGATTGCCTATTTCTCTACATATAGAAAACCGCCATTTGTAGAATGCTCTTTTGCTTCACTTATTTTTGTTAGAGCGTGGGCAAATCTTTTGTAGAAAGAATTAAACTCTCTTGATTCACTTATATCTATTTAGAGTCAATAGGAATTGGTCATTCACATGGTTAGTCATAAAATCCTACATAAAACTTGTAGATCACTGAATATGATATGTTTGATTCCTTGCAATAGTTTTGCGATATAGAGATGATAATATGTGGGAGGTACTAGTGAATGATTGTGGTTTAGTAAGAATATATTGGTGTTAAGATTTGTGATTCCGGAAGCATGCATGTATAGTCTCTCGTTATGCTAAGAAGTTGGAGCATGATTTATTATTGATTGTCTTCCTTATAAGTGGCGGTCGGGGACGAGCGATGGTCTTTTCCTACCAATCTATCCACCTAGGGGCATGCGTAGTAGTACTTTGCTTCGAGGTCAAATATACTTTTGCAATAAGTATGTGAGTTCTTTATGACTAATGTGAGTCCATGGATTATAAACACTCTTACCTTTCCGCAATTTGCTAGCCACTTCGAAGTACCGTGCATTGCCCTTTCTCACCTCGAGAGTTGGTGCAAACTTCACCGGTGCATCCAAACCCCATGGTATGATACGCTCTATCACACATAAGCCTCATTATATCTTCCTCAAGACATACGTCATACCTACCTATTATGGCATTTCCATAGCCATTCCGAGATATGTTGGCATGCAACTTCCATCATCATCATATACATGACTTTAGCATTCATTGTCATATTGCTTTGCATGATCGTAAGATAGCTAGCACTATATTTTCATGGCTTGTCCGTTTTTGGTATCTTTGCTATGCTAGATCATTGCACATCCTGGTACACTTCCAGAGGCATTCATATAGAGTCATCATGTATTAGTTGTATCGAGTTGTAATATTGAGTTGTAAGTAAATAAAAGTGGGATGATCATCATTATTAGAGCATTGCCCCAGTGAGGAAAGGATGATGGAGACTATGATTCCCCCACAAGTCGGGATTAGACTCCAGACGAAAAAAAGAAAAAAAAAAGAGAGGCCAAAAAGAGCCCGACAAAAAAGGAAAAAAGAGAAAAAATGAGAAAAAAATGAAATGAGAGAAAAAGAGAGAAGGGGCAATGCTACTATCTTTTACCACACTTGTGCTTCAGAGTAGCACCATGTTTTCCATATAGAGAGTTTCCTATGTTGTCACTTGCATATACTAGTGGGAATTTTTCATTATAAAACTTGGCTTGTATATTCCGATGATGGGCTTCCTCAAATGCCCGAGGTCTTCATGAGCAAGCAAGTTGGATGCACACCCACTTAGTTTTCAGTTTGAGCTTTCATACACTTATAGCTCTTAGTGCATCCGTTGCATGGCAATACCTACTCCTTGCATTGACATCAATTGATGGGCTTCTCCATAGCCCGTTCATTAACCTCGTCAATGTGAGACTTTCTTCTTTTTTGTCTTCTCTATATTATCTCTACCACCGTAATCTATTCCATCCATAGTGCTACATCCATGACCTGCGCTCATGTATTGCGTGGGGGTTGAAAAAGCTAAAGCGCGTTAAAAAGTATGAACCAATTGCTCGGCTTGTCATCGGGGTTGTGCATGATAAATACTTTGTGTTAAGAAGATGGAGCATGACAAGGCTATATGATTTTGTAGGCACAACGTTCTTTAGCATTGATATTTTGAAAGACATGATTTTTTTTGTTGGGATGCCAGTGTATTGATGTCTTTATGTTAAATTATAGACTATTGCTTTGAATCACTCGTGTCTTAATATCATGCCATGATTAGATTATATGATCAAGATTATGCTAGGTAGCATTCCACATCAAAATTGTATTTTTTATCATTTAACTACTCGAGGACGAGCAGGAATTAATCTTGGGGATGCTGATACGTCTCCGTCGTATCTATAATTTTTTATTGGTTCATGCCAATATTCTACAACTTTCATATATTTTGGAAACAATTTATATTATTTTTGGGACTAACATATTGATCAAGTGCGCAGTGCCAGTTCCTGTTTGTTTCATGTTTTTTGTTTCACTGAATACCCATATCAAACAAAGTCCAATCGCGATAAAACTTTACGGAGATTTATTTTGGAATATTTGTGATTTTTGAGAAAAAGAATCAACGCGAGACGATTCCCAAGGGGCCAACAAGCTCGAGGGGCGCCCCCTACCCTAGGCGAGGCCAGCAGGATTGTGGGGCCCCTATAAGGCGGTTGGTGCCCTTCTTTCACCGTAGGATATATAATATGCAGAAAAAAAATTGTGTTAAAATTTCAGCCCAATTGGAGTTACGGTTCTCCGGGAATTTAAGAAATTGTGAAAGGCCAGAAAACAGGAACGTGAAATAGAGAGATAGATCCAATCACGGATGGACTCCCGCCTCACAGCCGCCATGGAGGCCATGGACCAGAGGGGAAACCCTCCTCCCATCTAGGGGGAGGTCAAGGAAGAAGAAGAAGAAGAAGGAGGAGGGGGGGCTCTCTCCCGGTTGCGCCGGAGTGTCGCCGGGGCAAGGATTGTGACAGCGATGTACACCAACAACCTCGCTGCCATCAAAACCAACTCTCTCACCCTTTATGTAGAGGTGTAACACCTCTTCTCCCCGCTGTAATCTCTACTTAAACATGGTGCTCAATGCTATATATTATTATCCAATGATATGTGTCTATCCTATGATGTTTGAGTAGATCCGTTTTCTCCTATGGATTGATGGATGATCGTGATTGGTTTGAGTTGTATGTTTTATTATTGGTGCTGTCCTATGGTGCTCTCTGTGCCATGCAAGTGTGAGGGATCCCCACTGTAGGGTGTTGCAATATGTTCATGATTCGCTTATAGTGGGTTGCGTGACTGACTGAAACACAAACCCGAGTAAGTGGGTTGTTGCGTATGGGAGTAAAGAGGACTAGATACTTAATGCTATGGTTGGGTTTTACCTTAATGATCTTTAGTAGTTGCGGATGCTTGCTAGAGTTCCAATCATAAGTGCATATGATCCAAGTAGAGAAAGTATGTTAGCTCATGCCTCTCCCTCATATAAAACTGCAATAATGATTACCGGTCTAGTTATCGATTGCCTAGGGACAAATTACTTTCTTGTGACAAAAAGCTCTCTACTAAAACTAACTTAATTGTTCCTTTATCTAAACAGCCCCTAGATTTTATTTACGTGTTCTTTATTATCTTTCAAACCTATCCCTTTACACCTACAATGTACTTCTAGTTTTATACTTGTTATAGGTAAAACAAACGTTAAGTGTGCGTAGAGTTGTATCGGTGGTTGATAGAACTTGAGGGAATATTTGTTCTACCTTTATCTCCTCGTTGGGTTCGACACTCTTACTTACCGAGAAAGGCTACAATTGATCCCCTATACTTGTGGGTTATCAGACCTCGGGCATTTGAGGAAGCCCAGCATTGGAATATACAAGCCAAGTGTAACACCCTGTGTATTAGTCACTGTGATCAACTGCTAATAATGCCAAGTCATATCATTTGCAGTGCTTAGTCATAGTGGTTAACCAAAACAATTCAAATTCTATTCTGAAAATCAACTTAAATTCAAAAGTGCAAAATAAATTTGCTCAAACACTATGGGAAAAATGTTCACTAAATAGCAAATATTCCAGAAGCACTCATAAAAATATAAACAATGATGATGGAGTTAGTTAAATGACTCAAACCACATGAAACAGTACCAAAACAACATTATTTATATCATTTATAATCATATCAAATCCAAAAGAAATCCAAATTTGCCCAAACCAATTTTTGGTGAAAGGTAATATTGCATTGTAATATTGGGGACAACTCTCATGTTTTACAAAAGTGCACAAGTGGTATAACTATTTCAAAACAGAAAGGAAATAAAAGAAAAATAGAAAACAGAAACAGAAAAATAAAACGAGGCACTGTTCACTGGGCCTAAGTGCATAGTGCCCCGAAACCAACCCAAACCGGCCCAAACTGTCTCTCTCCCTCGCGCTGTCGCTCTCTCCATGGACGAGCGCGCGCGCGCCGGCCGCGCGACGACACGCCGGCATCCACCGACGCTACAGGGCAGCGGAGGGGATAAGGAAGCCCCGTCCAGCTCCCCTGTCCTTCTCGTCCACTCGTCGCTCCTCCCTCGTCTCTCTCTCGCTTGCGCTCGCCTTTCCCCTCTCCGGTCCGAGCACCATCGCCGCCGTCCTCGCTCATCCCCGCGGCCACCGAGCTCCGCTCGCCGCTCCACCGTGACTAGCGCCATCGCCATGGACCACCGCGACCTCGGGCTCCGTTGATTGGGGCCGGGAAGCTCCATGTTGCGCGGATCGAGCCGCGCCCATCTGCGGCATCTCCGGCGATCTCCGTTGTCCCCAACCCCTCTGTTGCTCCTAAGCTGTCACCGGGCCACCGTGCGCCTCCGCTGTGAGCTTCCCCCTCCTTCCTCATCCCTCTGTTCGCTCTGCACGCGAGCGCAAGTTGCTTCCCCACGGTGCCTGAACGCGCTGCCGCCCGTACGCGTCGCTGACGAGCCTCCGACGACCAAATGGTCATGGGCATGTGCCCACCGTCTTGCAATATCGCGTAGATGCTGTATTAGTAGATCACCGCTCGTTTTAGCCCCCGTTTTAACGCGCGCGAGTTCACCGGGGTTCGGCCTCCGCCAAACCTTGCCGTCCGGCTAGTTCCGGCCATCCCCTGGTCCGGCCAGTGGCACCACTTGACGCGCGAGGTCTCCAGCGTTCGAACGCAACTGACCGCAGCTCGAACGATGCACCGTAGCTCGATTCTGAGCCGCTCCGGCCCTGGGGGCCCCAGTTGACTGGGTTGACCCAATCAACTGTGCTGACTGGGCAGCCCAGCCACTGACACGCGGGCCCCACCACATTTAGATTAAATAAAATGTTTTCATAAATAAAAACTAATTAGTTAGACTAATGTCTCACTGACAGATGGGGCCCACCCCCTAATTAACCCTGTTAGTTAGATTAATTCACTGTTAGTCTTAACAGAGACTGACATGTCGGTCCCACTGGACCCACATGTGAGGTTTGACTCTGGTCAGCCGCTGTTGACTGCTGATGTCACAGTGACATCATGCTGACGTCATATATTATTTTTTGTAAATAAAAATAATTCTAGAAAATCAATTAAATCTTCGGAAATTAATAACTTTTAAACCATAGGTCAGATCGAAAACTAAAACATGAAAGTTGATCAGAACAACGAGACGAATCTGATCGTGTCGTCCGTTTCCATGTCGGAACCCCTTACATAGGAGAACTCGTAACTTTGAGCCCAATTCTGGTAGATGAATAGTGCATACTCACCGGTTAATAAATCCCGCGGTAATCCTAAAATAACTAAAATGACTTAGGTGCTTCTGTAGGCAACCCTGAACTGCATCCTATCATAGCATACCCTGTGTTGCATCGTTTGCTGTGCATTTATATGTTTCTTCCCCCTCTTCTATCTCGATAGACCCCGACGTCGACATAGCTCCCGAGACTGACGCAGCTCCGGAGGTCGACTACACTCCTGATGATCAGTCACTTGCCGCCGAGCTACCAGGCAAGCACCCCGCTTTTGAGCATTCCGATATCGCCCACTCTCTTCTCTCTTATGATTTCATTAGAATCTGCTGCAGTTACTGTATCCTATATATGCTGCATAGCCTGTTTACTTGTATCCCGCTATTGATACTTACCTGTTATCCTAAACTATTTAGTATAGGTTGGGTAGAGACCTATCAGAGACCCCACTTTATCCCGACTGCCCCGCTGGATACTCAGAAGACCCGATCAACGAGATCGAAGACCAAGCCCTGACATTGCACGTCACTTCCCCCTTAACTGCTCGACACTACTGGGTTAATATCGAGTGCCGAGGGTGATACCTCATCATCACTTCTGATGATAACCTTGTAGGTTAGTTATTCGGTCGTGGTAAGCGAGGGTGATTCCTCCTACACCACCCCCGATAACGACATTGTCGTGCAACTGCTCAAGTGTGGACCTCGAGGATGATGCCTCTTTAGTTCACCTTGATGCTTACGTCAGGTGGGAGTCCAACGAGGGTGATGCCTCGGATTCCTTCTTGATATGATAGCCACACGGATGCCCTTACTTTACTGTTGACACTGCTTATTATGGATAAAGACGGGTCGGCCCTGAGGGGTACCCGCGCGAGCTTAATTGCGAGTGATGTGGAATCGGGTGGACCTGGATGGTGCCCGAGAGTTGAACACGAGGCATGGCTGGGCATTCCTAGCCCTTGCCGCAAGTCCTCGAGACGGGGCGATGGGGTCACATCTTTCGTGAGTCTCTGCTCGTTACCGCAGCTACCAACACACTAACGGTTTGGATATTTGATCCGAGGGGCCTCTAGCCTGATAGCACTAACCATCACGTGGGCATAGTATGGGCGTTCTACGTCGTATACTTTAGCCGAAGCTTAATAGACGTCAGCAACTGAGCGGCACACGCTGGGTTGGACTGGTAACGCAACCCCGCTTGTATTAAGGGGTTGCTAGCTCTGCTCACCGGCGATGTACGCAACATGCAGGAGCGTCCAGGGCGATGACCCAAGACCTCTGGGGGCATAGGTTTAGTCTGGCGTGCTGACCTCTCTGTTAAGTATTTGGTCGGGTTGTGGCATATCGTTTGGCCGAGGCCGGGCATGACCCAGAAAAGTGTGTCCGGCCGGAGTTAATCAAGCATGGTGGGTAAGTTGGTGCACCCCTACAGTGAAGAAACAATCTATCGATAGCCTGTCCTACGGTAATGGACACTTGGAGTTGTATCCCGATCGGTACAACTAGAACTGGTGACTTGAGATGAAATGGATAGTATGGCTCTGGGATTGCTTTCTCGCAGGGAGTCGAAGAAGAATCTCTGGCCGAGGTTGATGATACTACTACTACTTTTCATTATGTTAATCTGCACTCTTCTAATGCTGCAAGACCGATGAAGATGCTTGAAGATGCTAGTATTCGATAGGACTAGGCTTTCCCCTTCTATTCTGGCATTTCTGCAGCCCAGTCCACATATAGAGCCTCCTTTGAAAATGTTGCATATGTAGTGTAGATCCTTGCTTGCTGAGTACTTCGGATGAGGACTCATGTTTGCTTTATTTTCTTTTTCTCCCCATATCCAATTGACGCCGCCAAATGACGGAGCCGCTGAGTTACCTGCCCCCGTCGACTACTATGACTACTACTACTGTCGTCCTCGTGAGTACTACTACGAGGAGCCGACAGACGACCAGGAGTAGGATTCGGAGGGTCCTAGGCAGGAGGCCTACGCCTTTCGATCGTAGTGTTTTATTTTGCCCCGCCTTCATAAAGGCTTATCTCTATTTCTGTAATATATCTGTACCCAGATATCTGATGCTTCCGCTGACACTTGTATGCCATCGAGCTGTGTATTCGAGCCCTCGAGGCCCTGGCTTGTAATATAAAGCTTGTATGACTTTATTTATGTTTTAGAGTTGTGTTGTGATATCTTCAAGTGAGTCCTTAGGCTTGATCGTGTGCATTTGCGTGTATGATTAGTGCATGATTAAGCCGGGGTCATCACAGGTTGGTATCATAGCCGACTGCCTCTCGGAATCCCCCTTTCCAATTCCTTGGCCGAAGTTGAGTCTAGTGGTCGAAAACTGTTTTACTAACTTGGCTGTGTGGCTTACGGGCCCACGTCGTCAACTGGGTGGTACTAGGATCTTTTATTCCTCGTCTTTACTCTGGGACTCTAATCTCTCTTCTATTCGGGTTAAATTAATTTACTAACGCCGACACTTAGGATCTCGTAAGTTCCATCCATCCGAAGAGCTGGATTCTATGCGATTTCCCTGACATTGATCTGATTAGTCTGATAATCATTTTCCTTTCCATTGTTTTGTTTAACCTTTCTCTCCGAGATTTCTTATATTCCTCGCCGTCGTATGACAACTCTGAACTTCCTCTGTTTCAGATGGATCGTCTATTTCCACCGCGCCCCACGACACAGCTTGTGCTTCGCACGTGGGCTCGTGATGCCCCTGGGTTTCTAGCTGTTCTGATCGCTCTCTTGACCAGGCTGGGTTACCGCTGGTACCCCGAGTACATGGTCTACGAGGTTTACCACGAGTTCAACCAGGAGTAGTACTATGCTGATGTTCGCATCAATGATCAGCAGGATAACTCAGACACTGAGCTGTACCTTTTCCAGGGTATCGGCGTGACGATTGAGATGGCAGTCCATGATGCCGCCTACTCTGCTGTCGCACGTCTCCGAGGAGAGCACAACGCTAGCTTGGATACATCTGAGTTTTGATACGTTCCGTATGCCCCTGCTGGAGATGCTACTGGATACTACACGGCTATCAGTGCCCTGTACGAGCCTCGTCGCTACGATCCGCGAGTTCTGATTCAATGTACTCAGGCTCTGGTTCGCACTGTTCGGGCTCTTGCCATCGAGTTGTTCGCCACTCGGGCACGACTCTACGAGGCTTAGACGTAGTTGCTACCAGCTGTTCCCTGCTAGTCCAAGACTTTCCTCACTTCGCCACCTTGGTGAACAAGGCTATTATGATCGAGACTGGTCTGAAGAAGCACAAGGAAGCGACCAGATGCACTCGTGAAGCGGGCTCATCTTCGGGCTCGTCTTCCCAGAAGCGCCGCATCTGGATTCCACAAAGCATGTACCGTCCAACAGCTCCAGTGTATAGACCTGCTTATGCTGCACCTCGTCTGCCTCCTCCACCACCGAGGCAGCCTCTTCGAGCCCCTCCACCTTGAGCTCCTGCACCACGTCCAGACAATGGACTCTGCTTCAAGTGTGGCCAGCCAGGTCACCGTGCCAGAGACTGCTCTCAGAGTCAGAATCAGCTAGCTCTTCCTCCTGCTAGCCGTGGTAATGGCCGTGCAATTCCTCTACAGCGTAACAACAATGCCAGACCTTCTTATGGTCGTGGGCAGGCCTTCCATGTCAACATGAATGGAGACCCAGACCAACCAGCAACTGTGATGGGTACACTTCTTGTTAATTCAGTACCAACATCTGTTTTATTTGATTCAGGAGCATCACATTCATTCATGTCAGAACATTTTGCACTCTTGCATGACGTTAAATGTGAAATGCTACACCATCCGTTAGTAGTAAACACTCCCGCGGGAAGGGGCCAAGCCACCATATTCAGCCCCGAAGTCACTGTTGTGATTGAAGAGAGAAAGTTTCAGGCCTTCCCCATAATTTTGAATAATTCCAACATTGATCTTATTCTGGGAATGGATTGGTTGAAGGCTCACTACGCCTCAATCAACTGTGCCACTAAGGTTGTTCATCTTCTACATCCATCGAATGAGTTGGTGAATTATCATGCTCATATCACTCAGAATGCCGAGGCTCAGATTTATGCCTTGAATGCGTTAAACGCTTCTCCGCTTGAGGGGATCGAAAGTGTTCCAGTGGTCTGCGAATTCCAAGATGTTTTTCCAGAAGAACTTCCAGGAATACCCCCTGCTAGAGCTGTCGAGTTTGTTATCGACTTGAAGCCTGGCACCACTCCTATTGCGAAGCGTCCTTATAAGATGCCTCCGCACCACCTTCTCGAGCTGAAGGAAGAAATTGATAAATCACTTAAGAAGGGCTTCGTCCGTCCCAGTTCCTCTGCCTGGGGAGCACCGTCTCTCTTTGTCAAGAAGAAAGATGGTACGAATAGGTTGGTCCAAGATTACCGTCCTATCAACCAGGCAACCATTCAGAATAAATATCCGCTTCCCCGGATCAATGACTTATATGATCAACTTGCTGGATCTTCGGTGTTCTCTAAACTCGACTTGAGGTTGGGTTATCACCAGATCCGTGTCCGTGAAGAGGATATTCCGAAGACTGCATTTGTTACTCGTTATGGTTCCTACGAGTACACCGTCATGTCATTTGGCTTAACAAATGCTCCAGCTATGTTCTCCCGCCTGATGAATTATATATTCATGGATTACCTTGACTAGTTCATCATGGTATATCTGGATGATATTCTAGTCTATTCGAAGAATAAGGAAGAACATGCCGAACATCTTCGCCTTGTTCTGGAGAGGCTTCAAGAGCACAAGTTGTATGCCAAGTACTCCAAATGCAAATTCGGGCTTTCTGAAGTAAACTACCTTGGACATGTGATTTCCAAGGATGGTATCGCCGTTAACCCGGAGCATGTTCAGGCTATTCTTGACTGGACTCCTCCGAAGAATGCCAAGCAAGTCCGAAATTTTCTCGGCCTTGCAAGTTATTGTCGACGATTCGTCGAAAACTTTTCCAAGATTGCCAAGCCCCTGACTAATCTGCTCCATAAAGGCGTTAAGTTTGAGTGGACAGACAAATGTCAGGAGAGTTTCCAGACCCTTAAGAACAAGTTGACCTCTGCTCCAGTGCTTGCCCCTCCTGATTCTCGCAAGGACTTTGTCATATATTGCGACGCCTCTCGTCAGGGATTAGGCTGTGTCCTAATGCAAGAACAAAGAGTAATTGCATATGCCTCACGACAATTGCGTCCACATGAAGAAAACTATCCAGTGCATGATCTCGAACTTGCTGGTGTAATCTATGCTTTGAAGCCGTGGCGACATTACCTTCTTGGTAATCGGTGTGAGATCTATACCAATCATCAGAGTCTGAAGTATTTGTTCACTCAACCGGATCTTAATCTCCATCAACGGCAATGGTTGGAAACAATTATGGACTATGACTATGGTATTTATTATACCCCTGGCAAGGCTAATGTCATGGCTGATGCCTTGAGCCGCAAGTCGTATTGCAACAACCTCATGGTTAAGCAAGCTCAACCCCAGCTATATGAAGAACTGCGCAAGCTGAACCTCAGTATCGTTCTGCAGGGTTCCCTTAATAACCTTGTGCTACAGCCAGACCTTGAGAAAGCTGTTAAAGAAGCGCAAGCCAAAGATGCTGAAATTGATCTGATGAAGAAAGAGCTTCATCTTGAGAAGTACAGGGATTTCTCGATTGCTGAAGATGGAATCTTATATTTCAGAGACCGCATTGTGGTACCTCGCTTCGAGCTTATGACTGAAAAAGTTATGAAGGAGGCTCATGATACACCGCTGTCTATCCATCTGGGTAGCACCAAGATGTATCGTGATCTTCGTCAAAGGTACCGGTGGTCCAAAATGAAGCAGGACATTGCTCGATATGTTGCTGAATGTGATGTATGTCGTCGCATGAAAGCAGAACATCAGAAGCCCGCTGGAATTCTTCAACCACTTCCTATTCCTTTGTGGAAATGGGATAAAGTGCAAATGGATTTTATTACTGGTCTTCCCAAGTCTCAGAAAGGTCACGATGCTATTCTTGTCATTGTCGACCAACTTTCCAAGGTTGCTCATTTTCTACCTGTCAAGGAGACTATCACTGCTAGCCAGCTAGCAGAGCTGTATATCTCCAGGATCGTTTCACTCCACGGTATTCCAAAGGAGATCAGTTCAGACCGTGGCGGTCTTTTCATGTCCAAATTCTGGGAAAGTTTCCAAGAAGCTATGGGAACTCACATTACCTGGAGTTCGGCTTATCATCCTCAATCCCAAGGCCAAGTTGAGTGAGTTAACCAAGTACTTGAAGATATGCTTCGGGCTTGTGTTATATCATTCAGAAACAAGTGGGAAGAATCTCTCTTGTTTGCCGAATTCTCTTATAATAACAGTTATCAAGCCAGTTTGAAGATGGCCCCCTTCGAAGTGCTATACGGGCGTAAATGCCGAACCCCTCTGAATTGGTCAGAAACTAGGGAACGACCTGTCGTGGGACCGGACATTATCTAACACGCTGAAGAACAAGTCAGAGTTGTCCGAGAAAATCTCAAGGCGGCTCAGGACCGTCAGAAGAGCAACTATGATCGCAAACGATGGGGTCTGACTTATCAACCAGGTGATCAAGTTTATCTTTGTGGCACTCCTATGAAGGGCACTCGTCGTTTCGGAATCAAGGGCAAGCTAGCTCCACGCAACATCGGTCCCTTTCGCATCGTTGCCAGACATGGATAGGTGGCATATAAATTGGAGTTGCCACCACAATTCTCTCATATCCATGATGTCTTCCACATGTCGCAACTTCATAAATGCTTCAAGGAATCTCCACACCGCGTAGTGGATCACGAGATGCTTGAATTGCAAGATGACTTATCTTATAAGGAGCATCTGATCCGCATCCTTGATGAAGCTGAATGTCGAACTCGTCAAAAGAAGACCAAGTTCCTAAAAGTGCAGTGATCGAATCACACTGAAGATGAAGCCACTTGGGAACGCGAGGATCATCTTCGGGAAGAATATCCCGACCTATTTCCTTCTACCTCCTAAATTCTCGGGACGAGAATTTCTTTTAGAGGAGGAGAACTTGTAACACCCCTGTGTATTAGTCACTGTGATCAACTGCTAATAATGCCAAGTCATATCATTTGCAGTGCTTAGTCATAGTGGTTAACCAAAACAATTCAAATTCTATTCTGAAAATCACTTAAATTCAAAAGTGCAAAATAAATTTGCGCAAACACTATGGGAAAAATGTTCACTAAATAGCAAATATTCCAGAAGCACTCATAAAAATATAAACAATGATGATGGAGTTAGTTAAATGACTCAAACCACATGAAACAACACCAAAACAGCATTATTTATATCATTTATAATCATATCAAATCCAAAAGAAATCCAAATTTGCCCAAACCAATTTTTGGTGAAAGGTAATATTGCATTGTAATATTGGGGACAACTCTCATGTTTTACAAAGTGCACAAGTGGTATAACTATTTCAAAACAGAAAGGAAATAAAAGAAAAATAGAAAACAGAAACAGAAAAATAAAACGAGGCACTGTGCACTGGGCCTAAGTGCACAGTGCCCCGAAACCAACCCAAACCAGCCCAAACTCTCTCTCTCCCTCGCGCTGTCGCTCTCTCAATGGACAAGCGCGCGCGCCGGTCGCGCGACGACACGCCGGCATCCACCGATGCTACAGGGCGGCGGAGGGGATAAGGAAGCCCCGTCCAGCTCCCCTGGTCCTTCTCGTCCACTCGTCGCTCCTCCCTCGCCTCTCTCTCGCTCGTGCTCGCCTTTCCCCTATCCGGTCCGAGCGCCACCATCGCCGTCCTCACTCATCCCCGCGGCCACCGAGCTCCGCTCGCCGCTCCGCCATCACCAGCTCCATCACCATGGACCGCCACGACCTCGGGCACCGTTGATTGGGGCCGGGAAGCTCCACGTCACGCGGATCGAGCCGCGCCCATCTGCGGCATCTCCGGTGATCTCCGTCGTCCCCAACCCCTCTGCTGCTCCTAAACTATCACCGGGCCACCGTGCGCCTCCGCTGTGAGCTTCCACCTCCTTCCTCATCCCTCTGTTCACACTGCACGCGCGCGCAAGTTGCTTCCCCATGATGCCCGAACGCGCCGCCTCCCGTACGCGTCACCGACAAGCCTCCGAAAACCAAATGGTCATGGGCATGTGCCCACCGTGCTTGCAACGTCGCGTAGATCCTGTATTAGTAGATCACCGCTCGTTTTAGCCCTCGTTTTAATGCGCGCGAGTTCGCTGGGGTTCAGCCTCCGCCAAACCTTGCTGTCCGGCCAGTTCCGGCCATCCCCTGGTCCGGCCAGTGGCACCACTCGACACGCGAGGTCTCCAGCATTTGAACACAACTGACCGCAGCTCGAACGATGCACCGTAGCTCGATTCCGAGCTGCTTCGGCGATCGGCCGCCGCGCAAATGGTCGCCGGAGCAACCCCGGCGACGCTGCCGACGTGGCGCAGGTGGAACCCACCCCTGGGTCACTGACCGTGGGCCCTGGGGGCCCCAGTTGACTGGGTTGACTCAGTCAACTATGCTGACTGGGCAGCCCAGCCACTGACACGCGGGCCCCACCACATTTAGATTAAATAAAACATTTTAATAAGTAAAAACTAATTAGTTAGACTAATGTCTCAATGATAGATGGGGCCCACCCCCTAATTAACCCTATTAGTTAGATTAATTCACTGTTAGTCTTAACAGAGACTGACATGTGGGTCCCACTGGACCCACATGTCAGGTTTGACTCTGGTCAGCCGCTGTTGACTGCTGACATCACAGTGACATCATGCTGACATCATATATCATTTTCTGTAAATAAAAATAATTCCAGAAAATCGATTAAATCTTCAGAAATTAATAACTTTTAAACCATAGCTCAGATCGAAAAACTTAAAACATGAAAGTTGATCAGAATGACGAGACGAATCTGATCGTGTTGTCCGTTTCCATGTCGGAACCCCTTACGTAGGAGAACTCGTAACTTTGAGCTCGATTCCGGTAGATGAATAGTGCATACTCACCGGTTAATAAATCCCGCGTTAATCCTAAAATAACTAAAATGACTTAGGTGCATCTGTAGGCAACCCTGCACTGCATCCAAGCATAGCATACCCTATGTTGCATCGTTTGCTGTGCATTTATATGTTTCTTCCCCCTCTTCTCTCTCGATAGACCCTGACGTCGATGTAGCTCCCGAGACTGACGCAGCTCTGGAGGTCGACTACACTCCTGACGATCAGTCCCTTGCCACCGAGCTACTAGGCAAGCACCCACCCTTTTGAGCATTCCGATGTCGCCCACTCTCTTCTCTCTTATGCTTGCATTAGAATCTGCTGCTGTTACTGTATCCTATATATGCTGCATAGCCTGTTTACTTGTAACCCGCTGTTGATACTTACCTGTTATCCTAAACTGTTTAGTATAGTTTGGGTAGAGACCTATCAGAGACCCCACTTTATCACGACTGCCTCACTGGATTCTTAGAAGACCCGATCAACGGGATCGACGACCAGGCCCCGACATTGCACGTCACTTCCCCCTTAACTGCTCGACACTACTAGGTTAATATCGAGTGCCGAGGGTGATACCTCATCATCACTTCTGATGATAACCTTGTAGGTTAGTTATTCGGTCGTGGTAAGCGAGGGTGATTCCTCCTACACCACCCCCGATAATGACATTGTTGTGCAACTGCTCAAGTATGGACCTCGAGGGTGATGCCTCTTTAGTTCACCTTGATGTTTACGTCAGGTGGGAGTCCAACGAGGGTGATGCCTCGGATTCCTTCTTGATATGATAGCCACACGGATGCCCTTACTTTACTGTTGACACTGCTTATTATGGATAAAGACGGGTCGGCCCTGAGGGGTACCCGCGCGAGCTTAATTGCGAGTGATGTGGAATCGGGTGGACCTGGATGGTGCCCGAGAGTTGAACATGAGGTGTGGCCGGGCATTCCTAGCCCTTGCCGCAAGTCCTCGAGACGGGGCGACGGGGTCAAATCTTTCGTGAGTCTCTGCTCGTTACCGCAGCTACCAACACACTAACGGTTTGGATATTTGATCCGAGGGGCCTCTGTCCTGATAGCACTAACCATCACGTGGGCATAGTATGGGCGTTCTGTGTTCTTTACTTCAGCCAAAGCTTAATAGACGTCAGCAACTGAGCGGCACATGCTGGGTTGGACTGGTAACGCAACCGCGCTTGTATTAAGGGGTTGATAGGTCTGCTCACCGGCGGTGTACGCAACGTGCAGGAGCGTCCGGGGCGATGACCCAAGACCCCTGGGGGCATAGGTTTAGTCCGGTGTGCTGACCTCTCTGTTAAGTATTTGGTCGGGTTGTGGCGTATCGTTTGGTCGAGGCCGGGCATGACCCAGAAAAGTGTGTCCGGCTGGAGTTAATCGAGCGTGGTGGGTAAGTTGGTGCACCCCTGCAGGGAAGAAACAATCTATCGATAGCCTGTCCTATGGTAACGGACACTCGGAGTTGTATCCCGATCGGTACAACTAGAACTGGTGACTTGAGATGAAATGGATAGTATGGCTCTGGGATTGCTTTCTCGCAGGGAGTCGAGGAAGAATATCTACCCGAGGTTGATGATACTACTACTACTTTTCATTATGTTAATCTGCACTCTTCTAATGCTGCAAGACCGATGAAGTTGCTTGAAGATGCTAGTCTTTGATAGGACTAGGCTTTCCCCTTCTATTCTGGCATTTCTGCAGCCCAGTCCACATATACAGCCTCCTTTGAAAATGTTGCATATGTTGTGTAGATCCTTGCTTGCTGAGTACTTCGGATGAGTACTCACGTTTGCTTTATTTTCTTTTTCTCCCCATATCCAATTGACGCCGCCAGATGATGGAGCCCCTGAGTTAGCTGCCCCCGTCGACGACTACGATTACTACTACTACCCTCCCGGCGAGTACTACAACTAGGAGCCGACAGACGACCAGGAGTAGGATTCGGAGGGTCCTAGGCAGGAGGCCTACGACTTTCGATCGTAGTGTTTTATTTTGCTCCACCTTCATAAAGGCTTATCTCTATTTCTGTAATATATCTGTACCCAGATATCTGATGCTTCCGCTGACACTTGTATGCCATCGAGCTATGTATTCGAGCCCTCGAGGCCCTGGCTTGTAATATAAAGCTTGTATGACTTTATTTATGTTTTAGAGTTGTGTTGTGATATCTTCAAGTGAGTCCTTAGGCTTGATCGTGTGCATTTGCGTGTATGATTAGTGCATGATTAAGTCGGGGTCATCACACCAAGTTCAATAATGACAAATTCCCACTAGTATATGCAAGTGAAAACATAGGAGACTCTCTATATGAAAAACATGGTGCTACTTTGAAGCACAAGTGTGGAAAAGGATAGTAACATTGCCCCTTCTCTCCCTTTCTCTCATTTTTTTGTTGGGCTCTTTTTGGCTTTTTTTTAATTTCCTTACTCGGACAATGCTCTAATAATGATGATCATCACACTTCTATTTACTTACAACTCAATATTACAACTCGATAAAAAGAAACATATGACTATATATGAATGCCTCTGGCAGTGTACCAGGATGGTCAATTATGCGAGCGTAACATGTATAAACACTGGTACAGCGAGCTGCTATACAAACGGTTTTTAACCCCTTTCCGCAACGACATTCTGAACCGTCGTCGAGTGAGTGTGTGCGATAGGGGGGTCCTGCCCACACGACCCAGAAACCGTCCGGGATAGGCCCTCCGATCACACATGCTCGGCAAAATGAGGTCGTGTGCGACGGGCGAGCGATCAAATACGATTATACGTACAATTGTGCTAAAGAATATAATTATACCGGCTAAATCGTTTCCAGTTGTAAGTACATCGCACACAGTCAGTCCCGGCTAAACGTGTCGGGCCCCTTTCTGGGAATAAATCTCAGAAAAGGCCCTAATTCACACCAGCCCCAAGATCAACACAACTGGTGGACTTCCTTGATACAGATAACCAGTACAAATAATATTACACAGGGTTGAGTCTGAAGGCTCAACAAAATTATTACAAACTCGCCAAATATATGGCAGTGGCGGAATATGACAGTGGTGTGGTGGTGATACATCTCTGATAAAATAACGTAAAGCCAAGCGTCAGAGTGAGGCTTGACTATTTTATTGGTGTAGCAGAAGCTCAACGGATGATACATGTGGTAGACTCCTATCTCACAGGTTGACTAACTGGGACTCCTCTAAGCGTCGGGCTCGCTAGCGCAATCCTTCTCCACAAGCTCGTCCTCCTCCAAGTCTGGCCAAGTAAATAGCCAGGGACAAGCCAGTGAGTACGTTGGAATGTACTCGCAAACATTATGAACAAAAGATATAATGGATGCACATGCTCATGCTGACTAAAATCCTGGTCATGACATAATTATAAAATGATGCAGAAGTAAATAAAACATGTTAGCCATAACCAGTCCTTTAAAATAAAAGCAAGTGAATGCCACGGGTAGTCTAGCCAGCCCAAGTGACATTCAGAAAAATAAGAGAAGTGCCGGTCGGGTGTCTACAAGAGTAGTGGCGAGATAAACCGCCTGTTAACTCGAGAGACGCCACGAGAGGTCTTGAAAAGAAATGCCTGTCGGGCGTCAAGTGACGCCACGGTTGGACTGGAAGAGAAATGCCAATCGGGTGTCCACAAGAGTAGTGGCGGAACCGCCTGTAAACTCGAGAGACGCCACGAGAGGTCTTGAAAATAATAGTTGAGTGCCCGGGGTAGTCTAGCCAGCCCCTGAGACACTCAGGAAGAATACAAAATGAGAGAAACGGGTTAGTCCTCAATATTATGCATAGCCATAATAATATTTAATAAGCATAAAGTATTCAAGGTAGCAACAGGGTATCAACAATTATACTGCAAAAATGATTCAGACACATTTTAATTATTTCCTCCGGAGACCGATACCGGGACCGACACTTGACCCACCCAGCTACGCCCCTTGACCGAGGACACGGCTATTCGAAAAGTTTTAGCTCTGCAGAGGGTGTACTCTTTACCCACAAGTAAAGGATTTCTTTAGTCAGTACCGTGACACTGACTAATTCCCATTACGGTCTTTGGGTTGAAAACACACCTGACTAGCACACACCAGAATAACTCTCCGGAAGCCAGGAATCACCCAAAGCATCATTCAAGAAAAACTCTAAGACGGAGAGACCAACGTCCTGCATGGGATCAATATTAATACGCGCGGATTACAAGGGGTGCCCCCCTCTCAGTCACAACCGGAAACACCCATGCCCCCTGACCCGATGACAGGATTTAGTCCAAGGCCATTGCAAACCCTCATCGTGGCCCTCTATACGGTGTGTACCTGGACAGGGGTTAACAACTTACTCAGCCACACCTTCCTTGCGGAAGGACTCGTGGCAGCACGGTATCCATCTAGGTGTAATGAAACAAGACTCGATCTAGGCCGACTTAGGAGGTGTTAATTAACATCACCGGAATATTCCACTTAAGTCACATGACACCACCGTGTCAAGCATAATTGCCCGTGCCCACCGGCACGTCCAAGGCAGGAGACAATCTCCCGTATTTCCATAACTTTACCATGTCAGAAGAATCTCTTGCTTGAGTGATGTGCAAGCTATGAGCAAAAGAGATATGACCATGCATGCAAGTGCTAGTGACATACTACACATATGGTGCAATATCAACCAATGCAACATGCAAATGCAAATGCAATCACCATATCCCAAGTTCAATAATGCTTGCCTTGTCCAAAGTAGTCAGGTGAAAACCCTTCAAAATTCTCGGCAAAGTTTCCCTCTTCTTTTTCTGAAAATTCAAAATCAACTTAAATTAAAAAATTTGACAACAGTACAAAAAGCTGTCCCAAAATATTTTTAAATAAATACTAAAAAAAACTAGAGAGAAAAATAAGAATTTCAAAAAAAAGTTCAACTCAAACGGAGTTGTGATTTAAAAGTTATTAAACTTTCAAAACCAGGGGTTTTTTTGTAAAAAGCCAGTCCCTGTGTGTTTATAAAGAAAACGCTTCGGGCCGAAATACGCTTCTCAGCGCGGCAGGCGTAAAAGTCTAGATTACGCCTTCGTTTTTAGACGGAGAAAAAGAAAAGAAAAAGCGCGGGGTGGGGTCCAGCCATCAGGTTCATATATTTGAACCCGCGCGCTAAAGCAGAGAGGAGACGGCGTTCGCCGGTGGTGATCGCCGGGGTCTTGGAAGGCGGCAATGGTCGGAACATGACCAGGGAAGAGTGCCGCGTTGGAGGGAGGTAGTGGTGGTCGCCGGGGAACACCTGAACGTCGGCGAGGTCAACGGTGGCGGACGGTGGTTCGGTGGCGTTGGGATTTCGTCGAAGAGAGCTCGGGGAGTGGAATTGAAGCGGGGAATCGATGATTTGGTGGAATATATGACTACTGGCAAGATTTGAGCAATTGAGATGGAGTAACGACGATGAACAGATCGGTGACAGTGGCGGCGGAGCGGTGATCGGAGGGGAAGAAGAAGACCTCCTCGAGGTCGGGTGGGTGGTGTAGGGGCGATTGGGAGGTGGTGGAGGCGATGGGTGAGAAGAACGGGGCTCGGGGGCCTTTATATAGGCGATCCCGAGGCGGTCCGGCGGGGTTTGGATCACGCTGGAGTTATGATGGTCGGCGTGGTCGGTTTGGGCTGTGGTCGTGGTCGGTGAGTGTCAGTGAGGGTGGAGGAAGCTGCCCGAATTACCAGCGCGAACGAGCTCGGGCTTGGTGGCTTTATCCACGGCGAGGTCGGTGTACGGGTGCGGCGGACGTCGTCCGTCTTCGGTGGCTGACAGGGGGCCAAGGGTGGCCTGATCAGCATGGAGAGAGTGCGGAGGAGGTGCCGCATGGTGAGTAGTTAGGTGGGGGAGGTCAGCAAGGGAGTGAATATGGCGGGCGCCGTGTGGATCAGCTTGGGTTGCCGCCGCCGAGGACGGAGGCAGGTGCACCGTCCTCCTTCTGTGCTGTCGGCGGTGAGGCACTAACGAGGAGGGGTCCAGGGCGGCGCAGTTATGAGGGAGGAGGCGTGGACGAGAAGGAGTGGGGATGGAGTGGAGTGCATGGCGCCATCCTTTCTGCCACTGAACCAAATTCAATTAACTGAATTTTGGACAACGATGAACAGTGTGCACATTAGTTGTTTGATAAAATGACAGAAGGTGCTAGAGATTTTAGGATTTTGTGGGGATTTTTGTGGTAATGTGTTGATGCTCAAAAATGAGTTTGGCAGAGTTTGGGAATTTTTGGAGCTATTAAAAATATGTTTGGATTAGGAATATTGAATCTGGTCCAAATTTGAATTGAGTGGGATTTGAAAATTTCGAACTGGGGTACCCCATGTTTTTGGAAAAATGGGTTGTGGGTACCATATATTTGCCAGGATAATTTTGGTGGAGGTGGAATCCTTGTAGAAATGGTAGTTCCTTTGTAAACCAAAGGAATGATGGAATATATGAATTCCAACTTTGGAATTTATTTGGGTGGTGAAAAATATTTTTGTGGGGTAGGAAAGAGTTGGATTCTGTCCTAGATGAGGTGAGTGACTTGTGGGATAAAATTGGAGTTGAAGAAAATTTGCTGGATGGATTTTACTAGGGCGAAAAGGAGGTGAAAAGGTTATTTCCTTTGAAAATTTAATTATCCCCAAAACTTTTCTTGCTAAAAATAAATTGTTTGAAAACCCCAAAGTAATTATCCATATAATTTTAAACTCTTCAACCAGAATATTTAAAGAAGATTGAAACCCAAATAAAATTTGAAAAGGTTTTTCAAATTGAAGAAAGGTGATATGACCAAAAATGATTTTCAAAACTTTTATTTTTAAAAGAAAGATTTCAAATATTCAGAAAAAATATTTTTGGGGTGTTACAACACCTACCCCCCTTAAGAAAAATCTCGTCCCCGAGATTTCAGCTGTCCCTCAAACAGGTACGGATATTCAGTCCTCAGATGATCCTCTCTTTCCCATGTTGCTTCTTCCTCGGTGTGATTACTCCCTTGAACCTTCTAAAATTTTATTACATTCTGCCGGGTCCTCCATTCAGACTCCTCTAAAATCTTTATAGGATGCTCCCTATATGTGAGGTCTGGATGAAGGTCCAAGTATTGGTGTTGCACTTGCTTGTCTGGGTTACTAGCACATCTCCTTAGTTGTGACACGTGAAACACATCGTGAACATCTGATAATTCTGCCAGTAGCTCTAGTTGATAAGCAACCTTGCCTCTTCTTGCGATTACACGGAATGGTCCAATAAATCTTGGTGCCAATTTTCCTTTAACTTTAAATCTCTGTAGTCCTCTAGTTGGAGATACTCTGAGATACACATATTCATCAGGCTCAAAACTGATTTGGCGGTGCTTTTGATCGTAGTAGCTCTTTTGACGGCTCTGAGCTGCTTTCAGTCTGTCTTGAATAAGCCTCACTTTTGTTTCTGCTTCTTTAAGAACTTCGGGACCAAAAATTCGACTGTCTCCGGTCTCTGACCAATTGAGTGGGGTACGGCACCTTCGTCCGTACAGGGCTTCAAAAGGTGACATTTTTAAACTGGCTTGATAACTGTTGTTATATGAGAATTCCGCGTATGGTAAACTGTCTTCCCAGCTAACTCCGTAAGGGAGCACACATGCTCTTAGCATCTCCTCCAATATTTGATTTACCCGCTCAGTTTGTCCTTCGGTTTGCTGGTGGTATGCTGTGCTGAACGTCAGTTGAGTTCCTAGGGCTTGCTGTAGGTGCTCCCAAACTCTAGAGACAAATTGGGTGCCTCTATCAGAGACTATGGTCTTGGGTACTCCGTGTAGGCAAACAATCCGGAAGAGATATAATCTGGCGAGTCGCTGTGTGGAGTATGTGGTTTTTACCGGAATGAAATGTGCCACCTTGGTCAAATAATCTGTTATAACCCAGATAGAATCATTTCCATGTCGTGACCCTGGCAGTCCGACGATAAAATCCATTCCTATTACGTCCCATTTCCATTCAGGTACTCTGAGTTGCTGCAATAGTCCTGCTGGCCTCTGGTGTTCTGCTTTTATACGCTGGCATGAATCACAACGTGCGACATATACGGCTATATCTCTTTTCATCCCGTGCCACCAATAATTTTCTTGTAAATCCTTGTACATTTTTGTTCCTCCTGGATGGATAGAATATGGAGTGGTATGGGCTTCTGCCAAAATTTGTTGCTTTAACTCTTCCTTATTAGGCACACATATTCTTTTCCCGAACCATAAAATTCCCTGACTATCAATGGTAAACTCGGGCGCCTTGCCCAGTTTCATTTTCCTCTTAATCCCCTCAATACTTGGGTGTCCTTCTTGGGCTTCTTTGATCTGATCCTCTAATGTTGGTTTCATCTCCAGTTGATTAATGGTTCCTTCTGTGACTAGGACCATATTGAGTTTGGCAAATTCCTGGTTGAACTCATGTTGTGAAAATTGCACACTATTATTATTGGTGCAGGGATTTCGGCTGAGAGCATCTGCCACAACATTTGCTTTACCCGGATGATAATGAATTCCCATATCGTAGTCCTTTATTAACTCAAGCCAGTGAAGCTGTCTCAAGTTTAATTCCGGCTGGGTGAAAATATACTTAAGACTTTTGTGGTCCGTGTATATTTCACATCGCTCACCGAGAAGAAAGTGTCGCCATTCTTTGAGTGCATGTATTACCGCAGCTAGCTCCAGATCATGCGTAGGATAATTCTCCTCGTGTCGTCTTAGCTGTCTTGAGGCATAAGCCACGACTTTTCCTTCTTGCATCAATACACATCCAAGGCCTTTCCTGGACGCGTCACAGTATATCTCAAAATTTTTGTGCACATTGGGAATGACTAGAACGGGTGTCGTTGTTAATCTTTTCTTCAATTCTTGGAAACTTTTCTCACAGGCTTCAGTCCATTCAAACTTCTTATCCTTCTTAAGCAATTGGGTCTTGGGTTTAGCTATGGTGGAAAATCCTTCGATAAATCTTCGGTAATATCCTGCCAGACCAAGAAAACTCCTGACCTCGGTCACGTTGCTGGGTTGTTTCCATTCTTGGACAGCTTTTACCTTGCTTGAGTCCACTGCTATCCCATCCCGTGTCAGAACGTGTCCTAGGAAGCCAACTTCTCGTAACCAAAATTCACATTTACTGAATTTGGCATAAAGTTGGTTTTTCCTCAATTCTTCTAGGACTATTCGTAGGTGTTGTTCGTGTTCTTCGGGTGTCTTGGAGTAGATAAGTATGTCATCAATAAATACGACCACGAACTTGTCCAAATATTTCAAGAAAACCTTGTTCATGAGATGAACAAAATAAGCAGGAGCGTTGGTTAAGCCAAACGACATCACTGTAAATTCGTACAATCCATATCTGGTAGTAAATGCAGTCTTGGGTATATCTGACGATCGGATTTTCAATTGGTGGTAGCCTGACCTCAATTCTATTTTTGAGAATACCTTGGCTTCTGCTAGCTGTTCGAACAACTCATTTATCCTGGGTAGCGGGTATTTATTTTTGATGGTGACCATATTGAGAGCCCTGTAATCAATACATAGTCTGAGGGTACCATCCTTTTTCTTAGCAAATAAAACTGGCAATCCCCATGGTGACGAGCTGGGTCTGACGTACCCTTTTTCCATTAATTCCTTAATTTGTTTTTTAGTTCAGCCAATTCGGTTGGAGCCATACGATACGGCTTCTTATAAATGGGAGCCATTCCAGGTGCTAATTCAATAACGAACTCAATTTCCCGATCAGGTGGCATGCCTGGTAGCTCCTCTGGAAATACATCGGGGTATTCACAGACTACAAGGACCTTACTTAATTCTACCGCATCCACTTGATTTTAATTTTCCTTGTGATGCGGAAATCCTCCTTGTGCCAAATTTTATTGTTTCTCCCTGGCAGCTTGTAAGAGTAACCGTGTGGTTGTAGCAGTCTATGAAACCTTTATTTTTGGTTAACCAATCCATTCCCAGAATAACATCCAGTTCGACTGCTTCCAGAACAATAAGGTTGGCAAAAAATACCATTCCTTTGATCTCGATATTTACATCCTTGCAGTACCATTGTGTGCTTTGCTTCGATCCAGGGGACTGAATAACCATGGAATTTTGCAAAGGCGCAAAAGAAAATCGATTCTCCGTGGCAAACTTTTTAGAGATGCACGAATGCGACGCTCCGGAATCAAATAAAACTGTAGCATTAATTGAGTTGACAGGAAACGTACCGAACACAATATCCGGTGCATTTTGTGCTTCCTCAAAGGTCACGTGGTTGACTTGTCCCTTGCTTTGGTTGTTATTGTGGTTGATGTTGTTGTGCTTGGGGGCTGTGTTTGTACCACGGCCATTGTTGTTGGGCTTAGTAGTATTATTTCCCTGCTTTGGGCATTGCCTGGAGTAATGCCCTTCTCCTCCGCAGGCATAGCAGGTGATGCCCGGATAGTATGTTGTATCTCTGGTTTTGTTGTTGAAAGCACTGCGGTTCTGCTGCGGTGCTACAACTGCGGGTCGAGGTAGTAGTGTTGCTGGTCAGTGTGTTGTGGGCTTCTGAAATTCATTCTTGGGTTTATTGTTGCGAACCTGGGATGACTGGCTCATATGGCGCTTGCGTATCTCGTTCATGTTACGATGCTCGTTCTCCAGTATAATTGCCTTGTCCACCAGTGTCTTGAAATCAGGAAAGGTGTGGACCACCAGTTGGCATTTTAAAGACGGAATAAGTCCATCGAGAAACTTTTCCATCTTTTTGTCTTCTGTCATATATTCATCGTTGGCGTACCGGGCCAGCTGAGTAAACTGATCCAGGTTCTGTGTCACCGTGGTGCCTCGCTGCTTGAGATCCTCAAATTCCCTCTTTTTCAGTTTCATGATACTGTTGGGGATATGTGCTCCCCGAAAATTTTCCTTGAATTGTTCCCATGTCATATTGGCTCCGTTGGGATGAGTGTGGCATAAGTTTTCCCACCATGATGCTGCTGTACCAGAAAAATAGTATGGGGTATAAAGTACTTTTTCCCGGTCCGTACACTGGGCAATAACCAATTTTCCTTCAATATCACGTAGCCAATCATCTGCCTCCAATGGTTTGTCAGTGTGAGAAAACACAGTAGGATTGGTCTTCTGGAGCTCAGATAATTTTGACCTGTTCTGATTTTGTCCTTGGTGGTTTCCCATATTGATTAAATGTTGCATCATTTCTTGGTGCTGTTGCTGGCTTTGCTCGTACAGACGGCACACTTGTGAAAATGCTGTGTCACTGTCCTGTTGACTACTCTGTCCTTGTGTAAAATTATTTCCCATCTGTCCATGGTTGCTCTCTGGCGGATTTGGCATAGAACGGTTCCAGGGGCGATGCATTTTCTTTCTGGGGGTATTTGTGTAACACCAATGAGAAAAGAAATTATAAAGGCAACAAGAAAAAAATTAAGAGACTGCAAAGAAATCTCTCACCAGGATGCAAGTACAACAGGTTATATCATACATGCAGGATTTAATTATACAAGCAGTACTTAATTATATAAGATGCTTGCAGAAACCGTATACTACAAGACCAATTATTCAACTAGCGTACTACTTCGTCCTCTCAACGAGCTGTGGTCCGAGTCCATTACTCGCCATCTTACAAAAAGGAAATGAAGAAGAAACAGAAAATAAATATCTTACAACCATGTCATCGTAAAAAGACTACTACGGTGCTGACACTTGATCAGTCCTCACAGAGTGTCTGAGACACTATAAGCACCGCTGAGGGTGAGTCCCAGCTGTGGCTCTCGAGACTCAACCTCCTCCTCCTCTAGGATGGTCTCCAGTCATGTAGCGGTTGATGCCACGCCTGTCTGAGGTGGCACCGTGTGCGTCGAAAGTGGAGCTCTGGTCGGAACAGGAGCAGCCAAGCGACTAGCCTCATCATTCGGGGATGAGTGCTGAACTGCGGGCTGAGTAGGAGAGTAGTGTGGTGGAGTCGGAATACGAGGGGCACGTGGTGAAGGTGAACGGAACTCACTCCTGCGAGTGATCCTCGCACGAGCCAGGTCCATTCGTGCAGCAAGATGGTCGTCCACCAGTGTGGTAAAGATCGACTCGAGTGCCATGATGTACTGAACAAGGGGCTCGATCGCCCCATCCCTTTCTCCCGTGGTGCAGGAAAAAGTGTAATGGTTGGTATAAGGAACATGACACGGAAGGTAGTGATAGGGACGAGTCTGCATAATAGGCAGGATGTCCCTAAGACGTGCAATAGCCTCACGGGCGGCCATCTGGATAGCATGCCTCTCAGAGGGCATGACTCTCCCCATGAAACGGAAGTTGCGGAAGGATAGGTTACTTCCACCCCGAATATATACCGAAGCCTGGTACATAGTCAGAGTGTCTGTGACCCTGTCAGGAAAAATCATGTACTCAGGACGGCTCGGAGACCTCATCGCATCCCTAGCAATGACAGCAAGAAGACGGGAAAATCCCGCCGGCTCGTTGGCAAAAAATCTGGGATGGGCAGCTGCCGCCAGACATCTACATCAGTAGACAAAAATCCAAACAGTCATATCATAAGAATATGATGAGTAAGGAAAATTTGTTACGATGCATGAAATGCATGCTAAAAAAAATGTTAGTACTGACTCGAGTGCTAGCGATCGTGCCTAGGGTTTCCTACAGTCAGCCTGGCTCTGGTACCAAGTCCTGTCAGGCCCCTTTCTGGGAATAAATCTTAGAAAAGGCCCTAAGTCACACCAGCCCCAAGATCAACACAACCGGTGGACTTCCTTGATACAGATAACCAGTACAAATAATATTACACAGGGTTGAGTCTGAAGGCTCAACAAAATTATTACAAACTCGCCAAATATATGGCAGTGGCGGAATATGACAGTGGTGTGGTGGTGATACATCTCTGATAAAATAAGGTAAAGCCAAGCGTTAGAGTGAGGCTTGACTATTTTATTGGTGTAGCAGAAGCTCAGCGGATGATACATGTGGTAGACTCCTATCTCACAGGTTGACTGACTGGGACTCCTCTAAGCGTCGGGCTCGCTAGCGCAATCCTTCTCCACAAGCTCGTCCTCCTCCAAGTCTGGCCAAGTAAATAGCCAGGGACAAGCCAGTGAGTACGTTGGAATGTACTCGCAAACATTATGAACAAAAGATATAATGGATGCACATGCTCATGCTGACTAAAATCCTGGTCATGACATAATTATAAAATGATGCGGAAGTAAATAAAACATGTTAGCCATAACCAGTCCTTTAAAATAAAAGCAAGTGAATGCCACGGGTAGTCTAGCCAGCCCAAGTGACATTCAGAAAAATAAGAGAAATGCCGGTCGGGTGTCTACAAGAGTAGTGGCGAGATAAACCGCCTGTTAACTCGAGAGACGCCACGACAGGTCTTGAAAAGAAATGCCTGTCGGGCGTCAAGTGACGCCACGGTTGGACTTGAAGAGAAATGCCAATCGGGTGTCCACAAGAGTAGTGGCGGAACCGGCTGTAAACTCGAGAGATGCCACGAGAGGTCTTGAAAATAATAGTTGAGTGCCCGGGGTAGTCTAGCCAGCCCCTGAGACACTCAGGAAGAATACAAAATGAGAGAAACGGGTTAGTCCTCAATATTATGCATAGCCATAATAATATTTAATAAGCATAAAATATTCAAGGTAGCAACAGGGTATCAATAATTATACTGCAAAAATGAGTCAGACACATTTTAATTATTTCCTCCGGAGACCGATACCGGGACCGACACTTGACCCACCCAGCTACGCCCTTTGACCGAAGACACGGCTATTCGAATAGTTTTAACTCTGCAGAGGGTGTACTCTTTACCCACAAGTAAAGGATTTCTTTAGTCAGTACCGTGACACTGACTAAATCCCATTACGGTCTTTGGGTTGAAAACACACCTGACCAGCACACACCAGAATAACTCTCCAAATGCCAGGAATCACCCAAAGCATCGTTCAAGAAAAACTCTAAGATGGAGAGACCAACGTCCTGCATGGGATCACTATTAATACGCGCGGATTACAAGGGGTTCCCCCCTCTCAGTCACAATCGGAAACACCCATGCCCCCTGACCCGATGACAGGATTTAGTCCAAGGCCTTTGGAAACCCTCATCGTGGCCCTCTGTACGGTGTGTACCTGGACAGGGGTTAACAACTTACTCAGCCGCACCTTCCTTGCGGAAGGACCCGTGGCAGTACGGTATCCAGCTAGGTGTAACGGAACAAGACTCGATCTAGGCCGACTCAGGAGGTTTTAATTAACATCACCGGAATATTCCACTTAAGTCACATGACACCACCGTGTCAAGCATAATGGCCCGTGCCCACCGGCACGTCCAAGGCAGGAGACACTCTCCCGTATTTCCACAACTTTACCATGTTAGAAGAATCTCTTTCTTGAGTGATGTGCAAGCTATGAGCAAAAGAGATATGACCATGCATGCAAGTGCTAGTGACATACTACACATATGGTGCAATATCAACCGATGCAACATGCAAATGCAAATGCAATCACCATATCCCAAGTTCAATAATGCTTGCCTTGTCCAAAGTAGTCAGGTGAAAACCCTTCAAAATTCTCGGCAAAGTTTCCCTCTTCTTTTTCTGAAAATTCAAAATCAACTTAAATTAAAAAAAATGACAACAGTACAAAAAGTTGTCCCAAAATATTTTTAAATAAATACTAAAAAAACTAGAGAGAAAAATAAGAATTTCAACAAAAAGTTCAACTCAAACGGAGTTGTGGTTTAAAAGTTATTAAACTTTCAAAACCAGGGGTTTTTCTGTAAAAAGCCAGTCCCTGTGCGTTTATAAAGAAAACGCTTCGGGCCAAAATACGCTTCTCAGCGCGGAAGGCGTAAAAGTCGAGATTACGCCTTCGTTTTTAGACAGAGAAAAAGAAAAGAAAAAGCGCGGGGTGGGGTCCACCCGTCAGGTTCAAATATTTGAACCCGCGCGCGGAAGCAGAGAGGAGACGGCGTTCGCCGGCGGTGATCGCCGGGGTCTTGGAAGGCGGCGATGGTCGGAACATGACCAGGGAGGAGTGCCGCGTCGGAGGGAGGTGGTTGTGGTCGTCGGGGAACACCTGAACGCCGGCGAGGTCGACGGTGGTTCGGTGGCGTTGGGATTTCGTCGGAGAGAGCTTGGGGAGTGGAATTGAAGTGGGGAATCGATGATTTGGTGGAATATATGACTACTGGCAAGATTTGAGCAGTTGAGATAGAGTAACGACTGAACGGATCGGTGACAGTGGCGGCGGAGCGGTGATCGGAGGGGAAGAAGAAGACCTCCTCGAGGTCGGGTGGGTGGTGTAGGGGCGATTGGGAGGTGGTGGAGGCGATGGGTGAGAAGAACGGGGCTCGGGGGCCTTTATATAGGCGATCCCGAGGTGATCCGGCGGGGTTTGGATCACGCCAGAGTTATGATAGTCGGCGAGGTCGGTTTGGGCGGTGGTCGTGGTCGGTGAGTGTCAGTGAGGGTGGAGGAAGCTGCCCGAAGCGCCAGCGCGAACGAGCTCGGGCTTGGTGGCTTTATCGACGGCGAGGTCGGTGTATGGGTGCGGCGGACGTCGTCCGTCTCCGGTGGCTGACAGGGGGCCAAGGGCGGCGTGATCAGCATGGAGAGAGTGCGGAGGAGGTGCCGCGTGGTGAGTAGTTAGGTGGGGGAGGTCAGCGAGGGAGTGAATATGGCGGGCGCCGCGTGGATCAGCTCGGGTTGCCGCCGCCGAGGACGGAGGCAGGTGCACCGGCCTCCTTCTGTGCTATCGGCGGTGAGGCACTGACGAGGAGGGGTCTAGGGCGGCGCAGTTACGAGGGAGGAGGCGTATACGAGAAGGAGTGGGGATGGAGTGGAGTGCACGGCGCCGTCGTTTCTGCCACTGAACCAAATTCAGTGAACTGAATTTTGGACAGCGATGAACAGTGTGCACATTAGCTGTTTGATAAAATGACAGAAGGTGCTAGATAATTTAGGATTTTGTGGGGATTTTTGTGGTAATGTGTGGATGCTCAAAAATGAGTTTGGCAGAGTTTGGGAATTTTTGGAGCATTTAAAAATATGTTTGGATCAGGAATATTGAATCTGGTCCAAATTTGAATTGAGTGGGATTTGAAAATTTTGAACTGGGGTACCCCATGTTTTTGGAAAAATGGGTTGTGGGTACCATATATTTGCTAGGATAATTTTAGTGGAGGTGGAATCCTTGTAGAAATGGTGGTTCCTTTGTAAACCAAAGGAATGATGGAATATATGAATTCCAACTTTGGAATTTATTTGGGTGGTGAAAAATATTTTTGTGGGGTAGGAAAGAGTTGGATTCTGTCCTAGATGAGGTGAGTGACTTGTGGGATAAAATTGGAGTGGAAGAAAATTTGTTGGATGGATTTTAGTAGGGCTAAAAGGAGGTGAAAAGGTTATTTCCTTTGAAAATTTAATTATCCCCAAAACTTTTCTTGCCAAAAATAAATTGTTTTGAAAACCCCAAAGTAATTATCCATATAATTTTAAACTCTTCAACAAGAATATTTAAAGAAGATTGAAACCCAAATAAAATTTGAAAAGGTTTTTCAAATTGAAGAAAGGTGATATGACCAAAAATGATTTTCAAAACTTTTATTTTTAAAGGAAAGATTTCAAATATTCAGAAAAAATATTTTTGGGGTGTTACAAAATGTTCCCATCCGTATGTACATTCCACACAGTCAATCCAAGGAATATGTTTTCGTTAGTATGTACATCCCACACAGTTAATCCAAGAAGTACATTTCCGTTCGTATATACATCCCACACAGTCACTCCAAGGAAAATGTTTCCGTTCGCAAGTACATCATACACAATTTTCCCCATTAAATCGTTTGTGATTGCGTTGTCATTGCAGACGATATTAACAATTTTATCATTTGCGTTATTGTATGCATCAAACACGGTGCGTAGAAGAAACTGTGTGGCATAGGCTGTCCAACGCACACACTTTTTATGTGGTAAACATTTGCGCAAGGTGGCCTAACGCAAACAGTTTTTAAGAGGAAGTCGTGTGTGATTGTTCATTGATCCAACACGTTTTATTCGTAGAAACTATGTGCGTTGTCTGAGGTCATCGCCCACGGTGTTTTCTCAATAACCATTTGCAATAGAAAAACCCCAATTAGCAGGCTAATTGTCCTATTATTAGTAATCCATTTATTAATTGACATTTCATATTAAGCACACAATATATTTCATTTTCGTATTAAGGAATCAGGATTTCATAATTGAAATACATCAGAGTACAACATCATATAGCTTCAGCACTCAGCTACCCCATTACACAACTGCACCAGCAGCAAGTTTCACATGCAACATCTATAACCTTTCGAAATTAGCATCATAGATGGTACATAGACAGATGAATCTCATCTGGAAAACTGCTAAAATGGAAGGCGAATATTGAGCCTTCATTGATTTTGAAGGTCTTTGCAACTTTAGCCCAGTGCCTGTGGATGATTGACCGTCCATCCTTCGTCCTCTTCAGGAACACTCCAATATTGAACCGTGGGTGTTGTATGAATACCTTCCTCGCCTCCTAACCATACAGGTGGTTTGAGAGGTAATCATCAGTGAACAGCTTGGGAAAGGCCTGAAAACAAGGATGTGCATAAATATCTTCTCTAGATTGGAAATGGGGCAAAGGAATAAACAAGGCAAGGTATAATAGTTAGTACCATCCTATAGTGAACTAATGTCTTCTTCATTGTGCAGATAAAAATCTTGTTGTTTTTTGTCGCTAATTTCTTTATCCTAACAATCTTTCTGAGTTTCTTGACTTGACTGATATTCATGGAAAACTCATTTTCCCATATGCAAAAAGGGTCGAACAATGGGTCAAAATCTCTAACAGCAGGACCTACATGTGCATGACCAAATTGTTAAAAACCTAAATATTAGAATGGTTCCTGCAATTGCACAATAATGTTCTATTAGACAAAGGACCATGCATGTGCGAACCTCGATTGTAAACCTCAGTGCTTCACATTATTTCCCTGCAACACATATAAGGTAGTTAGTGGTCAGGTTAAGTGAGGGTTCGCATGCTATCAGTAAAATATGTTGATGAAAAATAAGCACATTGCAGTTCATCAGATTAATTCGAGCCACATGGAAAACCCATTTATCCAAACCAAGCATTATTAAGAAATAGAAAATATAGCAATTGTATATGTTTCTCATGTATTAAGTGCAGCCAAATTCGATTTATTCCTCACATGCACAACAATACAAAATTCTACCTGTGATAATTGGACATCGCATTGCAGAATTGAACCAAGCAGTTAACCAAACACCACAACAAATGAACCAAACATTAACTGAGCAACACATTGCACAATATAACATACTCCTAATATAAGATCAGACAGTTAACCAAACCAAGCATGCTTAACAACTTGGAAATATAGCAATTTTATTTGTTTCTCATGTATTTAGTACAGCCAAATTCGATTTATTTCTCACACGGTATACAATAACAAAATGCACCCACAACAATTGAACATTGCATTGCAGAATTGAACCAAACAGTTAACTAAACACCACAACAAATGAACCAAACATTAACTGAGCACCACATTGCAGAATATATAAATGTGACACCCTGATTTTGGCAACTTTTTCTTTTCAAACTTTTTCGGGTTTTATTTGGAATTTGAATGGATTTTGGATCTTTTACTTGGTCTTGGCATTAGTGAATCTTCTTCCGAGTGATCCAAAGCCTCAACTACTTGCCAAAACCCTGCCAAGCATCTCTAAAACACAAATTCCATTTAAATCATTTCTCAATAACCCTTTTCTTTTACTTGGGAATTTAGAGCATTATTATGGGTTGTGCAGCAGCCTATAGCTATAGTGCTCAGAAAATTCTCAAATAATTCCCTAAAATCCCTTGAATCATATCTTGACCCAATCTCAAAAGACATTCCTTTGGTCATGTTAAATATTTTGCAAAATAATTCATTTTCTTTCCTGGTCAGAATGGACCAATGTGAAGGAAGTGCATGTTTGGGTTGCCCAATTGCTACCAAATTTTTACAGCATGTGGACAACTCCAAACAACCACTCTCCACCAATTTTCAGCCTCTGAAAATCAACCATGTGAACAGTACTCCAAATTGCAGATTCAGACCAGATTTGTGGTTTCTACATGAACCACCTTCATTTCTCATCCAAACTAGCTCAAACTTGACCAGTTGGTAGTTCTTCCAATGTGGATCATACAGGACATCTCTCTTGGCTTCATCTCCACCTCACCCATGCTCCAGAACCTCCCCAATTTCACTGTCAGGAACTGTTGGAGACTAAACCTCTCATGTCTGTGCAAACCTAGCCAAAGCAAGCGCTCAGGTGAAGTGAGGGGACGAAGGACGACACGCCAGACAAGATTTTCTAGGCCAACTTGGCTCGAGGACATGAGGCACCGTGGCGAGCACGGTACTGGCATGGCTGTCGCCGCGCTCTGCGCCGCGCCCGTGCCTGTGCCGTCGCGTCCCACGACCCCTGACCTCTGTCGCTCGTCCGCTCGTGCCGACTACGTTCCCTGGTGACGCGTAGCCCCTCCAGACCCTTCGCCTGCGCCGGAGACGCCCTCGCAGGCCGCCGCGTCATCACCGCCCTGTTTTGCCCATGGCTGCACTGTGGCGAGCGGCGCGTCGTCTTCCTCCTGCCCAGTCCCCTCAAGCATTCAATGCTCCTGCCCTCACCCATCTCCTCGCCCGCGTCGAGCCAGCCAGCGCGGCGTACGAGCGCCGGCGCCATGGCCCGCATCGACGAGCTTTGGGAGAACTCGGCAATCGGCTTCGCCCGACTATAAATAGCCCTGCCTAGCCTCTCCTCGCTTCCCCACCACTCCACCACTTCCCTCGTGCACCTCCAGAGCACCCAAGGAGGGCCGGAGCCCGTCTCCCTTAACTCCGGCAAGAACTCTGCCGTCGATCCCCTTTCATCGCCAGACCCCTCCCAGCCACCCTAGCTTCATCCGAGCCCACCGTCGGGATCGTGGAGGTTCACTGGTGCTTCTAGATCCCTCCCCGAGTAGAACCGTCGCCGGAATCATTGTCTCCGTCGATCCCCGTTGCTACTATCCGCCGGAGAAGAAGGGCGCCACACCGTCCGACCAACTCCGGGGTTGCAACGGGTACAGGGGGCATCGTCTTCGAGTGACCGAACCATTCCCGTCCTCTCCGAGCACATCCGCCGTCGCTAGCTCCGGCAATCACCGCCGGTGAGCCGCCTCCCACTCTGCTCTCTCTCCCTTCTCTGTTTTAAAATGAAGCGGCCCCACCTGTCAGCCGCTGTGGGCGCGCGCGCGAAGGGGTAAGTGGAGGCGTATTCTCCGTTTACGCTTTCGACGTGGCCGTTTTGCTATTTTTCTGTTTTTTTCTTCTGATTTTTATTATTAAAACAGAATTGACCAAGAACTTTGACTGTGAATAACTTTTTATAGGAAAGTCCAAATGAGTTGATTCTTTTTGCATTGGGTTCATAATTGAATTCTTTATTTTTCCACCAATTTTGAGATTTTCTCACACTCACAGAATTGCTGGTGCTATAAACAGTGTTATTTGACATTTTCTTTTGCTGTTTTTAATTATTTCCAGAAGGAGAAAACTGTGGAATTGAAGATCAAGAGTTTCTGAACCACCCAACTGATCAAGGCATGCTAGGGCATCCATGTTTTGTGGCATTTCATAGCATTGCATTATTCATATGCAACTCTTGCATTTATTTAATATGAATAATTCCAAGAAAATTATTAAAATGGCTAATGTGACCAACTAAGTTAATTTGCTGAAATAACCGTGATGCCTAAGCTGAACTTAGTTGGTTGATCATGAGTCACCTGGCCGGGCTTACCCGTGCAGCCACATTCGCCGGTATGGGATGGCCTTGACTTGGTCTGGCTGCATGCTCTCTCACCGGTACCTCCAAAGAGGGAGGGTTATGCGTGCGTGCTACCCTGATCAGGTAGACGGTGATAACCCTGTGAGCCCAGTTGAGTTGTTTTGCCGGCGTCCCCGTTTGGGATAGTAGTTTGGCCACGACGGTGGCAGGTGTCGAGAGGACACAGGGCCACCCAGGGCTTGACTCCAAGAGGGAGTGTGATTGCCGGTGGTACGATGAAAGAGTCACGAGTCAGACAGGTTTCGTTGGAGCAACGCTGGTCCACCCGAATGGGATCACGAGGTCAGTGCTCCATAGTGTGGGTAAAGTGCGCAACCTCTGCAGAGTGTAAAATCTATTCGAATAGCCGTGTCCATGGTATTGGACAGCCCGACCAGACCTCTCTAGGTGATCAATCGTAACAACCTTAGTAGCGGTTGAAGAACTGGTCTTATGAGCGGTGGTGCTCGTTGAGATAAAGTACTCTGGGGGTTGTAGGATAACCCAGAGATGAGTAAGTTGATGACAGTAAGTGATTCACTTGAGATTTATCATAATCCATGCCATGCTATTATTTGCTGTATATTTGGTTGTCATGTGCTTGCGAGTACATTCAAAGTACTCACCTGGCGTATCATGCCAGATGCAGGAGAAGACTGAGACGGAGGTCTCAATGTCCGTGTTGTGATGCCTAGGATGTGTCCACAGCAGTGTCCCTGTGGTTGGAGTCGCTATCATGTTCCGCTACGCACTAGTATTCCGCTGTAGTCTTCTGTTGTAGTAATATGTAGTAATGTCGAGGCCCCGATATGTCGGATAAATAATATAGGTATGGTTGCAGCACTAGATGTGCTTTTGGCCTCGAAGATCATGTAATATATGAGCTTGTACCCGACTATTATCAATAAAAGTTCAGTTATGTTCTGTTCCAAGTTGTTGAGTGTTTCCAGAAGACATGATCTCTGGGTTGGAAACACTGGTAAACCGGTTCTTTGAGCCGGGGTGCCACAATAACATACTAGAAGATCAGATAGTTAACCAAACCAAGCGTGCTTGACAACTTGGAAATATTGCAATTGTATTTGTTTATCATGTATTTTGTACAGATAAATTCAATTTATTTCTCACATGGAAGACAATACAAAATTGCACCCTGAAGAATTGAACATCACATTTACAGAATTGAACCAAGTAGTTAACTGAACATGACAACTAATTAACCAAACTATTAATAAGTGAGCACCACATTGCACGGCATATAGAACATATACACTAGAGCAACAGATTGCATGGTAAAAGTACATAGGACAATTCACTAGAATTTGTTAAGGAAAGGCAGGAGCAGCACATGCAATGGGTAAACCGAGCATGCTTAACCGGCGTAGATAGCAAATTGAACATAAGTCCCTATAGTGAGCTAATAAGACAAGCTACTCCTCATTGTCGGAGATATTGATGATGATTGGCTCCTTGGACATGGAAGAGGGCGAGGCCTCCACATTGTGGGTGCCCTCGTCGTAGTGGTGAGTTGCCTGAGCCGCTCCGGGCACCAACCTGCTGGCTCTCGAGTTGAGGTAAGCACGAGCACACTGAGAAAACACCTCGTAGTCTTCGTCGAAGGCACCGACGGTGGCCTCGAGAAAATGCCACGAACTATCGGTTAAAGCAGCCAACCGCATCGCGGCATCGACGGTGGCCTCGACGGCGAGGTGCTCCTCCAAGATCTGGGGGGTCAGCACGAATTGCAGCAATCGCAACCTCATCCGCGCGTGCGGCCGTGATTTGCTTCTCCGCTGCCTAATGCTCCTTGAGCTCCTGGCTATACTACATTCACCATGGCTTAGGGTGGTGCTTATTTGCGGGAGGGGTCAGTGATTTGGGTGGAAGGTGTCGCGTCGTCGGTCAGGGCATGTGGGGTGTGGAAGGAGGAGGACGGGGGACGGGTGTGGATTACCTGCCTGGATCGACGAGGCCGAGCAGCGTGAAGGAGGGTCGCCGGCGAGGAGGCGGCGCTACAAGCAACGAGTGAAGGTTTCAACTTGGAAAGGAAGGCGGAAACAGGAGAAATGTGGCTTTTGGTAAGGGGGAGGGTCGGTGAGGTAGATATTTCTGCAGAAGCCGAAAATTTGGATCGGTGTGGCGAGAAAACTGGCGCGCAAAGTGTCATCAGACACAATCCCTTATTAAGCACTGTGTACGATATGTGAACATCACAAATGATTCATATAGCTTACCCTGTGTGTGATGAGTTTGAACGTGCAAATTTTGGTCCCAATTTCCCTGGTTACAGTGGTCATGCACGCCATTGCATAATTTTGGTAAACAAAGGAGACTACAGCACACCCACACTTCTTAATCGAGCAAGTTCAGCAATTAAACAGAGCTAGCTGACCTAAACATTACTCTAACAAATTAAAGACCAGCACTCTTAATTAAACAAAACATAGAGTAATATTCTGGCTGGTGCTCGTCGATCTCCACCACCTCCTCCATGCCAGCCCTCGCCCGACGATGTCCTGGGGAAGGGGCTCCATGGCATCCATCACACCATACTCGGCAAGCATCTCGCCATACGTGTCCGCCATATCTTTGGAAAAGGCCTCCACGTGCTGGGCGTGGGCGGCTACGATCTGGGCTTGGACGGGCTCCGTCGTGGTAAGGTATACCATGGAGGAACGGATGGCTGTTCGAACGCTCTCGGCGATTGCCAACTCTTCGGCCGTGGGTTGCCGACCGTTGTCGGAGAAGCTTCGTTTGATTTGTGCGGTGACCACCAGGAGCTGGGCGTGGGCAGCCTCGAAATGGTCGTGGGTGGCCTTCATCAGGGCTAAGGCCGCCGCTGCGGAACGGACAGCTGCTGTGCCGCTCTCGCCAGTTGCTATCCCCGAGGCAGATGTTGCTGCAGCCACCTGAGAAGCAGCAGCGGCCGTTTGGGCTGCCTTGGCCACATGGTCGCAGATTGCGGCCGCACTCACATAGCTTGTTAGCACACGCATGGCGCCTGCGGCTGCGCTCTCGCCGGAGTGGGCCGCCGAAGTTGCCCTCACGACGCTGGTCCACGTCCCCATCTTTCACCGGCGATGATTGAACAGTGAAATGATATTTGGGGAGCAAACTAGTGTGCTTGATATGCTGGTTGTGGACTGTAGTCGATGCACCTTCTCGCGTAAGCCATATGCGTACTATACTCCGATGGTGCTCCAAGATATTTTGTACTGCATCTCACACGGTTGGTGATAATAAACTATGTGCGATCTACTTGATTTTTTGTCTTGATTTGTATTACATAATGGGGTCATAGCGGCAAAGGAGGGTGTTTGAATTGCTAGAACTTTTATCTGCAATGAACATGCAACTATAGGTGTGTCATCAAAAAAATTGGAATTATTCAGGGTTCGGTTGGACATTTTTATACATTAACTTGGTTTTCTAGGCATTTCAGGTGCACAATTCAAAATTAAACTACATGCACATGCTCCAGTGCACCAAAATGGGTTGTAAAATCATATATGTGTCAATGGGTTGATGCTTATGTCCCATGCAAGAAATGGGGATGAATTTCAAACACCACAGCACCGTGGCTCTCCGGTAAACGTTGAGGTACTTGCTTTTGTAATTCTAGTAAATCCAAAACTCATCTGAAATTCATGAACCTTGGTATGCTATCATGGAATGGCATCAACATGCTAGGGTAAAAAAATATTGTCCCATTTGGGGGCTGGTTATGGTATAAGCTTCTCACAAACCAGAGCTTCTCATAGGAAGCCTGATGGTTCCGGTAGGGAAACGTGTCACCTGTGTGGACAAAACGATATTCGTCGCCTCTTCTTGCTTTCAATTTTTTTTTCTGGAGTCAACATAGAACAACAGGAGTGTCGTGTTAAATTTTGGAATTTTTCGGGGTTCGTTTGCACATTTTTATACGTTAACTGAGTTTTCTAGGCATTTATGTGCATAATTCAAATATGAACTACATGCACATGCTCCAGTGCATAAAAATGGGTTGAAAAATCAAATGTGTGTCCTTGGTTGCATGCTTAGGTCACATGCAAGAAATGAAAATGAATGTCAAACACCTTGACATTGTCGCTCGGCTGCTAACATTGAGATACATGGTTTTAAAATTCTAGTAAATCGAAAACATGTTAGAAATTCATGAAACTTGACATGATATCATGGAACGTCATCAACATGCTGTGGTAAAAATATTTTCCCAATTGGGTCAGGTTTGGGTATAAGCTTCTCACAAACCAGAGCTTCTCACAACAAGCCTGATGGTTTCCGTAATGAACGTGCCACCTTTGTGGACGAAACAATATTCGTTGCCTCTTCTTGCTTTCAATTTTTTTTCTAGTGTCAACATAGAACAACATGAGTGTTGTGTCAATTTTTGGGGTTCGCTTGGACATTTTTATACATTAACTGAGTTTTCTATGCATTTATGTGCATAATTCAAAATTGAAAAACATGCACATGCTCTAGTGCATATAAATGGGTTCAAAATTCAAATGTGTGTCCTTGGTTGCATGCTTAGGACCCATGCAAGAAATGGGAATGAATGTCAAACACCTTGCCACCGTCGCTCGGACGCTAACATTGAGATACATGGTTTTTAAATTCTAGTAAATTGAAAACGCATCTAAAATTTATGAAACTTGACATGCTATCGTGGAACGGAATCAACATGTCATGGTAAAAATATTGCCCCATTGGGGGCAGGTTGGGATATAAGCTTGTCACAAACCAGAGCTCCTCATAACAAGCCTCATGGTTATGGTAGGGAACGTTTCACCTTTCTGGACAAAACGATATCCGTTGCCTCTTCTTGATTTCAATTTTTTTTCTAGTGTCAACATATAACAAGAGGAGTGTTGTGTTAAATTTTGGAATTTTTGGGGTTCGTTTGGACATTTTTATACATTAACTGAGTTTTCTATTCATTTATGTGCATAATTCAAATTTGAACTATAGGCACATGCTCCAGTGCATATAAATTGGTTGAAAAATCAAATATGTGTCCTTGGTTGCATGCTTAGGTCCCATACAAGAAATGGGAATGAATGTCAAACACCTTGCCACCGTCGCTCGGCCGCAAACATTGATATACATGGTTTTTAAATTCTAGTAAATCCAAAGCTCGTCTGAAATTCATGAAACTTGGCATGCTATCATGGAACAGCATCAACATGCCGTGGTTAATTTTTTGTCCCATTTGGGGCAGGTTTGGGTATAAGCTTCTCACATACCAGAGCTTCTGACAACAAGCCGCATGGTTCCGGTAGGGAATGTGCCTCCGTGGTGGACGAAATGATATTCGTTGCCTCTTCCTGTTTTCAAATCTTTCCTAGTGGCAAGATAGAGCAACAGGAGTGTCGTGTTAAAATTTGCAATTTCGGGGTTTGTTTGGACTTTTTATACATTAACTGAGTTTTCTAGGCATTTTATGTGCATAATTCAAATTTGAACTACATGCACACGCTCCAGTGCAGAAAACTAGTTTGACATATCAAATGTGAGTCCTTGGGTGCATCCTTAGGTCCCATGCAAGAAATGGAAATGAATTTCAAACACCAGGGCACTGTTGATTGCCGGCAATACGTTGAGATACTTTGTTTTTAAATTCTAGTAAATCCAAAACTCGTCTGAATTCATGAAACTTGGCATGCTATCATGGAATGGCACCCGAGATGCTATGGTATTTTTTGTGTCCATTTTGAGAGCAGGCGCACTCGAATAACAACCAACAAAGGCATTTTGAAACAAATAGCTGCCACTTTAACATCTCAAATGTTTCTATAATTTAAATCGTGTGTGTTCTGTTAACCATTCACGTGACGCCACGCGTGACACTTTTAATGGCTAGGAAGTGCCATGCAGACATCTGCTTGACTGAACGGGAGGCGTACGAGCGCAGGCTGACCGAGAGGCTGCAAGTTGTCCTCCAATGTGCAGGCTCACCGGGAAGCGTGCGAGCTGTACGCTGCGCAGCCTCACTGGGAAGCGAGCCCTTGGACTTCCATGGCCGACCGCCTTGCTCGCATCCTCTCCATTAATGGCGCCCGAGCCGCTGTTTAATACGGGCGGCCTTACTGTTCGCCTCCCATTCCTCTCCCGCACACCTTCACTAACGCCATGGCACGGTAGGATCATCTGCCACTAGTCTTCTAGTTTGGGGAAGTCGACTCCGAGCCGGATGAGAGAGAAAATAAAGAGGAATGGGGCGTCATGGACATGGCCCTGAACGAGCTGGCCGCGGCGGTTGCTGCCCCCGCGCCCATCCCAGCTCCCATCCCCACACCCGCGCCAGCGACCATCCCCGTAGCTTTGACAGGCTGGTCACCGAGCACTATCACAGAGCTGGAAGCCGCTAGCGTCAGCGAGGTCTCTGTGGACCCACGCGAGCTCGTGTACATGCCTGCGCCAGTGCCCGTGCCCGTGCGCGCCCCTGCTCCCACAGCGGCGGCGGTTCCCGTGCATTTGCCTGCACCCGCCGCGCCAGTGCCCGTGCGCGCGCCCCCCTCAATGGCATGGGACGCCGCCGTCGACAAACTGCAACAACGGCGTCCCGGAAGATGACAACGACAACGCCGACGCAGCACACATCATCCGTCGCTGCTGGAATTAGTTTTTTTGGGGTTTAATACTGTATCTCGATCATATGAATATAAATTCGCAGTGTGAGTGAATGAAAGATATGGTTTGAATGAACTTGCATTTTTCTCTCTGAATGTACAGACTTATCAAATGATTTTCTTTAAAAAACGTCAATGGTTTTTAAATATAAAACACTCTTCGCAAATGTTTTAGATAGAACACCCGTATGCAAACCGACAGCTTCCCCAGGAAGCCAAGGGAAAATGTACCGAGCAGGATTTGTGCAGCTCTTGATCGCAAATGTTTTAGATAGAACACCCGTTTGCAAATAGATAGCTTCCCCAGTAAGCCAAGGGAAAATGTGCTGAACAGGATTTGTGCAGCTCTTCATCGCAAATGTTTTAGATAGAACACCCGTATGCAAAGTGAGAGCTATGGTGTTCCCCAGTAAGCCAAGGGAAAATTCGCCGCACAGGATTTGTGCATCTCTTCAATGCAAACGGTTCAGATTGAATACGGTATGCAAAGTGAGACTTCGACGCTAAGCCAAGAGAAAATCTGGCATGCAGGATTTGTACATCCCTTCAACGCAAACGGTTTTTTCGGATGACCCATGTGCAACCACGTACAAACAATTTGGTAAGATTTGCATCTGTCATATTGGGTATATTGCCATTTGTCAAACTAGAAAGATCGACATTTTTTGATCTAGTAACATGTGTTAGGACCAAGAGTATATCGACCAGATTGGGGGGGGGGGTGAATGGGAGATTCAAATTTTCTTTGAAAGCTTTGAAACAAATCCCACTCACAGCAGCGGAATAGAGTATTAAAGGAAATGGATTGATTCAATCTTCTTCGTCAGAAGCATATTCATCGAAGAAAGCATTGACAACAGTACGAGCTTGGTGAAACATAGGTTTAACTACAATAAGAGTAATGCAACATGCACACAGATGTAACAGAATGAGGCACAACAAGATTGGTACTGAATAAATGCTAAAGACTAATTTCACAAGTGAATCTGAAATACAGGATGGTAATGAAAGAATACATGCGATGATAATGAACGGGGATGAACATAGATACACAGGATGGTGGCAACAGAACAAAATGATCAAGTAATCTATTGGCACAGAACACGAATAATAACTGCTGAAGGAAATGCAGTAGAGTAGAAATGACCAGTGGTGCTCGATGGCGACAGAGAGACCAGTTCACCCTTCTGCCAAAGGGCTACGTCTGGTTGGAGGGGCTGTGACTTAACACGGAAGATAAACTCTCTTCACCCTATAGTCCTTCAATGCAGAGCTGATCAGACTCAGGTTGATTTCACTCGTGGTAGATCCTTGTTGGTGATCTCCAAACCTTCGATCGACCTTCGCGAACCACAATCGCTCTTGGTTGCTGAAGACCAGGCTCGGTGAAGACAACAACTCTTCAACACTCGAAGCCGAAACCTATCCATCTAGAGAGTGGGCAGCTCTCAAGAGTAATAGGTACAAGAACTCTCACTCAGAACTACTATGATGCTAAACCACTGTCTAAGTTTGGGCTCTTGGTTTTTCTCTCGGTGGATCTTAAACCCAAACCTCTCGGAGAGGGGTTGCTCAAATCAATCTTCTTAGAAATCTCAAGCGGAGCAGCCAATGGACAAAGTTGGAGCGGGGTGGCAATTTATAGCCGCAGCCTTCCCAGATGGGAAATGACCAAATTAGACATCGGGTTCAGCCAATGGCCGAACGACATGATTCCAATGGTCGGATTTGAGCACAATGGTAACATTTCTTGCGGAGCAAGAAATGCTAACTCCTCGATCCAAGAAAAATTTCTCGCAACGAAGAAAAACACAGTCTCTTGCTGGCAAGTATTTGCTCGGAGCACAAAGAAATTTCTCTCGCATTTTTCATAGGTTATGGCTAAGCATCACAATTGATCTAAGCATCGAGAACCTATACCCCTCTTAATAGTACGGAGCTCTTATGACTCAAAAGAATGAAAGAAGAAAGACGAAATGAATACTACGTCTTCACTTTGTCTTCGACTTCCATCGCTGCAGTCAATTTCTTCGGACGACAGTACCGAACCAAAAGCTTTGCTTTAGTGGAAATTTTTTGAGGGGTCAATTTCTTCACATCAATCTTCTCGACTCTATCTCTTCAACAAATATAGCTCGATCTGCTCTGTAACGCAGACGTGCTTCGGTGAAGTTACTCGGACTCAGCACCGGAGACAACATTCACTTCAGTTGTGTATGGACTTTTTCTCTCTCTATGCACAAGCAAACAAATCAGTCCATACCTATTTCTGTCAATAATCTCCAAAAAACAAGGTAGGCAGATATTGCACCAACAATCTCCCCCTTTTTGGACGATTGGTGACAAAACAGATCACATCGAATGATAGATAATGAATGGAATGTAATGCAAAGAATAATAAACGATGAGAGATAATTACAAAGATAAAATATTCTCCCCCTAAAGATATGCTTCGGATCATGAAGGATCAGGTTGGGAAGCGATATTACTCTTCGTATGAGTGTCATTGACCATATCTTAAATGTGAGTTCTTATAATGCACTCAACGGTGTTTGAGTCGACTCCTGTCACAAAATCTTCGAAGAAAGTTAGATGTCAGATAATCGTTGAGTGATTTGTGACAAGGATAAATCATGAAGGTTTTCTCAGAACATAGTTTGAATCCACACGAGATGTAGTTTTCCTGCAACTTAGATGATACAAAAGGATATCTATGAGGAAAACACTTTGTCAGTCATAGATATAGCCTTCACGCAAAGCAATTGTGCTTAGACTGACTTTTTCATCCTGCAAGGTTAGCTAAAAAAAATAGCATTCAGAGCATATCCAACCACAATAGATATAGATTGTTTAGTACTCGAAGTACTTCACCGAATAGGTATCATCACATGATGATTTTATGCTCTTCTTCGATAAGAAGATATGTTTCCCTGTAAGATAAATAATTGTCGATGATAATCAATCACAGGATAAACATTCAATGGTACCTGCAGACAAATAGTGTGAAGCAAATGATATTGCAGGCGGGGGTTATTAACGTTACATGATGTCCGAGAGTTTCAGCACCACAGGCGGTGCGATAAGTTCATGAAGCAAATTGTTCGAGGGAAAACCAAATAGCGAATGAAAACACACCCTACAAACCCCGATAAACTATCACTCGATGTAATCCTCCCCTTTTTTTGTCAACAAGTGTCAAAAAGAAAAGAGAAGACATATGAGGAATTACTCCGTGGGAGTGTCTTCCGAATCCGAATTAAAACCACTCAAATAATCAGTATCTGAAGAATGCGGAATGGTGGAGGCAGAAGCAGCAGTAGCAGCCTTGGTCTTTGAAGACTTGGAGCGATGAACATCTGGCTTGAAGACACGAGTACCAGCCGTATCTGCAATTTCATCATCATGATTGACAAACAGCAGATCCGTTGAGTCATAACGCTGTGGAAGCACTGGAGTGTGTCTTTGGATGCGCGGAAGAGCTAGCAAGTCCATGTAGTCATGCTCCTTGAAGAGCCCCTTCTTAGCAAAATCCTTGCGAGAGTAATGCTCTCTCAACAATTGTCGTGGCTCGACACGATCACCTATGGGGCCGTCGGCCCCTTTGTGGTTCGGCAAGGGGGAAGGGCACGTTGCACAAAGAGCAGAGGCCATAAGATAGCACGGCAATGGTGACGTGGGTGGTTTTTACCCAGGTTCGGGCCGCCACGAGGCGTAAAACCCTACTCCTGCTTTGGTGGATTGAGTGGTAGACCATGGTGAACGCGCAGTGCTCAAGCCTGGCAAGATCGCCTCTGGGAGAGCAGCTACGTGCGTTTGAGTGTACAAGGGTCCGAATCCTTTCTAAGGTTGCCTCGGCCCTCCTTTTATAGGTAGAGGGGTAACCACAGTGGCAAAACAGTCATTATCCTGTGATTAGATAGCCACAGTGCTATCATACCTAACTCTGCAGACAGGACAAGGTGCATTAAATGCACCGCTTAGTGTCACGTCAAGGATGTAGCCCGGCGAGCCTTGCCATGCCATTCAACCTCCTTCTCGCCTGCCTGCGTGACATGCCCATGGATGGGTTTCATTTAGGGGTGATCTTCCTCAGGAATGGCTGCCACGTGCTGAATGGCTGCCACTCATTCACTTGAGGGTTCGACACCGCACCGATAAGTGACTTGCCTCACTGTGAGGAGGAGCGGTGGAGCCTTGGTGGGATAACAGGCCGGCAGCGCCCCGACCACCCTTGCCGGGGAGGTATTGGGACTTGCTCTTGGGGTAACAACGACCTGACCAGGCTCGCCTGCCCGGCAAGGGAGGCTTTTCCCTTGGTGATATCTTGCTGTCTTGGCTTGTCTTGGTCTTCTTGATCCGCCCTTTGATTCTTCAAAGAGCTATGTCTTTAGCTTGGTCTCGCCTTGGATGCTTGGCACTATCATGGTGCAGGCCTGCTGTCCGTGCACAAGTCAGGGGTAACATGCACCCTTGTTTGTGTACCACAATAGAAGCCCCCGGGCCTGAGCCATACATGTTGCCAGGCACGTTGCGTTAGGCCCCAAACAATGCACGGACACATGTCGAAGGAACGCTACGCGTGCAGCGGTTCGTCATGATGACCACTCGATCAACGCCCACTCCGCATAATTACCGCAGGTCATGGGGTCGTGGGACTGGTGCGGTTAATGTAAAACGGTAACTTTCTGAGAGGGAACAACGAAGAGTCATGCTTCCTCCCATGTTCTTTTCCCTTAAAAAGAGAAAAACATGAAGGGGCGCTGCTCATTCAGCGCCCGTTTCGCCCTCCACCATCTTCTTCCTCAAGCCAAGCGACCGCCCCCTCGCCCACATTCGTCTCTGATCCCTGTCCAGCTCTCCTCTTTCCATCCCCACCATAGCTTGCATGGATGGGAAAGAAAACTGCTGCTGCCAAGGGGAAGCGGGCGACCACCGCGAAGGAGGTGGCGGCGGAGGGGAGCAAGAAGAGGGCAGCAGAGCTGGATAAGAAGCGAAGGGGGGATGTGGTCTTCTTCCAGTCGAACTTGGGCGATGATGCCTTGGTTGCGAGGTATGGATATCTGTGGGGGAAGGAAGTTCCAAAGGGGCATGGAGCAGCCAAGGTTCTGTCGGAGGGGAAAGAGGATCTGCCGGATTCATACTGATTGTTTTGCGCATATTTCCTCTGCGGCCTCTGTCCTCCCTTCTCGGATTTCTTTGAGGCGATGATGGTGGTGTACGGGTTCCACCTCTTAGACTTCACACCAAATGCAATGGCGTGCATGGCGATCGTCGCTCATTTGTGCGAGAACTTTGTTGGAGTCGCCCCCAATGTGGATCTGTTCAGGCATTTTTTCATCCCGCGGGTGGAGAACAAGGCCCACCATTCCAGAAACATAAGCTGGATCCCTCGGGTGGCGAGGAAAATTTGGGATTACCTTCCCGGTCAGTAGCGCGGCAGATGGGAGGAGTGGCGGGCAGACAGGTGCTGGATCCAGGACGAGAAAGCCCCAGAGTATTGCAGGCGTGGACGGAGTGCATTGTGCGCGGCAACGACTGGAGGGAATTTGGCCTTACTGATGACAGGCTTCGCCTGGCACTGAATAGGATCACCCGTCTAAAGGCTGCTGGGTTAACCATCGAGCAGGTGGGAGCCGATTTCCTCCAATGCCGTATTGCGCCGCTGCAGAAGAGGGACAGGTTTGCCTGGCGGTATGGAGACGCGGGAGACAGGATGCGCTTATACCCGGGCCTAACCAACAACTTGTCAGTCTATGGCCACGCTTGGCTGTGCGAACAACTGTTCGGAAGCCTTGGGCCATTCAAGTTGCCGGCAAAGGTCGTCCCACTGAATGTTAACTCCGCCCTAGACCAGATCCTGAAGTGGATGCCTGATTGCAACGCTCACGGGGTTGCAGGCGATTGGCAACTACCCGAGCTTGATGCAGAACTTGAATGGACTTCCAGCTTGGTGGAAAGGGCGACCAGGGTCGAGAACAACATGTTCAAGCGCACTTCCCAAGCAGAGGCGGAGTTCATCAAGAGGCGGATCGAGGAGGAAAAAGCATTCCGGGCCGCCGAAAAGGCGAAGCCCGAAAAGGTGAGGGTAGAAGGGGAAGGGGAAGCCGAAGGCGAGGGCTCTTCCCATGACAGGAGCGAGGCGCATGCCGCGGAGGGGGCAGCTAGGGATGACCCTACCGGGGCTAAGCCTGCCGGGATCGAAGCCTTATACGCCGCAGTAGCGGAAGCCCAGGAAAGGGACAAGGCTGAGGTAATAGGCAGTCCAACGAGGAGTGGCTCTCAGCTGGCCCACAAGCCCCCCGAGCCGGACTTTGATCAGCGCCCTCGTAGGTGGGCGGCTAGCCGGGGGACAGTGGCCCCTGCTCCTTTGCCTGCCGCTAGGAAGGTAAAGAAGATTGCCTCCAAGAGCGACAAGCCTGAAGTGGAGCGCCGGCATTCTTCTCGCCTCTCCGAGGCCAAGATCCCTCCCACGAAATGTCGGGCATTCACGGGAGTCGATTCCAGCTCCCAATCAAACTTGAGCTACTCGCGTAGCTCATCCTCGCTGGAGCCCCCTGTGCCTCAGCAGGTCTTGAGGTTGCTGGGAAATACTGCCCCCTCGACCTTGAAGAGGAGCAGGGCACCTTCACCGCCCATGGAGTTCGCACTGAGCTCCATGCTCATCGATCCAGAGTAAGGCATATGCTTTTCCCTTCCTTGTTGTGTCTTGCGTACTTCTTGAGTTGGTGATTCGATCTTGTTTGCCGCCTTTGACAGGGAAGTAGAGGAGGAAGAGACCCTTGTGCACCGATCCAAACGACTCAGGCAGATGGAGCCGTCGGGGCCCCCGGAGGGCACTGGCTTGGTGGGAAGCAGCACGAATGATCCAGTGCCAAGCCCTCGGCATGAGAGTACGGAGAAGGTACCCCCCCCCCCCCGCCAAGGGTGGCGCGGAGGAATGCACCTCATCTCCAGCCAGAGGAGGGGAGATCCCTCCGGGCGAGGTTCTACGGGAGGGGTCCACCCTTCCTGACACCCAAGCTGGGGGATCTCTGGCGTGGGCCTTGACAGAAGGACCGACCCAAGCCGATGCCATGATCGCCGAGGAAGAGGATGATGGTAGCGTCCCTGCAACTGATGCTGCCGGGGAAACCAAGGCCCTTCCACGACAAACAACTCCAGGTAATTTGCTCGTCTTTCCTGTCCTCTGCCGCTTTTATCATTTTGTCCCAAATCTCTGACCTTCTAAATTTTCTGCACACTTATCACTACTTATTGTTCTTGTCCGCAGTTTCATCGGCGGAGGAGCCCGAGTTGCTGGAGGAGGTAGCCAGCATCACAAAAGATGCTCCTGAGGAGGCCACCAAGATCGCTGCTACGGAGGGGCAGGTACATAATGCCGGGGACATCCAGGAGCCCCCAAAGGAAGCATAGAGAAACCCCAGCAGTGTGTCAGGATCAGGAGTGGTCGTTGAAGCAAAAATCCCCCTTCAGACCAGAGCCCCCCTCCTCATTTGGTACTTCGGCTGGGACTCCGCAGCCATCTATGAGCGAATTTGCGTTGGTGCTTGCCCAGCCTGATCTTGGAGCCCCCAGTTCTTCAGCGGCAGTGAGCGCGGAGCACGATAAAGAGATCCAGCGCATCATAGCGCCTTTGACCCAGCATGTTGGAGAAGCCGATGATTCTGTCGATGCGGTCATGGATCTGTCCTTCCCGGAGTCCGTGGCGGCGGGCATCAAGGAAATGCAGAATCGGTATGGCCAGAAATGGCAGGCACTCAAGGAGCAACGCAGTTCCACCAATAGTGTGGACCAGAAGCTGAGGGACAATGGTAGCGAGCCGCACGATTGGCAGGGCCAGCAGTTCCAAGTTCTTTTGTGGCAACAGGAGACGATCTCCATGGCGAAAGAGGATGTCGCCGCCCGGGAGGCCCGTGTGGCGGAGCGCACAACGCTTCTGGACGCCAGGGAGAAGGGCATTTCTTCCTGGGAAGAGAACCTCGAGGCCACCCTTTGCAGCAAGAATGAGGAACTAGAGACTCTTGTCTAGCAGCACACCAAGGAGCTGGAGGATAAGCACAAGGTGGCCCTTGATGCGCTCTCCATCGACTCTGCCACCCAATGAAAGAAGATTGCTGATGACCTTGCCGCTGCATCCACTGCTAAAGCTGATCTTGACCAACAGGTGGCCAAACTGACAAAAGAGCTTGCCGGGAGTGCCAAGGAAGCCGCGGCCCTTAAGGAGGAGGTGCAGAAAGCAGAAATTCTTCTAAAAGAGGTGCAATTGCAGCTTTCCTCCAAGAGCCAAGACCTTGAAACTGCAAATGGCACCATTGTAGACATGAAGGCCAGGATTGGCACCTTGGAGAGCTCGTTCGAATCTGGCGGGGTCCGCGAGAAGCAGCTGATGAAGGATTTGGATAACGCAAGAGTCCTCCGAAAGGATGCAGAGGACAAGCTGGTGAACCAATCCGAGCAGGTCGATCTTTGAATCAAGAGCCTGGTCGACACCGCCGAACGCCTCACTGCCCAGATTGCAACGATGGGCATTGAGGGACCAGTCTTCTCGGTTGGGAGGCATGAGGTCCCAAGCGTTAAGCTAGGGCTCTTCTTCAAAGAACTGATTGAAAGGCTGAAGTCACGTGAGGAAGGAAGAGGTGCTCGTTTCACAAGCGAGTCCCGGAAGCTCACCCGCAACGCCCTCTTCATGGTCCTGAGCAACATTGCCTACCGCCACCCGGACCTCAACCTCGCCGATGGTTTTAGGAAGCTGCCGGCAGGCACGGATGTTTCTGCTGCCGAGGAGAAGGCTGTCCCCTCCGCCGACAAGGTCCTCTACGTCCCTATGGCTTCATAAGGCCGCCAAGCATGGCCATGAATCATTTGTGTCACCGTGTTGTCCCGTAACAAAAGATTATGTATGCCTCGTGTTTAGATCCTGCACTACTTTTGCTCCTAATGAACTGATGTTTAATTAACTTCAAGTGCATGTTATCCCTCTTATGTTTTACCCATGGATGTTTGTATGGTCGGCTTCTTTTTCGCGTGTCTTGGTTGCCCGCCAGCAGCATGTTGCCGTGATTGCTGCGAGGAACGGGTCCTTAGCATTTAGCTGGCGAAGACACGCCTTGGCGGATTTTTCCTTATGCGTCTTTGACGCAGCCGCCCGCTCTATGAGCAGGCTCGAAACAGAGTGGGGGCGCAGACAAATCCGGCAAGGTGCCATCACGCGAAAGATCTTCTCATATGAAATATCTTGGTTAACCGAGCGGTAAGCGAATGCAAACTCTGGAGAGAAAAGTAATGGACATGTTGACTTAGCTTTCGTTTACACTCATCTCTTTCTCTGGCTGCGGTCGTTCGTCACGCCCACGTGGCTTGGGAGGATGGCGCTTCATTTGTTGCTTTCAGATCCCCGGCAAGGGTTGGAAGGGATCACGGATCTCTCGAGGTTGGTGAAATATGGTGCAAGGCACAACTGGCCTCTCTCCCCTTCCCCTTTCACTTTTAATGATCTTACGGCAGTTGGCATGAAAGTCACGCAGACGCAGACGCGGACGGCCATGCCGGAGCATGTTTGCCGGGGCGTCAACCAACGGATTCACACCGACGCTCTACTCAGGATTTCCCCTTATCAAGGCAAATGCTGGACCAAATTTTGCGTGGGCTTATCCACATTGACGACACTAAAAACCCGGTGCGGCTCAATCATTGACAAGTGGAAGTGGCGGAGGAAGAAACCATGTACCTTATCACCTAGCCCTTTTTCCTGAACGGGGGTCGCATGGTGGCCATGCTATTGAGCCGTTCAGGGTCGCCGTGCCACAGTCATCCGCTACCCCCACGGCCGCCGCAGCCGCGGTGGAGGTGGGCGATGGGAGTTGGGCGAAACGGGTGGAGAAGCAATGTCGCTTCCTTCTTGAACCATTGCGTTGCACTTTTTCTTGGGTGCCATGGGTTATGAAGCCATCGATTGAAGGAGATGGTGTTGAAGATCGACGTGCTATTTACGTCCTTGGGTTCGCACAAGCGCTCCCCCCTACCTGGCGCGCCAAAGATGTTGTGACTCGACACGATCACCTATGGGGCCGTCGGCCCCTTTGTGGTTCGGCAAGGGGGAAGGGCATGTTGAACAAAGAGTGGAGGCCGTAAGACAGCACGGCAATGGTGACGTGGGTGGTTTTTACCCAAGTTCGGGCCGCCGCGAGGCGTAAAACCCTACTCCTGCTTTGGTGGGTTGAGTGGTAGACCGTGGTGAATGTGTAGTGCTCAAGCCCGGCAAGATCACCTCTGGGAGAGCAGCTACGCGCATATGAGTGTACAAGGGTCCGAATCCTTTCTAAGGTTGCCTCAGCCATCCTTTTATAGGTAAAGGGGTAACCACAGTGGCAAAATAGTCATTATCCAGTGATTAGATAGCCACAGTGCTATCATACCTAACTCTGCAGACAGGACAAGGTGCATTAAATGCACCACCTAGTGTCACGTCGAGGATGCAGCCCGGCGAGCCTTGCCGTGCCATTCAACCTCCTTCTTGCCTGTCTGCGTGACACGCCCGTGGACGGGTGTCATTTAGGGGTGATCTTCCTCAGGAATGGCTGCCACGTGCTGAATGGCTGCCACTCAATCACTTGAGGGCTCGACACCGCACCGATAAGTGACTTGCGTCACTGTGAGGTGGAGCGGTGGAGCCTTGGCGGGATAACAGGCCGACACCGCCCCGGCAACCCTTGCCGGGGAGGTATTGGAACTTGCTCTTGGGGTAACCTCGACCTGACCAGGCTCGCCTGCCCGGCAAGGGAGGCTTTTCCCTTGGTGATATCTTGCTGTCTTGGCTTGTCTTGGTCTTCTTGATCCGCCCTTTGATTCTTCAAAGAGCTATGAATTTAGCTTGGTCTCGTCTTGGATGCTTGGCGCTGTCGTGGTGGAGGCCTGCTGTCCGTGCACCAGTCAGGGGAAACATGCACCCCTGTTTGTGTACCATGACAACAAGGTCCATGAGCGTTTCCTTGCATCCTTCTCATGCAGAAGAATTTGACGAGTGTGATTGTGAATCAGATTCAGCTCAGCCATCAATTCCACCTTTTTCTTTTCTATCCATCTTGATGTGTCTTTCCAGAGTCTGCTGTGTGCGAATACAAATCTCATAGAGTGATGGATTTTCTTCATGAGGGATTTCAACCCTGGCTTCCTTAACCTTCGGAGCATTTTCAGACTCCGAAGCATTTGCAGCCGTATCAATTGGTTCCCTCCCTTTGCAATTATCCTTCGCAATGCGTAGAGTGTCACGACTGGTGGCATGAATACTTTTGGCTCGTTAGTGAGCTGCTCGATTGCGAACATTATCCATGGAGCATAAGGCTTCAACGACTGAGGGCTGTCTGCAGCACATGCCAGGTTTTGAATGAAAAGATCACGAATGTCAAACTTGATTCCCTGAGATATTGCCACATGAGCATTTCCTACGATGCCTTTGATGGAGTTTGGCCTGTTCGTTGGCGTGATAGTATTGCACAGAATGTGGAATAGTACTTTTTGTCATAAGCCAACTTCTTCGGATCAACATCAATGCATTCGTCCCCCACCATGGTGGGATCCATCAGGACGTGGAGTTGTGCTTCGCACACTTCCCAGAAATGCAGTCTTAGCTCTCTGTCGTTCTCAAATTCACATCGAGGCAAATTTAGCAAAGCCAGAAAATGATCTACCGAGCATTTGATTCTCTCTTTGCTAGTCATCCATTCAAGCGTCCAAGTTGAGGTATTTCCCATTTCTCCTGTGATGTATAGTGTGGACTAGAACTGAAGAATAACTTCCTTGTTCCAGCCATGATTAAAGCAAATGAACCCCTTCAGAAGAGCATGTTCAATATGATCAATTGCATTAAGGAAGTAAGGCATTTCTTCGAGCTTGGCGAAGTTTAACATCTTATGATTGAAAATTCTGTGCTTTCCAAACAAGATCCGAGCGTAATAGATTGCTTGTTCTTTATTCCAAAACCTCGGTGATAATGAAGTCCTTTCTCCTTCGTACGGGCTAAACCCAAAGAATGCAAGCTTCTATGAATGATGTTGTTCATTGAATGCGGGGCCATTGGGGCCATACTCAGCTGTAAACAACAAAAATGATTCCTGAAGATTTTTCCGAAGTTCTTTGTCGCTAATTTCCATAGGCTGAACATCTTCAGAGGCTGGCGCATTCTCATTGATGGGCTTCAATGGAGCAAGTGGCCTTATAGCTTTTTCTGGAGCAGATGGCATGGGAGCACTGGTCTGACCTTCATTTTCCTACACCGGAACTCCTTCGGCAGCTTTCTCATTCTCAGGCACTAGGGCCTTTTCTGATGGTACAGCAGTTTGATCTTTCTCTTCGGGATCCATGGGCTCTTCAAATTTCTTCTCCTATTCTGGCTGTGAAGCCAAAGAACCAGGAGCAGGGTCAACCTCCATCTGGGTAGGGGCACTAGATGAGGAGACCGGAGGGATATTTCCTTGGGGATCAACTTGCTCCCCCTCAACCTTCTCACCCTCCTTGGTGGATCCGGAGGGTTCAGCTTGAATTTCCTTCAAAGGCGATGATACTTCCTTTTCCATCTCAATCTCTTCATTAACTTTTTCTTCAGGAACATTTTGCTCGGGCATGACATTCTCTTCTTCAGGGTTGACTAGATACATATCCACCACATCAGATTCTTGTTCGACTGAAGTAGGAATGATAACTACTATAGGCTCAGCTTGATGCTCGGTTTCTTCCTTAGAGCGAGAGGATGGTGGAATCTGTTGTAGTGGGGCACTTGTGTCAGAAAAGGTGCATCAGTTGATATAGATTGGACACGATGGTCCTTGATCTCTTTCGGCTTGCTGGCTCTTGCCTAAGCTCTCTGACGTTTCTCTTCTTTTTCTCTTCATCGAGCAAGATCTGCTTGACGCTTAATCTCATCGTTCCTACGATCACAAAGCTGAGAAGCATCCATCTTCACCTTGGAATGCCAATCAATCTTGTTGTTTCTCATGATAGTGAGGGCTTTGGTGATCTCAAGGATTCCCTTGTTCACGTCTTTTCTTTCAGACTCAGATTTAGCTTCCCTCATCATTTTCTCGACGAGTTTCTTGTCATCGACAGCTTGATTGAGTTCTTTGGTGATTTCTCTCAACTCAGAGAAGTGCTTTGCTACCATCTTGGTAACATCATCAGGCAGACCCAAACTGCTCAACTCAGCTGGATTCGCACCATAGGAAGCACCTTCAATGATGTCAAATATAAGATCAAAATCATATTCCTCTGGGGAAGCTGGAACAATTTTCTTCGCCTTCTTGGCTAGGGCAGCAGCTTTTTCATCGGAAATCAACTTTCTGTTTGCAACTAGGGTAGCAAAACCTGACAGTTTATCTGAAGGCATGGGAGCAAGCCTTGGTGAAAATCTCAATGGAGGAGAAACCTCTTCTTGGCTGGATCTCAATGGCTTATCAAGCAGAGCTCTTTGATCGTACATGGGAATTTCTTCGCCAACATTGTCATCAGAGGAATCATCACATGACGCAGATACTGCCTTCCTTGACTTTCTGACAACGGATTTCTTCTTCGAAGCTCGAGGAGAAACAGACTTCCTCTTCTTCTTTTCCTTTCGGGCAGACGCACTTTCCTTCTTTTCTTGCACATCTTGTTGAGTTAGATCAACATTCCTCTGTTCCAACTGATTCTTCTTCGCCTCCTTGGCATCACGCTTGGCCTTGGCATTTTCTCGCTTCTCAACTTCCTTAGGGAAATCAGCAGAGGTCTTTAATGAGTTTCTATGAGCATTAGGGGGTGGAGCTGGCCTAACTTTTTCATCATTAGGGCCTAGGCAGCCCTCTACAATGCAATCATTCCAAGGTGCAGTGAAGGCAAATAGAATCTAGTATTTCCTTTGGACATTCTCGTAGTTGAACCATTTCTTCGCCCAGTGGCGGTGAATCTTCTGCAGCCTGTTGTTTCTTTCTTGAGCAGTTTCTATTCCTGGAGGAGTCTTGTACGTTTCTGGATCAGACATCTCAGCCACGGTGTTCCTCTCTCTACCACAACCACCCTTCTTGGGATTTCCATCAGAAAATAAGTTTTTGGAGTCAGTGACTAGCTCGTCCTCTAGCTGACTCTGAGCTGAGGGAACATCATCATCTTCTTCAGCAGATTCTGATTCTACCTTTTTCTTCGGTGCTTTTGGCGGCTTCGCAGATTTTCTTTCAACCACCTTTGCTTTATCAGCTGCACACGGTTGCTGAGGAATTTCCTCCTGAGAGAAAGACACAAATTCGAAAGAAAGCGGGAGGATGTCACAAACATGCACAGAAGCATTTTGAACTCAAAACAGAATATTTTTGGAAGAGGCAAGAGATTCATGGCATACACTTAGCAAGATATCGTCGAGAAAATTGCCATATGCCCTAGGACAGAATAACAACACTTCTAACCTTTCGAAGTATAGCTAATGAACCCTAGATCCAGAAGACTGATATGAGGAAAAACTACAAACCGTACAAGTCATGTCTTAGTGAGTCCTAAGGATCTACAGCAAGAAAATAAACAAGATAAATTGCGTCAGGATGAACTGCCCTAGAACAGAAGAGGGATAGGGCTAGTCCTAGATCTGAACACCCTATCTTGGCAATATAGATCGACTACGGCAGTGCGGGAGAGAAGAGTTACCGCACTGGCACAACCAACGATGACGGAGCTTCACCAGAGTTGCATGGCGAGGCTGGTTGTCGATGCTGCTTCGAGCTCGGGCTCTGGAGGAGAGTGAGAGGAGAGTTGAGGCCGAACAGAGAATGAACTAAGGAAGAAGAAACCTGGAGAGGGGGTTTATATAGTCTGAGGGAGAAACCGCCCACTCCAAAATCTACGGCCGAAAGACCCGGGACGTTCCACATTCAACGGATAGGATCACGAACGTGAGATCGTGGGCACGTGTCAGCCATTTCCTGCGAAAATCTCGGTAACTGAACTGGATGCCGAAGGGTTTGAGGAAGCGCAAGCGCCAAAACAGATGAAATTTTGAAGTTGATTTCATTTGCGACCAAGGACGTCAGAGTGAAAACATCTTCAGATCAAGTTGCATGTTTATGACATGGAAAGGAACTGAAAGCACTCAGAGAAGAAACTGACTTGAAATCCAGAACCAAACAAGGGAAAAACACACACACTTCGAATGAAAACCCAGAAAGAGTAAGCACCAACAAAAATTGATCTCAGGGCTTAAGATAAGCATGACATATCCCTGAGAGCATTTTCTGCAAGAATTGATTAGTTTTTCTTCACAACCCACACTTGTGTGGGGGTTGAGGATCTCATTTGCTTTGCCTGGCTGGGAATGTTCATTTGGTGAGTCCTGCGAGAGACCTGTGCACTATGATGATAATCATATGAGTAGGCATTGTAGTTGTTTCCAGATATATGAATGTAATGATTTGAAGATGTACGCATGTACTCCTTCTAACGCAGATCAGAGTGATAGTTATTCGAGAATGATACTCGAGTAGATTTGAAATTATACCCTTTTCCACATCGGGAATTAACCTGCACAGTCAGATCAGCAGTGACAGGCATGTTTTCAACAATGCACTTCTTTACCCAGATTTGCTTCTTGGGTGCACCTGACCTGCAGTTAGTTCCAACATATCGAGCGAAAACTTTGCCATCCTGTGGTTTGAAGATTTGTAATTTGAGTCACTAGACTCGTTAGTATCAACAGGAATGGGCGAGAGATAACCAGTTAAGATTTCAGGTTCGAGAGTTTTACTCTTTGCACGAACCCAAGTTGTTCGGGGATATTGCGCGGGAGTCTAGTAGGATGAAAGAAATATGTTCTAGCGGCAATAATGAAGTTGTTATTTTATATTTCCTTATTCATGATAAAGGTTTATTATTCATGCTATAATTCTATTGATCAAAAACTTAAATACATGTGTGAATACATAAACAAATACCGTGTCCCTAGTAAGCCTCTACTAGACTAGCTCTTTGATCAAAGATGGTTAAGGTTTCCTAACCATAGACATGTGTTGTCATTTGATAATGGGATCACATCATTAGGAGAATGATGTGATGGACAAGACCCATCCGTTAGCTTAGCATATTGATCATTCAGTTTATTGCTATTGCTTTCTTCATGTCAAATACATATTCCTCCGACTATGAGATTATGCAACTCCCAGGTACTGGGGGAATACCTTGTGTGCTATCAAACATCACAGCATAACTAGGTGATCATAAAGATGCTCTACAGGTATCTCCAAAGGTGTTTGTTGAGTTGGCATAGATCGAGATTAGGATTTGTCACTCCGAGTATCGGAGAGGTATCTCTAGGCCCTCTCGGTAATACACATCATAAGCTTGCAAGCAAATGACTAAGGAGTTAGTTATGAGGTGATGTATTACGGAACGAGTAAAGCGACTTGCCGGTAACGAGATTGAACTAGGTATGGAGATACCGACGATCGAATCTCGGGCAAGTAACATACCGATGGACAAGGGAATTACCTACGTTGTCATAATGGTTCGACCGATAAAGATCTTCGTAGAATATGTAGGAGCCAATATGGGCACCCAGGTTCTGCTATTGGTTATTGACCGGAGAGGTGTCTCGGTCATGTCTACATAGTTCTCGAATCCGTAGGGTCCGCACACTTAACGTTCGTTGATGATATAGCGTTATATGAGTTATATTTTTTGGTGACCGAATGTTGTTCGGAGTCTCGGATGAGATTACGGACATGATGAGGAGTCTCGAAATGGTCGAGAGGTAAAGATTGATATATAGGACGACGGTATTCGGACACCGAAATAGTTTCGGAGTGCACCGGGTACTCATCGGGTCACCGAAAGGGGTTCCGGTCACCCCCGGCAAGTGTATGGGCCTTATAGGCCAAGGGGGGGGGGGACTGACCAGCCCACAAGGGGGCTGGTGCGCCCCTTCCCTTGGCTGGCCGGCCCTAGGGGAAGGAAAGGGGAGGGGTGGCCCCTCCTGGCTTTCCCTCCTCAGGAGAGAAAGGAAAGGGGGGGGCACCTCCTCCTTCCTTCCTCCCGCACTCCAAATAAGGAAGGGGGCCGCCACTTTGGGGGGAGCGTCCTAGCTGCTCCCTCCACCCCCCACCTATATATATGCGGGAGGGGGCGCCTAGCACAAGACAAAACATTGTCTTAGCCGTGTGCGGCGCCCCCCTCCAACGTTTACACTCCTGGTCATATTTTCATAGTGCTTAGGCGAAGCCCTGCGGAGATCACTTCACCATCACTGTCACCATGCTGTCGTGCTACCGGAACTCATCCACTACCTCACCGTCTTGCTGGATCAAGAAGGCGGAGGATGTCATCGAGCTGAACATGTGCTGAACGCGGAGGTGCCATACGTTCGGTGCTCGATCGGTTGGAACGCGAAGAAGTTCGACTACATCAACCGCGTTGTCAAACGCTTCCGCTTACGGTCTACGAGGGTATGTAGACACACTCTCCCCTCTCATTGCTATGCATCTCCATGGATAGATCTTGCGTTTGCGTAGATTTTTTTTGTTTTCCATGCAACATTTCCCAACATAGGATCCATCCACATTGAGTTTCTTTTCAAAACCTAATCCTTCCTTCAGAGGATTTTTGTTCAGTATGGACTTCTTGAGCAAATCACATAGGGTTTGATGCCCTTTCAGGCTCCTCAGCATACCAGTCTCAAGTAAGCCCTTTAACCTGCAATTTTCTTCAGTAATAGCAAAAAAATCCTCGGAAGAGGGTTTAGTAGTACCAAATTCAGGAGTAGCAATATTCTCTATGACAGCACTAGAAGTTTCAGCATGAGAATCTGTATTGCTACGTTCTAGGCATTTCAAGCAAGGGGGAACAAAGTCATCAGGAAATCGAGCAGATTGCTCGGCGAAGAGAGAAGCCTTTTCTAACACCAGCTCATTATTAGATTCTTTCAGTGACACGAGTTCTTGATTCCTGTTAAGGAGTTCATCTGATATATTCTCGTAGTCAACTGTAAGTGAATCATATCGATTGGTAAGATCATCAATAGTTGACGAAAAAGCATCTTGCTCTTCGATCAACTTTTGATTCTTCTCCATCTCTTCGACCAGTAATTCTTCGGTTTTCTTGAGATTTTTCTCAAGCATTTCAAGTTCATCATGTTGGGATTTAGCAATTTTCACCAATTTGGCATATGAAATATATTCAGGTGAATATTCGTTCATGGATCTTTGGTGTTTTGAAGATACCTGATCCTTTGATGATTTTTCCATAAGACAGAAGGCGATTGGTTCATTATGAATTGAATCATCATCACATGACGCATTATGATCAGCATCTGATTTGCTGAGATCCTTCGATGATTCAATGGCTGCATAAGCATTGCTTCTTCCAATCCTTTTGTAGAATTCCTCATCATCTGAATCAATGTCCGTTATCTCTTCTTCAGAGTCCAGAGTCAGGTTAGTATTGGCTTTATTCAGCTAAGAGATTTTCTTCAAGTTGGAATCAATGATTGCTCTGGCATTTATGTCAGTGACTGGTCTCGTCGAAGAGGATGGAGCAGCTTCCTTTTTCTTTGAGAGCTTAGTATGACGATCCATTCGAGCAAAACCATTGCAGTGCAGATGCTTCCATCGGTTACTAGGTGCTTCATCCCAGCAAGGACAATCTGCTATGACATGATCGAATTGTTTGCATTTGAAGCACTTCATTTCTTTTGGAGGTAACTGTCTTGAGGATTCAGGCACTTCATCTTCATCATCATTCACAAGATACAAGTTTTGTCTTCTAAGATCACTCAGCCGTTGTGTGAGCATTTCCAATTCTCTTGTGATAGTGTGTTGATTCTCAACATCTTCTTCTTCCTCCTGAGAACTGCCATAGTGAGAGAGGATTTCTCCTTCACCTCCTGAAGATTCTTGAGCTGCATTTACTAGTTCCATCTTTTCTTCATGAATGGATAGTAGTGTCATGACCTCAACATAATGAAGCTCTTTGTAATCTGGTCTGTGTTTGATTTCAGATACAATAGGATCGAAGGATTCATCAAGTGCACTCAATATCTTGTTTACCACATCTTTATCGGTGACATCGGTAACTCCTCGTTGGCGAAGTATTTCAACAATGTCTGTCAGCCGATCCGTGAGTTCCATCACACTTTCCTTTCAAAGACTTCTGAACCCATTAAACATGGCGTGAAGCATTTGAGTATGAGAGTCTGTTCTGGACATGAATTCTTCATGAACATTTTTATAGCATCCCAGAGTTGCTTTGTTGTGTCAATGTTTTAGAACCGAATGAATACGTTCTTTGAGATACTTGCACAGATAATATATATTTCTTGTGCATCCAGATGCATCATAGCCTTGTCATTAGAAGATGGAGCATCAGGGTGTTGAATGGTGTAACCATCTTCTACAATCTACCACAGATCATAGTCGATAGCTTGAATTCTGATTCTCATCCGTTCCTTCCACTACAAATAGTCATTTCCATCAAAGATAGGAAATCTTTCAGAGTGCAAGGATCTACCTGCATACGACATACTCAAAACTCCAAGGACCTTAGACCTTTAGTAAACAGAGACAGGGAGTACCAGCTCTGATACCAATTGTTAGGACCAAGAGTATATCGACCAAAGGGGGTGAATGGGAGATTCAAATTTTCTTCGAAAGCTTTGAAACAAATCCCACTCACAGCAGCGGAATAGAGTATTCAAGGAAATGGATTGATTCAATCTTCTTCATCAAAAGCATATTCATCGAAGAAAGCATTGACAATAGTACGAGCTTAATGAAACACAGGTTTAAATACAATAAGAGTAATGCAACATGCAAACAAATGTAACAAAATGAGGCACAACATGATTGGTACTGAATAAAATGCTAAAGACTAATTTCACAAGTGAATCTGAAATACAGGATGGTAACGAAAGAATACATGCCATGATAATGAATGGGGATGAACACAGATACACAGGATGGTGATGGTGGCAAAAGAACAAAATGATCAAGTAATCTATCGGCACAGAGCACGAATAATAACTGCTGAAGGAAATGCAGTAGAGTAGAAATGACCAGTGGTGCTCAATGGCGACAGAGAGATTTGGTAGACCAGTTCACCCTTCTGCCAAAGGGCTACGTCTGATTGGAGGGGCTATAACTTAACACGGAAGATAAACTCTCTTCACCCTATTCTCCTTCAACACAGAGCTGATCAGACTCAGGTTGATTTCACTCATGGTAGATCCTTGTCGGCGATCTCCAAACCTTCGGTCGACCTTCGTGAACCATAATCACTCTTGGTTGCTGAAGATTAGGCTCAATGAAGACAACAACTCTTCAACACTCGAAACTGAAACCTATCCGTCTAGAGAGTGCGCAGCTCTCAAGAGTAATAGGTACAAGAACTCTTCACTCAGAACTACTGTTATGCTAAACCACTGTCTATGTTTGGGCTTTTGGTTTTTCTGTCGGTGGATCTTAAACTCAAATCACTCAGAGAGGGGTTGCTCAAATCAATCTTCTCAGAAATCTCAAGCGGAGCAGCCAACGGACAAAGTTGGAGTGGGGTGGCTATTTATAGCCACAGCCTTCCCAGATGGGAAATGACCAAATTAGACATCGGGTTCAGCCAATGGCCGAACGACACGATTCCAACGGTCGGATTTGAGCACAACGGCAACATTTCTTGCGGAGCAAGAAATGCTAACTTCTCGGTCTGAGACAATTTTCTCGAAGCAAAGAAAAACACAGTCTCTTGCTGGCAAGTATTTGCTCGGAGCACAAAGATATTTCTCTCGCATCTTTTATAGGTTATGGCTAAGCATCACAATTGATCTAAGCATCGGGAACCTATACCCCTCTTAATAGTACGAAGGTCCTATGACTCGAAAGAATGAAAGAAGAACAACGAAATGTATACTACGTCTTCACTTTGTCTTCGACTTCCATCGCTGCAGTCAATTTCTTCGGACGACAATACCGAATCAAAAGCTTTGCTTTAGTGGAAAAAATTCGAGGGGTTGATTTCTTCACATCAATCTTCTTGACTCTATCTCTTCAACAAATATAGCTCGATCTTCTCTGTAACACAGATGTGCTTCGATGAAGTTACTTGAACTCAGCACCAGAGATAGCATTCACTTCAGTTGCGTATGGACTTTTTCTCTCTGTATGCACTAGCAAACAAATCAGTCCATACCTGTTTCTCTCAACAATCTCCAACACACATGGTAGGCAGATATTGCAGCAACACATTGCCCTTTGTCAGCCTTGTAACACTGCCATTTGTCAACATATGCAGCTAAAAATCACTAGCACTATCAAATTTTTGCAACTAAAATTCAGTAATTAAGCATATATTTCATTCATAGATTAAGCAATCATTCTTTATACAAACAGTTCAACTCGACAGCTGAACCGACCAAACTTTTCCCCAATTGTTGCCAACCACGTACTGAAATAGCTAGTTCAACTATATATACTAGCTAATTTTAAGTACGTTGTACAGTTTAACAACATCTATAGTCAGATGAACTGAACAAAATAGCCCCTAAATACTACTACTACTGAGTGGCTTTGTACTACTTCCGGTAGCCTCTCCTCTGCCGAGTGCGCTCAGTAAGAGGCAAAGGAGGAGGAGCCTACTGATGAGATGGACAAGTGTAATACGTTGCTTGCCGCTGCTGCACCTTCAGCGACGCTCACCTCGAACGCCCTCTGCCGCTCCAGACGACCCCACTCGAACCGGCGGGACACCTCGTAGATCTCCTGATTCCTCGCCTCTGCGGCGGCATGTGCTGCGGCCACGGCGGCGGAAAGGCTCTTTGCGTGCTCGACGAGGCGCTCCTCCTCCTCCCGTAGGAACTCAATGTAGCGCGCAAGGTCGCTGACACACATGCGGGCATCTACCTCCGCCTCCCACTTTCGGGCGGCGGTGGCGAAGCAGGTGATGACCCCGGCGATCGACGGTGGGCTGGCGACCACGGCGGCCGATGATGGGGTGGCGTCCACGACCACCACCTCCCGCCTTCGGGCCATGGTGGTGGAGCGGGTGATGGCCACGGTGGCCGACAGTGGGGTGGCGGCCACGACGGCCACCTCCTGCCTTCGGGCCGAGGTGGCGGAGCAGGCGATGGTCCTGGCTTTCGACGGTGGTGTGGCAGCCACGGCGGCATATGATGGGGTCGCGGTAACGGCGGCCGGCAACAGCTGCCGACGGGCAGCGGCGGCGGAGTGTCTGGTGAGTGTTCTGCTCACATCCAATAGGGATGCCACGTGCACTACACTACGCCCGGGACTGAGCCGCCGCCGTGGTGTAGCCTCCCAGCTGGAGCTGTCCTATGATGACGGCAGAGTGGCTGAGCGACGACGATGGACCGGTGCCATTGGCGATTGTGGGAGAAGCAAACGAGATAAGCTACAGGGAGGGAGGGGAAAATGTGACGCAGGACCTGCCGGCCGTGTGGTTTTATATAGAAGGCCGGTAAGCATTGGGATTTTGGGGGATTTCACCGAGTCGGGCGGGAAGCTTGTGCGGGAATCTGTGTGGTTGCGTGGGAACGGGCTCACCGACAATTAATTGGCACCACTTCGAGCCACCATTTGGCCAAAAGAACGCCCCCGCGCGCTGCGCAAGCTTGCGCTCGAAGCCGGCTGCGGCAGTGGGGTGACAAGACCTGCGAGAATAGGAAGAAAGGACACATACACATACTGTAAATAAAAAAACATTTGCGATTTGATTACGTACTACCCCCGTCCTGGTATATAAGTCGTCTTTGTATTTTTTGTGCCAAATTTTGACTAGAGATTTAACTAATAAAATACGAATGCATGTCGCCAAAGATTATATCGTTGGATTCATATATGAACATAGTTTCCAATTATATAATTTTTATAACATGCATTAACATTTTGCTAGTTAAATTTAAGGTCAAAATATGGCACAGAATATAAAGGGGTCAAAAAGACCAAGATGGAGGTAGTAGCACATGGCCGCTCTCTACGCAGCGTCGCAACTGCCGGCCGGCTTGTAGACGACCATTCCCTGCGTCTTCAACTGCTCTATGCTTGTGGTTGCACTATGCGTGTGGTTGCTTGCAACTACCGGCCGGCTTGTAGACGACTAGGTTCCGCCACACGCGCTCTGCTCTCGTGTCCCTCCGAGCACTCTGCCCTCGTCCCTCCACGCGCTGCCAGTGTTTGAGGCCGGCGCACGATCACGTACGTTCATGCTGCCATTATGCATGCGGTTGCGCCGGGCTTGGTGCCACAATGCAGTTACCCGCTGCAAAAACTGCCATGCGGACGCGCCGAGAATACAGGCCGCCCGCCCCCCATTTATTCCTGCGGCCATTTACCTTCATCTCTCGCACCACATGACACAATAAGCACACTCACGACGACACATATAGAGAGGACATCCAGCGGTTCCAATGGCGCTGCCCGTGGCTCCAATGGCGCTCCCAGTGGCCGACGATGACAACAAGGGGCAGTTCACCACGCATCACGTAGTGGACACCCACTTGAGGGGGAAGGCCCTCTCGGTGGTGTACACGAATGAGCCAGTCTCGGTGGAGAGCTCCATCCATACTATGGAGCAGTTGCTTGCTGAGGACAAGTACCAAGTGGTCGGCTTTGACCTCGAGTTCACCAACGGTCGTGCCGGGCATGATCAGAAGGTTGCCATCGCCCAGTTGTGTGTGCGACATGACATCCTCGTCTACCACTACCACATGGCCAAAAGGCCTTGCGAGCATTTCTCTAGGTTTATCAACAGCTCCGACTACAGTTTCGCTATGGTGGACACCACCAACGATCTAAAAGCGCTCAAGGTTTCGGGCTTGATCTGCCAGAATCTTCTCAACATCCATGACCACTACAAGGTCTGAAGCATCAACGATAACAAAAATAACTCCCTGGTTGACCTCGCCTCGACCATCATCGACCCTACTACATGAAGATGAAGGATGAGAGGAAGAAGGACAAGAACGCCTGGCACAGTGTCTGGCATAAGAGACTGGATGAAGAACAGGTCAAGTACGCGGCCAAGGACGCGTACACAAGCTACGAGATGTACATGCCGATCGTTGACATGAGGAAGTGTCTTCTTCCTGCCCCAGACGAGGATCGAGCCACAGAGCAGTGGCGGGAGCATCACAAGAAGTACTCCCTCCGTTCCTAAATATTTGTCTTTCTAGAGATTTCAACAAGTGACTACATACGAAGCAAAATGAGTGAATCTACACTCTAAAATATGCCTATATACATCCGTATGTGGTAGTCCATTTTAAATCTCTAAAAAGTCAAATATTTAGGAACGGAGGGAGTAGATGACTAGACGATCGTTTCTCCTAGTTTAGAATGCGTGCAATTGTTTATTGAAGGGTGTATGAAATGATCTGTATAGTCACTTATGTAATTGGATGTTTATTTCAGTTATATATATATATATATGTTATTCTTCTATAGACAGAGCAAATCACATGGCTTATTAGTAGCAATCGTCTGTGTTATTATTGGTCTTCGCACACATTTTTTATTACGGACCTGTTTGCCGTGTATCACACACATCTTGTTCAGTTGAACTCTTTCTGTTGTCTTGGCTCATCGCAAACAGTTCATCCGAGTGAACTGTATGCCCTCCATCGCACACACCTTGATCTGGCAGACTGTTTCTATTGTGTTACCTAATCACACACAGTTCATCCTAGTGAACTGTATGTCGTATATCGCACACACCCTCATCTGGCTGCCCGTTTCTGTTGTTCTGCCTCATCGCAAACAAGTCTGCTGGATTAACCATTTGCCACGCATCACACACGCAACTCTAATCTGAATCATGTTTGATGTCAATGCCATCACAAACATTTTGTATCTTTTTTTATGGTTTTATTACATCACCGTTTGGGTTTAATGCATCGCACACAATTTCGTCGAAGGGTCTCTGATTGGACTGCCGCGTTTGGACCAACCTGCAGTAGTTAAAAAATGGTGAACGGTGGCTGAGCCACAAATACTATGTCAGCTATGTGATCATGCAAAGCAATATGACAATGATGACGTGTGTCATATAAACAGAACGGTGGAAGTTGCATGGCAATATATCTCGGAATGGCTATGGAAATGCCATAATAGGCAGGTATGGTGGTTGTTTTGAGGATGATATAAGGAGGCTTATGTGTGGTACAACGTATCATATCACGGGGTTTCGATGCACCGGCGTAGTTTGCACCGACTCTCGAGGTGAGAAAGGGGAATGCACGATACCAAAGAGGCTATCAAATTGTGGAAAGGTGAGGGTGCGTATAATCCATGTACTCACATTAGTCATAAAGAACACACATACTTGTTATGAAAGTTTTTTAGCCCGCGAAGCAAAGTACTACTACGCATGCCCCTAGGGGGATAGATTGGTAGGAAAAGACCATCCTCGTCCCTGACCGCCACTCATAAGGAAGGCAATCAATAATAAATCTTGCTCCAACTTCTTAGCATAACAAGAGACTATGTGCATGCTTTGGGAATCACAAACATTAACACCAATATTCTTACTAAACCACAGTCATTCTCTAGTACATCCCACATATTACCATCTTAATATCGCAAAACTATTGCAAGGAATCAAACTTATCATATTCAGTGATCTACATGAAAGTTTTTATTATATCCCTCTTGAATACCTATCATATTAGGACCAATTTCATAACCCATGCATATTGCCATTCTATTTATTAGACTCTCAAAAATATATTGTGAAGCATCAGAGTGCAACTAGTTATGTAAAATATAACCACCGCCGTGCTCTAAAAGATATAAGTGAATCACTAGATCAACTGCCTAGCTCAAAAGATATAAGTGAAGCACATAGAGTATTCTAACAAATCACGAATAAATGCGTGTCCCTGTCAAAAGGTGTGTCTAGCAAAAGATAATTGTGGCAAACTAGATAGAAAACAAAGCAAAGAGCAATACTCATATCATATGATGAATAAAAATATAGCTCCAAGTAATTTACCAATGGTTTGTAGACGAAAGAGGGGATGTCACCGGGGCTTCCCCAAGCTTAGACGCTTGGGTATCCTTTAATATTTCCTTGGGGTACCTTGGGCATCCCCAAGCTTAGGGTCTTGCCGCTCCTTATTCCTTCATCCATCATGATCTCACTCAAAACTTGAAAACTTCAGCACACAAAACTCAACAGAAACCTCGTGAGATCTATTAGTATAACAAGCAAATCTTAAACTTTAGGTACTGTTGTAAACCCATTCATATTTTATTATTGCATAATACCTACCGGATTCTAACTTCTCCATGACTTATACCTCCCCCCCCCCCCCCGAGATAATCCTTATCATTATTAAAACAAGCAAACTATGCAACGAAAACAGAATCTATCAAAAACACAACAGTCTGTAATGGTCTGAACAAACGCAATACTTATATAACTCTGAATATTCTAGAAAATTAGGAAGACTTGGGAAATTTGTGTATCACTAATATGTAAAAAATTCAGAATTTTATCATGTTCCAGTGAATTTCAAAAATTCCAGTACTCGGTGCAAAAGTTTCTGTTTTTTCACAGAATCAAGTCAACTATCAACCAAATCATCCCAAAGGCTTTACTTGGCATAAACACTAATTGGCATAATTGTGTGAACACAAAAAACAGAAAAGAAAACAAGAAAAATAAGATAACTATTGGGTTGCCTCCCAACAAGTGCTATTGTTTTACGACCCTAGCTAGGCATAATGCATAGTTTCAAGTGTCATCATCCTCCAAGTCCAACTCCTCAATTACACATCCATGCTTTCTATGAGGGTAGGCATACATATTTTTAATAATCACACTCCTAGGAACAAAGTTAAGAATTTTTTTTTAGTAATGGGTTCCTTTATTAGATCAACAAAGTTGGGGTGCACACTAATCATTTTAAGATCTTCTCTGTTACTAGATGATGTACCTCTATTCTTAGGAACATAAATAAACTTAGGATCTTACTAGGTGGAGTTTTCTTAATAGTTTTAACAGAAGCAAAAGCGAAACCCAAGTTATTAATAACTTCTTCCAATTTATCAATTCTAAAGGGACTTTGTTCTATTCTCTCATTAATCATTGGTTCATCTCTTTTAGCATCTTCAATGTAGTTCCTACCTTTGATCCAAACTGAGTTACTTGATTATGAATATTTTTATCTAGATTTTCAATTTGTTCTATGGTAGGCATTTTTATTTTCAATGATGTTTCATTAATAGTAATAGGTGGTGATCCCACTAGATTTCCCATAGCATTGAAATCATACATAGGGTGACTACTCAACAAATTCCCTCCTGTAATAGTGTCAAGCACAAATCTATACCAAGTAGTAAGACCCACATAAAAATTTCGAAGAAGAATGGTAGTGGATTTCTTACAAGTTGACATATTTTGAGCATCACAAATCCTATACCAAGCATCTTTTAAAATTTCTCCTCCCCTTTGTTTAAAATTAAGCACTTCATTCTCGCGGGGTACAAGCAAGAAATGAAGAACTAGCCATAGCAGCGAAACAAGCAAGCAAACGAGCAAACAAAAATATTTTTTTGTTTTTGTTAAAAAAATTAGAAGTGGGGGAGATGAAAATGAGAGGCAAAGGCAAATAAAAAGGCAAAAAATAAGATCAAGTAGATGATAGTTTGTGCGAAGGTACTTGATAGGTTTTGGTGATGTCTCTCCGGCAACGACGCCAGAAATTCTTCCTGCTACTTGTGAGCTGCGTTGGGATTTACACGAAGAGAGGATTATGCAGTACAGTAGAGATAAGTATTGAAGGGGGATTCGATCATGAGATCCATGAGATCCCATCAGATCCCATCGAGGGGCCTTTTACGGCACTCTGCCGGAGGGGGATTCGATCATGGAGGGGGCTCTACATCATCCTTGCTGCCCACCTATGATGCGTGAGTAGTTTACCACGGACCTATGGGTCCATAGTTAGTAGCTAGATGACTTCTTCTCTCTATTTCATCTTCAATACAATGTCCTCCTCGGTGTTCTTGGAGATCTATTCGATGTAATGACTTTTTGCGGTGAGTTTGCTGGGATCCGATGAATTGTGAGTTTATGATTAGATCTATCCATGAATATTATTTGAGTTTTCTCTGAACTCTTTTATGCATGATTGTTATAACCTCGTATTTCTTCTCTGATTTATTGGTTTGGTTCAGCCAGAGGTGCTTTGTAATGGGTTCGATCTTGCGGTGCTCAATCCCAGTGACAGAAAGGGACATGACACACATGTATCATTGCTATAAAGGGTAAAAAGATGCATTTATTTCATACATGAGTTTACCTTGTCTACATCATGTCATCTTGCTTAAGGCATTACTCCGTTCTTCCATGAACTTAATACACTAGATGCATACTGGATAGTGGTCGATGTGTGGAGTAATAGCAGTAGATACAAAATCATTTTGGTCTACTTGTCTCGGACGTGATGCCTATATACATGATCATTGCCTTGATATCGTCGTAATTATTTGCTTTTCTGCCAATTGCCCAACAGTAATTTGTTTACCCACCGTATGCTATTTTCAAGAGAGAGGCCTCTAGTAAAAACTATGGCCCCCGGGTCTATCTTTTATCATATATTAAAACCAAAAATACCTTGCAGCAATTTTCTTTTATTTATTTTATTTTATATTTTTGTTCGATTTATCTATAAAAAATATACAATTTAAGCTTGCTCGTAACCGTCAAGGGACTGAGAATACCTTGTTCACGTTGGGTTGCAAGTATTTGTTTTTTGTGTGCAGGTGTTGTTCACTAGTCGTTGCTTGGTTCTTCTACTAGATTGATAACCTTGGTTTCACAACTAAGGGAAATACTTATCTCTACTGTACTGCATCATCCTCTCCTCTTCAGGGAAATCCCAACGCATCTCACAAGTAGCATAAAATAGAGGAGAGGGTGAAGAATGACCATCACCGACGGTCGAAGCACTACTGCAGGTTGGTCCAAATGTGATAGTCCAATCAGAGACCCTTCGACGAAACTGTGTGCGATGCATTAATCACAAACGGTGATGTAATAAAAATCATCAAAAAAGATACAAAACATTTGCGATGGCGGTGACATCAAACACGGTTCAGATTAGAGTTCCGTGTGCGATGCGTGGAAAACGGTTAATCTAGCAGAACTGTTTGTGATGAGGCAGAACAATAGAAACGGGCAGCCAGATGAGGGTGTGTGCGATATACAGCATACAGTTCACTAGGGAGAACTGTGTGCAATTAGGCAACACAATAGAAACGATCAGCCAGATCAAGGTGTGTGCGATGGAGGGCATACAGTTCACTCGGATGAACTGTTTACGATGAGCCAAGATAACAGAAAGAGTTCAACTGAACAAGATATGTGTGATACGCGGCAAACAGGTCCGTAATCAGAAATGTGTGCGAAGACCAATAATAACACAGACGATTGCTGCTAATGAGCCGTGTGATTAATCTGTCTACAGAAGAATAACATATATATATATATAACTGAAATAAACATCCAATTACATAAGTGACTATACAGATCATTCACACACACCTCAATAAACAATTGCATGCATTCTAAACTAGGAGAAACAATCATCTAGCCATCTACTCCTTGTGATGCTACCGCCACTGCTCTGTGGCTCGATCCCTTGTCTGGGGCAGGAAGAAGACACTTCCTCATGTCAATGATCCGCCTGTACATCTCGTAGCTTATGTACGCGTCCTTGGCCGCGTACTTGACGTGGTGTTCATCCAGTCTCTGATGCCAGACACTGTGCCAGGCGTTCTTGTCCTTCTTGCTCTCTTCGTTCATCTTCATGTAGTAGGGGTCGATGCTGGACGAGGCGAGGTCAACCAGCGAGTTCTGTTTGTTGTTGTCGCTGCCCCAGACCTTGTAGTGGTCCTGGATGTTGACAAGATTCTGGCATTTCAAGCCCGAAACCTTGAGCGCTTTTAGATCGTTGGTGGTGTCCACCGTAGCGAAACTGTAGTCAGAGCTGTTGATAAACCTGGAGAAACGCTCGAAGGCCTTCTGGCCAGGTGGTAGTGGTAGACGAGGACGTCATGTCGCACGCACAATTGGGCAATGGCAACCTTCTGATCGTGCCCGGCACGACCGTTGGTGAACTCGAGGTCGAAGCCGACCACTTGGTACTTGTCCTCAGCAAGCAACTGCTCCATAGTTTGGATGGAGCTCTCCACCGAGACTGGCTCGTTCGTGTACCCCACCGAGAGGGCCTTCCCCCTCACGTGGGTGTCCACTACGTGATGTGTGGTGAACTGCCCCCCGTTGTCATCGTCGGCCGCTGGGAGCGCCATTGGAGCCACAGGGAGCGCCATTGGAACCTCTGGATGTCCTCTCTGTATGTGTCGTCGTGGGTGTGCTTATTGTGTTGTGTGGCGCGAGAAATGAAGGTAAATGGCCACATGATTAAATGGGGGCCGGGCGGCCTGGATTCTCGGCGCGTCCGCATGGCAGTTTTTGCAGCGGGTAACTGCATCATGGCGCCGCGCCCGGCGCAACCGCATGCATAGTGGCAGAATGAACGTACGTCATCGTGCGCCAGCCCCAAACACTAACAGCGCGTGTGGAGGGACGAGGGCAGAGCACCCGGAAGGACGCGAGAGCAGAGCGCATGCGGCGGGACGCGAGAGCAGAGCGCGCTGCGGCCGCCTCAACCACGAGTAACCACATACATAGAGCAGTTGAACACGCAGGGAATGATCATATGCAAGCCGGTCGGCAGTTGCGTCGCTGCATAGAGAGAGGCCATGTGCTACTACCTTCGTCTTGGTCTATTAGTCCTCTTTATATTCTGTGCCATATTTTGACCTTAAATTTAACCAACAAAATGTTAATGCATGTTATAGAAATTATATAATTGGAAACAAAGATCAAATATGAATCCAACATTATAATCTTTGGCGACGTGCATTCGTATTTTATTATTTAAATCTCTATTCAAAATTTGGCAAAAAAAATACATAGACGACTTATAAACCAGGACGGGGGTAGTAGGTAATTAAATTGCAAACATTTTTTTATTAACCTTATGTGTACGTGTCCTTTCGTCCTCCTCTCGCATGTCTTGTCACCCCGCTGCCACAGACAGCTTCGAGCACAAGCTTGAGCAGCGCGCGGGGGCGTTCTTTTGGCCAAACGCTGGTGAGCCCGTTCCCGCGCAACCGTGCAGGTTCCCGCGCAAGCTTCCCGCCCGACTTGGTGAAATCCCCCAAAATCCCAATGTTACCAGCCTACTATATAAGCCCTCACGGCCGGCGAGTCCTGCGTCGCATTTTCCCCTCCCTCCCTATATCTTATCTCGTTTGCTTCTCCCACAATCGCCAATGGCATCGGTCCGTTGTCATCGCTTAGCCACTCCGCCGTCATCAGAGGACAGCTCCAGCTGGGAGGCTACACCGCGGTGGCGGCTCAGTCCCGCGCGTAGTGTAGTGCGCGTGGCGTCCCTGTTAGGTGTGCGCGGAACACCCACCACACGCTCCGCCGCCGCTGCCCGTCGGCAGCTGTTGCTGGCCACTGTTGCTGCCACCCCACCGTCTGCCTCCGTGGCTGCCACACCACCGTTGAAAGCCAGGGCCATCGCCTGCTCCGCCGCCATGGCCCGAAGGCGGGAGGTGGTGGTCGTGGCCGCCACCCCATCGTCGGCTGCCATGGCCGCCAGCCCATCGTCGATCGCCGGGGTCATGACCCACTCCGCCACCGCCACCCAAAGGCGGGAGGCGGAGGTGGAAGCCCGCACGTGCGTCAGCGACCTTGCGCGCTACATCGAGTTCCTGCGGGAGGAGGAGGAGCGCCTCGTCGAGCATGCAAAGAGCCTTACCGCCGCCGTGGCCACAGCACACGCCGACGCAGAGGCGAGGAATCTGGAGATCTATGAGGAGTCCCGCCGCTTCAAGAGGGGTCGTCTAGAGCGGGAGAGGGCGTTCGAGGTGAGCGTCGCTGAAGGTGCAGCAGCGGCATGCACCGTATTGCAGTTGTCCAGTTCGTCGGTAGGCTCCTCCTCCTCTGCCTCTTACATAGCACGCTAGGCAGAGGAGAGGCTACCGGAAGTAGTACAAAGCCCCTCCGTAGTAGTAGTAGTAGTAGTATTTAGGGGATATTTTGTTTAGTTCATCTGACTATAGATGTGGTGGAACTGTACAACGTACTTAAAATTAGCTAGTATATATAGTTGAACTAGCTATTTCAGTATATTGTTAGCAACAATTGGGGACAAGTTTGGACGGTTCAGCTGTCGAGTTTAACTGTTTGTATAAAGAACGACTGCTTAATCTATAAATGGAATCTATGCTTAATTACTGAATTTTAGTTGCAAAAATTAGATAGTGCTAATGATTTTTAGCTGCATATTTCGACAAATGGCAGTGCTACAAGGTTGACAAAGGGCAATGTTACTAGATCAACAAATGTCAATCTTTCCAGTTTGACAAATGGTAATATACCCAATATGACAGATGCAAATTTTACCAAATTGTCTGTACGTGGTTGAACACGGGTCATCCGAAAAAACCGTTTGCGTTGAAGGGATGTACAAATCCTGGGTGCCAGATTTTCTCTTGGCTTAGCGCCGAAGTCTCTCTTTACATACTGTATTCAATCTGAACCGTTTGCGTTGAAGAGATGCACAAATTCTGCGCGGCGAATTTTCCCTTGGCTTACTGGGGAAGACCATAGCTCTCACTTTTGCATATGGGTGTTCTATCTAAAACATTTGCGATGAAGAGCTGCACAAATTCTGCTTGGCACATTTTCCCTTGGCTTCCTGGGGAAGCTGTCGGTTTCATACGGGTGTTCTAACTAAAACGTTTGCGATGAGTGTTTTATATTTAAAAACCATTGACCTTTTTTTAAAGAAAATCGTCTGATAAGTCTGTACATTCAGAGAGAAAAATGAAGTTCGTTCAAACCATATCTTTCATTCAGTCACACTGCGAATTTATATTCATATGATCGAGGTACAGTATTAAACCCAAAAAAACTAATTCCAGCGGCGGCGGAGGCGGCGTGCCGTGCCGGCGTTGTCGTTCTCGTCCTCTGGGGCACCCTTGTTGAAGTCTTCAAGGCAGCACAGAATGTTCTTCACTTGGAAATCAAACATCATGTCGTCGTGCGATCGACGAGCGGGGCGTGGGAGGACGGCAACTCGCGGCGCTACGAGGTAGTGGTCGACGGCAAAGTCCCATGCTGCTAAGGGGGCGCACGCACGGGCGCGGGCGCGGTGGGTGCAGGCAAACGCATGGGGACCGGTGCCATGGTGGGTGCAGGGGCGGGCACGGGCGCTGGCATGTACACGCGCTCGCGCGGGTCCGCGGAGACCTTGCTGACACCCGCGGCTTCCAGCTCTACGATAGTGCTCGATGACCAGCCCGTCACTGCTACGGGGATGGGCGCGGGCGCGGGGATGGGAGCTAGGGCGGGCATGGGGGCAGCAACTGCCGTGGCTAGCTCGTCTAGGGCCATGTCCATGAGGCCCCATTCCTCCTTATTTTCTATCTCCTCCGGCTCGGAGTCGATTTCACCAAACTAGAAGAATACTGGCAGATGATCCTTCTGCGCCATGGTGTTGGTGGAGGTCTGCAGGAGGGGAATAGGAGGCGAATAGTAAGGCCGCCCGTATTAAACTGCGGCTTGAGCACCATTAATGGAGAGGATGCGAGCAAGGCGGGCGGCCATGGAAGTCAAAGGGCTCGCTTCCCAGTGAGCCTGCGTGGCGCATAGCTCGCACGCTTCCCGGTGATCCTGCGCATTGGAGGACAGCTTGCACGCCTCTCGGTCAGCCTGCGCTCGCACGCCTCCTGTTCAGTCAAGCAGCTGTTCGCACGGCACCTCCTACCCATTAAAAGAGTGACGCGTGGCGTCACGTGAATGGTTAACAAAACGCACATGATTTAAATTATACAAAATGTTTGAGATGTTAAAGTGGCAGCTATTTGTTTTAAAATGCCTTTGTTGGCTGTTATTCAAGTGCGCCTTCTCTCAAAATGGACACGAAAAATACCACAGCATGTTGGGTGCCATTCCATGATAGCATGCCAAGTTTCATGAATTTTAGATGAGTTTTTTGATTTACTAGAATTTAAAAACAAAGTATCTCAATGTTCTACCGGCAATCAACAGTGCCCTGGTGTTTGAAATTCATTCCCATTTCGGGACCTAAGCATGCACCCAAGGACACACATTTGATATGTCAACCCATTTTTCTGCACTGGAGCATGTGCATGTAGTTCAAATTTGCATTATGCACATAAAATGCCTAGAAAACTCAATTAATGTATAAAAATGTCCAAACGAACCCCGAAATTGCAAATTTTAACACGACACTTCTGTTGCTCTATGTTGCCACTAGGAAAAAATTTGAAAACAGGAAGAGGCAACGAATATCGTTTCATCCAACAAGGAGGCAAATTCCCTACCGGAACCATGAGGCTTGTTGTCAGAAGCTCTGGTATGTGAGAAGCTTATACCCAAACCTACCCCAAATGGGACAAAATTTTTACCACAGCATGTTGATGCCGTTCCATGATAACATGCCAACTTTCTTGAATTTCAGATGAGTTTTTGATTTACTAGAATCTGAAAACCATGTATCTCAATGATTGCGGACGAGCGACAGTGGCGAGGTGTTTGACATTCATTCCCATTTCTTGCATGGAACCTAAGCATGCAACCAAGGACACATATTTGATTTTTTCAACCAATTTATATGCACTGGAGCATGTGCCTGTAGATCAAATTTGAATTATTCACATAAATGCATAGAAAACTCAGTTAATGTATAAAAATGTCCAAACGAACCCCAAAAAATTCCAAAATTTAACACAACACTCCTGTTGTTCTATGTTGACACTAGAAAAAAAAATTGAAATCAAGAAGAGGCAACGGATATCGTTTCGTCCAGAAAGGTTAAATGTTCCCTACCGTAACCATGAGGCTTGTTGTCAGAAGCTCTGGTTTGTTAGAAGCTTATAGACCAACCTGACCCAAATGGGACAAATTTGACAGGGCCGGATTTTGGGGACACAATATATCGCAGAAATTTAACCCCTCGTGTTACCACCAGCCCAGGATGACTGTTACTGGTGGACACGTCCTTGTTACAGATTACCAAGCTATTACAAGAATTGGATACAAGACCATAAAGGTCTAATGATACAATAGTGATTCCGGTGGTGGATGACGGAAATGACTCGTGGTTCTCCAACGTCTATGGGGCTCCATTCCCAAAGGAACAGCTGACCCGGATAACTCCTATCCGCGTGGCCGCTAATCCTAGGCTCCGCACGGACGTCGCGGTGGTACTCCTTGAAGAAATCCTGACCTGGCCAAGTAAATAGCCAGGGACAAGCCTATGAGTACGTTTGAATGTACTCGCAAACATCATGAACAGATGATATACCGAATGCAGCAGATATTATGTGATCAAGTTGAATTAAAAATTAAATGCGTATGCTCATGATGGACTTAAAGGCATGCTGTCAGGAATTAAATCATGGCATGATAACATATTAGCATGTGCAAATAACTAGATATATATAAAAATATTAGTGATAAACAAGGAAAGTTAAAGGAAAATAAAATAAAGGAAATGCCGGTCGGATGTCTAAAATGACACCACGGTAGGTCTTGAAGAGAAATGCCAATCGGGTGTCTAAAAGAGAAATCGGACGAGACAGGACCATCCGAGAACTCAGGCGACGCCACGAGAGGTCTTGAAAAGAAATGCCAGTCGGGTGTCAAGTGACGCCACGGTCGGACTTGAAGAGAAATGCCAATCGGGTGTCCACAAGAGTAGTGGCTGGATAAACCGCCTGTTAACTCGAGAGACGCCACGAGAGGTCTTGAAAATAAAATTGAGTGTCCAGGGTAGTCTAGTCAGCCCCTGAGACACTCAGGAAATACAAAATAAGAGAAACGGGTTAGTCCCCAATAATAAGCATAACCATAATAATATTAATGTGCACAACATAATATTCATGGTAGCCTCTAGGTGTTAATAATTATCCTGCAAAATATTTCAGGCATGTCATAATTATTTTCCTCCGGAGACCGACACTAAGACCGACACTTGACCAACCCAGACTGTAGTCCTTAACCACAGACATGGCTATTCGAATAGGTTTAAACTTTGCAGAGGGTGTACTCGTTACCCACAACTAGAGGATTTCTTTAGTCAGTACCGTGACACTGACTAATTCCCATTACGGCCTTTGGGTTGAAAACACAGCTAACCAGCACACACCAGATTAACTTTCCGGATGCCAGGAATCACCCAAAGCATCGTTCAAGAAATACTCTAAGACGGAGAGACCAACGTCCTGCATGGGATTACTATTAATACGCGTGGATTCCAAGGGGGCACACCCTCTCGGTCACAACCGGAAACACCCATGCCCCCTGACCCGATGACAGGATTTAGTCCACGGCCCTGGAAACCCTCATCGTGGCCCTCTGTACGGTGTGTGCATGGAAAGGGGTTAACAACTTACTAAACCATACCCCACCTGTGGCAGGGACAAGTGGCAGCATGAATCAAGTATGGGGGTTACCGGAACAAGACTCGATCTACGGTCGACTCAGGAGGCTCAATTATTTCCTGCAGTGGTTAGCACAGCAAAGTATTCCTTCAGTAGCAACACCAAGACAGGGCCACAGCCCTTACATGCTCCACATGCATAACCAAACAAGGCCTGACCACACTCCAACGTGATCACCCTTCTACAGGTAATGGTATTTCTTTTGCCTGCTCCTGCGAGTTTGTCATGACAAGCACACGATGCACGGTACGAGGAAACATACCAACTCTATATGCATGCAATTTTTTTTATTTGAATTCAACAGAAGCATGGCTCAATTATTCCTGCAACCAAACAACTATGCAATCACCATATCAAGTGTTCAAGATGCTTGCCTGGAGCATGCAGAAATATTGGGTGCACTTCAAAAGTTTGAAAAGTTTTTCCCTCCATTTTTCCTATTTTCAAAAATATTTGAATTACCACAAATAGCAACAACAGTGCTAAAAAATTGTCTGGAAAAATTTGAAATAAATACTAAAATAAACTAGGTGAAAAATGAGAAATAACATAAAAGGAATCAAATTATTTGGAGTCCAGATGATTTACTTAGGGTACTGGGCCGGCCTGGCCGATCGGCTGTGCGGAAGAGGTGCTGACGTCGATGGCGTAGTTCCAGGGAATACGCTTCCCCTTGCGCGAAGATGGCTTTGAGGGAGCCCGTCTACACTTAGCCGGCGCAGGTGAGACCTCCAGTCACTGACGGTGGGTCCCGCTGGCCCACCAGTCAGGTTTGACTGGTCAGCCGGTGCCTTTCCTCCCGTGGCAGAACAGAGCGCGGGCTCCGGTGATCCTCGCTGGCGAACGGCGGCGTCCCTTGGGGTGCTGAACACATGGGCGTGCTCAGGACATTGTGGCGATCCTTCTGGTGGTCGCCATGATCTCCGGAGTCGCCGGCGGCGAGCTCTATGGCGGATGACGGCGTCGGGCGAATGGGGAATTCCGCCTATGATCGATCTTGAGTGGAATTGAGAGGTGGAACGGAGTCGTGGGTTCAAGAGGGAGCTTCTGGTGAAGAGAATGGAGCGGGGGAAGCTTTGGTGGCGTCGGACCATCGAGACAGAGGCGGAGGACGTGGTCGCCGGAGAGGAAGAAGGCAACCATCTTCGGTCGTTTTGCTCCTATGAGAAGCTTGCAGATGACGGAGGGAGTGTGGTGGATAACGTAGCGAGCTCGGGGTTGCCAATTTATAGGGCGGGTGAGGCGGTTCCGCGAGCTCTGAAGATAACCACGACGGCGGTGGCCATTATTGCGCCGTTGAGGCTGGTGAGGAGTTGATGGTGGTCGGCAAGGTAGTTGGCGGGATCGGCGCGTTGCGGATAAGCTCAGGTGGTGCCAGGCAGCTTGCAGGCGAGCCACGCATCCCAGCGGAGACGTGACAGAGAAGGCAGCTTCAAGCGGCGATTTTGGTGGCGGTGGTCGGCGGAGGCCGGCTCTAGCAGACGCAGGAAGGTGTCGGCGAGCTTCCAGGTGGTCGGGCTGATCCATAGGACGATCTGGACAAGGGGGGAGGCAGCAGAGCGGCGGCAGGAACTCGATGGAGTGGCTGCAATGCACGCGCTCTGGCCGCGCTCTGTGCATGCACGCTACGCGTTTGATAAAATGCCAATGGCATCTACAGGGATCAAAACGAGATGAAATTTAACAGGAGGGTGCCTCTGATCATGAGAGGAGTGATGGACATGCTGGTTTGATCAAAGGGCTAGTGTGCAATGCAAGCTAGAAAGGTGCAAGGTTTCTGCCATGTCTACAACCTGTTTGACAAAATGATAGAGCTAGCTAGGCAGTTTTGTTGGAAGTGAGACTTGGTAGGATAGTGTCTCTTTATATGATAAAGAGGTTGGCATGGTTGGTGTGACCAAAAGAAAAACTTGTAAGTGCAAGTTTTCAAGGATTTCAGTTCTGGACCAAAATTATAGGGGATAATTTGGTGATCTTAAAAGAAGCAAATGGGACTGATATTCTGGACTTAAGGGTTTCTTAGGAAGGACTATAAGGTGGCAAAGTGTCAGATTTTTTGGAGCAAGGAAAATTGGGGTTGCAGTTATAAGACTAAGTTAGGTTTTTGCATTAAAGTGATTTGTGGACATCACATGACCTCCCATAACTTTTTGTGGAATTTTAAAAGAATTAATTAAAGTGGTTGTAGTGCAATAGAGGTATTTAAAGAATTGAAAATGTTGTTGAAAGAATTGTTTTGGGGCAATTTTTATTATAAAAATAATTTCTTACTATTATTAAACTATAATTGAAATGTTTTAAGAGAACTACCCAAGCCACAATATTATTTCCAAAAATTTCTATATGAAGGGAAGAATTTTTGAAATCAGAAAACAGAAAAGGTTCTGAAATTAAATGAAGACCTAGTATAATTCAAAATTTTATTTCTGGCCAAATTTTTATTTAGTAAAAACATGATTAAATTTTGGGGTGTTACAAACTCTACCCCCCTTAAGAAAATCTCGTCCTCGAGATTTGTTAGGTGGTCACCAAAATTAAACCCACCTTTCGAGGAGATTTTCCTAAGCTATTTAAATTAACCTATTTAGGCACAGTTGACGAGGGCTCCTGATAATTGGTGTAACTACAGTGGGGCACTAGTGCTGTGGTTCTACTGTGACTATTACGACAAATTTGGAAAAAAGTGTAAATTCCAAAATTTGCTTGCCGTACTCCAGTGCACAGTGCTCTCTCCGGCTGACAGGTGGACCCAGGGCCACAGTCAGTCTCTTCTTCTTCCTCCGATTCTCTTCTCATTCTCCCTCTCGCGTGCTTTCTCCACCTGCGGTGTCTAGCATGTAGGGTACCTAGGGCCGTACTGTGGTAGTGCGCGGCGTGCAAGCTGCCGGTGCAGCGTGCACTCACCTCGCGGGCCAGCACCTTGTCGGCACTGCTCGTGATTTTACCTCCGAACACCAATGATCGGGCGACGAGCGGTGCTGGTGGACCTCGTTCACCATGCACCGAGCCCGAGCTATAAAACGAACGCAGTGTTACTCTCTTCTTCATCATACCTTACCTCACTTCTCCTTCCTCCTCTTTTTTTGATCGCAGGAGCTCAGACAGGGCTCCAATGGAGGACGTGCTTCCGGGGTGGTTTATGATTCTCAAGTCCGGAGCGGTGGTGGCGTTGCTCGGGTTCTCGCTGCTCCTCTGCGCGATGATCCTTGATGATCGCCGTGATGCCGCAGCTCGAGTGGTGGCTCTTCGAGGCGGCGGTGATCGTGAGGAATAGTCATCGGTGGTGGTTACGGGTGAGTGTTAGTGCGTTCTGCAGCAGCTCCGTAGAAATAAAAGAAATCCCACAAATTTTTCTTGGTGTGATGAGAGTGGTCTGGTGTGTGAGTCGGTTGATTAGGTGCCAAGTGTGTGTGTGTGGTTCTGCACTTAGTGCATGTAGTGGAGTGAGTGTGACTATAAGCCGGGTGTCGTGGCAGTGCGTGAATTAATTCTATGTTAGCAAAAATTATTAGTCGCGGTGATCCTTAATAAAATCTCAACCCGAGATTTGTTAAGGGTGAAAAAAATCCATTATAAAATATGGTAACCAAATTACTCATACGCAACTGCAACCAAACAATTCACTCATAGGGTAAATCCTAAGATGCAACACAGACACCAAATTATGCTAGACTATTGAACACAACCATGGTCCCTACGGTACAAAGGTAAAATTGATAGGGTCCTGAGGAAATTTTCCCAGCATTGGGACACATTCTTCTTCCCCCGGGGAAAGTGGATGGAGGAGTCGAAGAACGTTCCCTCCTTGGTCTGCCAATAGTGGTCCGCCGATGGCGATCTGAGGATTCAGAATAGCAAGAGTCTGGAGGAAGTCCATCACTTGCTGGGTCAGACGCTCCTGCGCGATGACATATTGAACAAGGTTGGCTAGCATTGGATCTCTCTCTGATTGTCTGTAGGGGAAAGATGCTTCTTCTCCGGATGCTGCACGGCTCGGGAAGTAGTAATACCCCCTTTCGCTGGCACGGGGCACTTCGTACCGGAGACATGTAATTGCTTCATAGGCAGCAACTTCTATAGCAATTTCTGAAGTTGGCATAGATTTCCCGATGAAGACGACACTTGTAGGGCCTTGGTTTGGGTCTACTGGTGGGATGTGCGCGACTGCCCAATATTTCGAGGCGTTGTGGTTGATCCTCGATTTGAACAGCTCGTACTGGGGTGGCTGAGTGGAGCCAAGGGTGTTGCGGGTGAAATCCCACAATATCTTGACAAAACTGCCCTGGGTTGCATCTGGGGTTCTTAGATGAATCCCAAGGTGCGACATGGGGAAATGGTGGTGGAGGCAGTGTACAAGGTGAGGGATGCTAGCTATGGACGCGAGAGTGGTCTCCTATATAGTGCCTGGGCTAGGAAACATAAATCAGTAGGGTTACGATTCTGGGTATTGGCTCTGCTCTAGAGTGGTCGGGGTCAAAGTCACAGATACAAATCACAAAATGTGACGTATTACTGTGGTTGCCGGTTAGGGTGATAGGTTGGGCACCGATTATCGAAAAGGTGTCGGCTGGCCTCTCTGTAGGCTTTATCGGATGGGATGGGCTAACTATGGATAAGAAAAGATGTGGACGGTGTGGAAACCTAGGGATAGTGACCAGGCTAAGATAGGATTAGCCAATGGTCAGCCTGGCTCTGATACCAAGGCTGTCGGGGCCGGATTTCAGGGACACAACATATCCCAGAAATTTAACCCCTCGTGCTACCACCAGCCCAGGATTACTGTTACTGGTGGACACGTCCTTGTTACAGATTACCAAGCTATTGCAAGAATTGGATACAAGACCATAAAGGTCTAATGATACAATAGTGATTCCGGTGGTGGATGACGGAAATGACTCGTGGTTCTCCAATATCGATGGGTCTCCATTCCCATAGGAACAGCTGACCCGGATAACTCCTATCCGTGTGGCCGCTAATCCTAGGCTCCTCACGGACGTCGCGGTGGTACTCCTCGAAGAAATCCTGACCTGGCCAAGTAAATAGCCAGGGACAAGCCTGTGAGTACGTTTGAATGTACTCGCAAACATCATGAACAGATGATATACCGAATGCAGCAGATATTATGTGGTCAAGTTGAATTAAAAATTATAAGCGTATGCTCATGATGGACTTAAAAGCATGCTGTCAGGAATTAAATCATGGCATGATAACATATTAGCATGTGCAAATAACTCGATATATATAAAAATATTAGTGATAAACAAGGAAAGTTAAAGGAAAATAAAATAAAGGAAATGTCGGTCGGATGTCTAAAATGACACCACGGTAGGTCTTGAAGAGAAATGCCAAGCGGGTGTCTAAAAGAGAAATTGGACGAGACAGGACCATCCGAGAACTCAGGCGGTGCCACGAGAGGTCTTGAAAAGAAATGCCAGTCGGGTGTCAAGTGACGCCACGTTCGCACTTGAAGAGAAATGCCAATCGGGTGTCCACAAGAGTAGTGGCTGGATAAACCGCCTGTTAACTCGAGAGACGCCACGAGAGGTCTTGAAAATAAAATTGAGTGCCCGGGGTAGTCTAGCCAGCCCCTGAGACACTCAGGAAATAAAAAATAAGAGAAACGGGTTAGTCCTCAATAATAAGCATAACCATAATAATATTAATGTGCACAGCATAATATTCATGGTAGCCTCTGGGTGTTAATAATTATCCTGCAAAATATTTCGGGCATGTCATAATTATTTTCCTCCGGAGACCGACACTAAGACCGACACTTGACCAACCCAGACTGTAGTCCTTAACCACAGGCACGGCTATTCGAATAGGTTTAAACTCTGCAGAGGGTGTACTCTTTACCCACAAGTAGAGGATTTCTTTAGTCAGTACTGTGACACTGACTAATTCCCATTACGGCCTTTTGGTTGAAAATACACCTAACCAGCACACACCAGATTAACTTTCCGGATGCCAGGAATCACCCAAAGCATCGTTCTAGAAAAACTCTAAGACGGAGAGACCAACGTCCTGCATGGGATCACTATTAATACGCGCGGATTCCAAGGGGGCACCCCCTCTCGGTCACAACCGGAAACACCCATGCCCCCTGACCCGATGACAGGATTTAGTCCATGGCCCTGGAAACCCTCATCGTGGCCCTCTGTATGTTGTGTGCATGGAAAGGGGTTAACAACTTACTAAACCATACCCCACATGTGGCAGGAACAAGTGGCAGCACGAATCAAGTATGGGGGTTACCGGAACAAGACTCGATCTATGGCCGACTCAGGAGGCTCAATTATTTCCTGCAGTGGTTAGCACAGCAAAGTATTCCTTCAGTAGCAACATCAAGACAGGGCCACAGCCCTTACATGCTCCACAGGCATAACCAAACAAGGCCTGACCACGCTCCAACGTGATCACCCTTCTGCCGGTAACGGTATTTCTTTTATGCCTGCTCCTGCGAGTTAGTGATGACAAGCACACGATGCACGGTACGAAGAAACATGCCAACTCTATATGCATGCAAAAAAATTTATTTGAATTCAACAGAAGCATGGCTCAATTATTCCTGCAACCAAACAACTATGCAATCACCATATCAAGTGTCCAAGATGCTTGCCTTGAGCATGCAGAAATATTGGGTGCACTCCAAAAGTTTGAAAAGTTTCTTCCCTCCATTTTTCCTATTTTCAAAAATATTTGAATTACCACAAATAGCAACAACAGTGCTAAAAAGTTGTCTGGAAAAATTTGAAATAAATACTAAAATAAACTAGGTGAAAAATGAGAAATAACAGAAAAGGAATCAAATTATTTGGAGTCCAGATGATTTACTTAGGGTATTTCTAAGTTGAAAAGAATAAAGAAATGGACTATTTAGAAGATCCAGCGGAGATAAAGCTTAGTAAAAATGTTCACCCTAGCTGGATTAGTAGAGCATGATTTTAGAAGTCTACAGGAATTTGAATCATCAAATTTGGGTTTGAAAAGGCCACTGTAGAATTATTTCAAGTTCACTGGAAAAGAAAAAAGAAAAGGCAGAGGAGCGCCCTGAGCGCTATATAGTCATCTGGTGGTACTGGGCCGGCCCGGCTGATCGGCTGTGCGGAAGAGGTACTGACGTCGATGGCGTAGTTTCAGGGAATACGCTCCCCCTTGTGCGAAGACGGCTTTGAGGGAGCCCGTCTCCACTTAGACGGCGCAGGTGAGACCTCCAGTCACTGACGGTGGGTCCCGCTAGCCCACCAGTCAGGTTTGACTGGTCAGCCGGCGCCTTTCCTCCCGTGGCAGAACAGAGCGCGGGCTCCGGCGATCCTCGCCGGCAAACGGCGGCGTCCCTTGGGGTGCTGAGCACATGGGCATGCTCAGGACGTTGTGGCGATCCTTCCGGTGGTCGCCATGAACTCCGGAGTGGACGGAGTCACCGGCGGCGAGATCTGTGGCGGACGGCGGCGTCGGGCGAAAGGGGAATTCCGCCTATGATCGATCTCGAGTGGAATTGAGAGGTGGAACGGAGTTGTGGGTTCAAGAGGGAGCTTCTGGTGAAGAGAATGGAGCGGGGGAAGCTTTAGTGGCGTTGGAACCATCGAGACAGAGGCGGAGGATGTGGTCGCCGGAGAGGAAGAAGGCGACCATCTCCGGTCATTTTGCTCCTATGAGAAGCTTGCAGAGGACGGAGGGAGTGTGGTGGATAACGTAGCGAGCTCGGGGTGGCCAATTTATAGGGAGGGTGAGGCGGTTCCGCGAGCTCTGAGGATAACCACAACGACGGTGGCCATTATTGCGCCGTTGAGGTTGGTGAGGAGTTGATGGTGGTCGGCAAGGTACTTGGCGGGGTCGACGTGTTGCGGATAAGCTCAGGTGGTGCCAGGCAGCTTGCGGGCGAGCCACGCATCCCGGCGGAGACGTGACAGAGAAGGAAGCTTCGGGCGGCGATTTTGGTGGCGGTGGTCGGCGGAGGCCGGCGCTAGCGGACGCGGGAAGGTGTCGGCGAGCTTCCAGGTGGTCGGGCTGATCCATAGGACGATCTGGACAAGGGGGGAGGCAGCAGAGCGGCGGCAGGAGCTCGATGCAGTGGCTGCAATGCACGCGCTCTGGCCGCGCTCTGTGCACGCATGCTATGCGTTTGATAAAATGCCAATGGCATCTACAGGGATCAAAACGAGATGAAATTTAACAGGAGGGTGCCTCTGATCATGAGAGGAGTGATGGACATGCTGGTTTGATCATAGGGCTAGTGTGCAATGCAAGCTAGAAAGGTGCAAGGTTTCTGCCATGTCTACAACCTGTTTGACAAAATGATAGAGCTAGCTAGGCAATTTTGTTGGAAGTGAGACTTGGTAGGATAGTGTCTCTTTATATGATAAAGAGGTTGGCATGGTTGGTGTGACCAAAAGAAAAACTTGTAAGTGCAAGTTTTGAAGGATTTCAGTTCTGGACCAAAACTATAGGGGATAATTTGGTGATCTTAAAAGAAGCAAATGGGACTGATCTTCTGGACTTAAGGGTTTCTTAGGAAGGATTATAAGGTGGCAAAGTTTCAGAATTTTTGGAGCAAGGAAAATTGGGGTCGCAGTTATAACTCAGAAATGGGACAGAAATGAAAAGAGATTGTTTTGCTCAAAATTTACAAAATACCAAGTTACGTTTTTGTATAAAAGTGATCTGTGGACATCACATGACCTCCAATAATTTTTTGTGGATTTTTAAAAGAATTAATTAAAGTGGTTGTGGTGCAACAGAGGTATTTAAAGAATTGAAAATGTTGTTCAAAGAATTGTTTTGGGGCAATTTTTATTATGAAAATAATTTCTTACTGTTATTAAACTATAATTGAAATGTTTTCAGAGAACTACCCAAGCCACAATATTATTTCCAAAACTTTCTATATGGAGGGAAGAATTTTTGAAATCAGAAAACCGAAAAGTTTCTGAAATTAAATGAAGACCTAGTATAATTCAAAATTTTATTTCTGGCCAAATTTTTATTTAGTAAAAACATGATTAAATTTTGGGGTGTTACAAATTTTTTTACCACGGCATGTTGATGTCGTTCCATGATAGCATGCCAAGTTTCCTGAATTTCAGACGAGTTTTGGATTTACTAGAATTTGAAAACCATGTATCTCAATGTTTGCGGCCGAGCGACGGTGGCAAGGTGTTTGACATTCATTGCCATTTCTTGCATGGGACCTAAGCATGCAACCAAGGACCCATATTTGAATTTTGAACCAATTTATATGCACTGGAGCATGTGCCTGTAGTTCAAATTTGAATTATGCACATAAATGCATAGAAAACTCAGTTAATGTATAAAAATGTCCAAGCGAACCACGAAAAATCCCAAAAATTGACACAACACACTCCTGTTCTTCTATGTTGACACTAGAAAGAATTTGAAAGCAAGAAGAGCCAACGGATATTGTTTCGTCCACAAATATGAAACGTTCCCTAGCAAAACCATCAGACTTGTTGTGAGAAGCTCTGGTTTGTGAGAAGCTTATAGCCAAACCTGCCCCAAATGGGACAATATTTTTACCATAGCATGTTGATGCCGATCCATGATATCATGTCAAGTTTCATGAATTTCAGACGAGTTTTCGATTTACTAGAATTTTAAAACCATGTATCTCAATGTTAGCGGCTAAGCGACAGTGTCAAGGTGTTTGACATTCATTCTCATTTCTTGCATGTGATCTAAGCTTGCAACCAAGGACACACATTTGATTTTTCAACCCGTTTTTATGCACTGGAGAATGTGCATGTAGTTCAATTTTGAATTATGCACATAAATGCCTATAAAACTCAGTTAACGTATAAAGATGTCCAAACGTACCCCAAAAACTTCCAAAATTTAACACGAGACTCCTGTTGTTCTATGTTGACACCAGAAAAAAAAATTGAAAGCAAGAAGAGGCGACGAATATCGTTTTGTCCACAAAGGTGACACGTTTCCCTACCGGAAACATGAGGCTTCTTGTGAGATGCTCTGGTTTGTGAGAAGCTTATACCATAATCTGCCCCAAATGGGACAATATTTTTTACCCCAGCATGTTGATGCCATTCCATGATAGCATGCCAATGTTCATGAATTTCAGACGAGTTTTGGATTTACTAGAATTACAAAAGCAAGTACCTCAACGTTTTCTGGAGAGCCACGGTGCCGTGGTGTTTGAAATTCATCCCCATTTCTTGAATGAGACATAAGTAACAACCCATGGACACATATATGATTTTACAACCCATTTTGGTGCACCGGAGCATGTGCATGTAGTTTAATTTTGAATTGTGCACCTGGAATGCCTAGAAAACCAAGTTAATGTATAAAAATGTCCAAACGAACCCTGAATAATTCCAATTTTTTTGACGACACACCTATAGTTCCATGTTCACTACAGATAAAAGTTTTAGCAATTCAAACACCCTCCTTTGCCGCTGTGACCCCATTATGTAATTCAAATCAAGATGAAAAATCAAGTAGATCAGACATGGTTTATTATCACCAACCATGTGAGATGCAGTACAAAATATCTTGGAGCACCGTCGGAGTATAGTATGCCTATGGTTTACGCGAGAAGGTGCGTCGGCTAGAGTCCACAGCCAGCGTGTCAAGCACACTAGCTCGCTCCTCAAATATTATTTCACTGTTCAATCGTCGCCGGTGAAAGATGGGGACGTGGACCTGCTTCGTGAGGGTAACTTTGGCGGCCCACTCCGGCGAGAGCGCGGCCACAGCAGCCAGGCGCGTGCTAACCAGCTTTGTAAGCGCGGTCGCAATCTGCAACCAGGCGGCCAAGGCAGCCCAAACGGCCGCTGTTGCTTCTCAGGTGGCGGCAGCAATATCTGCCTCGGGGATCGCAACTGGCGAGAGCGGCACAGTAGCTGTCCGTTTTGTAGCGGCAGCCTTAGCCCTGATGGAGGCCGCCCGCGACCATGTCGAGGCCGCCCATGCCCAGCTCATGGCGGTCACAACACAAATCGAATGAAGCTTCTCCGACAACGGTCGGCAACCCACGGCTGAAGAGTTGGCAATCGCCGAGAGCGTTCGAGCAGCCGTCCATTCCTCCGCGTCATACCTTGGCACGACGGAGGCCGTCCAAGCCCTGATCACGGCCGCCCATGCCCAGCTCGTGGCGGCCTTTTCCAAAGAGATGGCAGACGCGGATGGCGAGATGCTTGCCGAGTATGGTGTGATGGATGCCATGGAGCCCCTTCCCCAGGAGATCGTCGGGCGTGAGCTGGACATGGAGGAGGCGGCAGAGATCGACGAGCACCAGCTGAAGTAGTACTCTTTGTTTTGTTTAATTAAGAGCGCCGGTTTTTAATTTGTTAGAGTAATGTTTAGGTCAGCTAACTCTGTTTAATTGTTGAACTTGCCCGATTAAGAAGTGTGGGTGTGTTGTAGTCTCCTTTGTGTACCCAAATTATGCAATGACATGGATGACCACTTTAACCAAGGAAATTCGAACCAAAATTTGCACGTTCAAACTCATCACACACGGGTTAAGCTATATGAATCGTTTGTGATGTTCACATATCGTACACAGTGCTGAATAAGGGACCGTGTCTGATGACACTTTGCGCGCCAGTTTTTTCGCTGCACCGATCCAAAATTTTCGTCTTCCGCGGAAATATCTAGCTCCCCGCCCGCTCCCCCTTACCAAAAGCCACATTTCCCCTGTTTATGCCTTCCTTTCCAAGTTGAAACCTTCACTCCTTGCTTGCAGCGCCGCCTCCTCGCCGGCGACCCTCCTTCACGCTGCTCGGCCTCGTCGATCCAGGCAGGTAATCCACACCCGACCCCCATCCTCCTCCTCCTTCCACATCCCACATGCCCCGACCGCCGGCGCGACACCTTCCACCCAAATCACCGACCCCTCCCCCAAATAAGCGCCGCCCTAAGCCATGGTGCACGCAGTATAGCCAGGAGCTCAAGGAGCATTTTGCAGCAAAGAAGCAAATCGCGGCCGCAAGGCGCTGATGAGGTCGTGATGGCTGCCATTCGTGCTGACCCCCAGATCTTGGAGGAGCACCTCGTCGTTGAGGCCACCATCGACGCCTCGCACGCCGACGCCGCGATGCGGTTGGCTTCTTTAAACGACAGTTCGTGGTGTTTTCTCGAGGCCACCATCGGTGCCTTCGACGAAGATTATGAGGTGTTTTCTCAGCGTGCCCGTGGTTACCTCAACTCGAGAGCCAGCAGGTTGGTGCCCGGAGCGGCTCAGGCAACTCACCACTACGACGAGGGCACCCACGATGTGGAGGCCTCGCCCTCTTCCATGTCCAAGGAGCCAATCATCATCGATATCTCCGACGATGAGGAGTAGCTTGTCTTATTAGCTCACTATAAGGACCTATGTTCAGTTTGCTAGCTACGCCGGTTAAGCATGCTCGGTTTACCCGTTGCATGTGCTGCTCCTGCCTTTCCTTAACAAATTCTAGTGAATTGTCCTATCTACTTTTACCATGCAATCTATTGCTCTAGTGTATATGTTCTATATGTCGTGCAATGTGGTGATCACTTATTAACTGCTTGGTTAATTAGTTGTCGTGTTCAGTTAACTGTTTGGTTCAATTCTGCAAATGTGATGTTCAATTCTTCAGGGTGCAATTTTGTATTGTCTTCCATGTGAGAAATAAATCGAATTTATCTTTACAAAATACATGAAAACAAATACAATTGCTATATTTCCAAGTTGTCAAGCATGCTTGGCTTGGTTAACTGTTTGATCCTCTAGTATGTTATATATTGTGCAATGTGTTGCTCAGATAACGTTTGGTTCATTTGTTGTGGTGTTTAGTTAACTGTTTTGTTCAATTCTGCAATGCGATGTTCAATTATTGTGGGTGCATTCTGTTATTGTATACCATGTGAGAAATAAATCGAATTTGGTTATACTAAATACCTGAGAAACAAATACAATTGCTATATTTCAAGTTGTTAAGCATGCTTGGTTTGGTTAACTGTCTGATTTTCTATTAGGAGTATGTTATATTATGCAATGTGGTGTTCAGTTAATGTTTGGTTCATTTGTTGTAGTGTTTAGTTAACTGCTTGGTTCAATTTTGCAATGCGATGTCCAATTGTCGTGGGTAGAATTTTGTATTGTTGTGCATGTGTGGAATAAATCGAATTTCACTGCACTTAATACATGAGAAACATATACAATTGATATATTTCCTAATTCTTAATCATGCTTGGTTTGGATAAATGGGTTTTCCATATGACTTGAATTAATCTGACGAATCTGCAATGTGCTTATTTTCATCAACATATTTTACAGATAGCATGCGAACCCTCACTTAACCTGATCACTAAATACCTTATATGTGTTGTAGGGAAACAATGGGAAGCACTGAGGTTTACAATCGAGGTTTGCACATGCATGGTCCTTTGTCTAATAGCACATTATTGTGCAATTGTAGGAACCATTCTAATATTTAGGTTTTTAACAATTTGGTCTTGCACATGTAGGTCCTGCTGTCAGAGGTTTTGACCCACTGTTCGACCCTTTTTGCATATGGGGAAATGAGTTGTTCATGAATATCAGTCAAGTAAAGAAACTCAGAAAGATTGTTAGGATAAAGAAATTAGCGACAAAAAACAACAAGATCTTTGTCTGCACAATGAACAAGACATCAGTTCACTAGAGGATGGTACTAACTATTATACTTGGCTTTTTTATTCCTTTGCCCCATTTCCAATATAGAGAAGATATTTATGCACATCCTTGTTTTCAGGCCTTTCCAAAGCAGTTCACTGATGATTACCTCTCAAACCACCTATATGGTCAGGAGGCGAGGAAGTTATTCATACAACACCCACGGTTCAATATTGAAGTGTTTCTGAAGAGGACGAAGGATGGATGGTTAATCATCCACAGACACTGGCCTGAAGTTGCAAAGACCTTCATATCAATGAAGGTTCAATATTCGCTTTTCGCTTCAGCAGTTTTCCAGATGAGATTCATCTGTCTATGTACCGTCTATGATGCTAATTTTCAAAGGTTATAGATGTTGCATGTGAAACTTGATGCTGGTGCAGTTGTGTAATGGGGTAGCTGAGTGGTGAAGCTATATGATGTTGTACTCTAATGTATTTCAATTATGAAATCCTGCTTCCTTAATATAAAAATGAAATATATTACGTGCTTAATATGAAATGTCAATTAGATTAATAAATGAATTATTAATAATAGGACAATTAGCCTGCTAATGGCCAATTAGCCTGCTAATTCGGTTTTTGTATTACAAACGGTTATTAAGAAAACACCGTGGGCGATGACCTCAGACAACGCACACAGTTTTTAGGAATAAAACGTGTTGGATCAATGAACAATCACACGCGACATCCTCTTGAAAACTATTTGCGTTAGGCCACCTTGCGTAAAGTTTACCACATAAAAAGTATGTGTGTGATGAACAGCCTATGCCACACAGTTTTTCTACACACCGTGTGTGATGCATTCAATAACGGAAATGTTTTCCTTGGAGTGACTGTGTGGGATGTATATACGAACGGAAACGTACTTCTTGGATTAACTGTGTGGGATGTACATACTAACAAAAACATATTCCTTGGATTGACTGTGTGAAATGTACATACGAAAAGATACGTTTAGCCGGGACTGACTGAGTGGGATGTACTTACGACCGGAAACGATTTGACCTGTATAATTGTATTTTTTTAGCACAACTATACGTATAACCGTATTTGATCGCTCGTCCGTCGCACACGATCTCATTTTGCTGAGTGTGTGTGCCAGGAGGGCCTATCCCCGACGGTTTCTGGGTCGTGTGGGAAGGACCCCCCTATCGCCCACACTCACTTGGCGAAGGTTCCAAATGCCGTCGCGGAAAGGGGTTGAAAACCGTTTGTATAGCATCTCGCTGTACCAGTGAAGTACCCAACTTAAGAGCAAGAAATGTCCACTCGAAGGACAAATATGGAGTATTGTTGTAACAGTTCTATCTTTTTAATTGTCATAAATCTACTTTCATGAAAAATGTCTTTTATCTAAATGTCAACTTGTTTAATGCGATTTAGATGGAGAAGCCGAGACGCCTCGCTAGGACTCCTACACATGTAGACAGAACTCCTATAGCTATAGACATCGTCGCGAGGGTGGTCAAGTACACTGAGATCATGCTTGCCTATGCCGAGAGCGCTTAGGTATACATCGAGAGCATTGCAGCATATGCCAAGAGCGCGAGAACAGCCGCTGAGAGCACTAGACCAGCCAACGAGAGTGTGGGAGTAGCCGTCGATGCTGCGAGGACCACCCAAGCTGAGATCACGAAGATGTTGGAGGGCAGGGATAGCTCATGACAGAGCTGAACTTTTACTTCTGAAGTACTACTAGGGCACTGCCTTTATGTGATCTATATGATTGATACGTGCGAACTTAATTTCTATGTTGCTATGATGGAGCTGAACTTTTGCTTCTGAACTACTAGTGAATTACCTTTATGTCATTTGTATCGTCGATGCTTCTGAATGTATTTTCTATGACGCTATGAAGATTGCTATATGACTTTCCTCTATGTGATTGGATAACTATGAAATTGACTTGTTAGCTTGTTTATTTATCTTCGTAGATGAAGTCGAACTGGTATATGGTGTACTATGGGAAGAATCCAGGAGTTTATGAGAAATGCAATGAACAAGTGGACGGTTAAGAGAACAACTGCTATAAAGGATATAAGACTAAAAAAGAAGCAGAGGATCGTTACCCCAATTTCGTCCGCAAAGAGAAAATCAACTATGAATTATGGAAGACCATGTGGACAAGTGGACGAGTAAAGAATTTGATTATCTTTATCGAGTTCATTGTCATTATGGTGTTGTTGTTACCATGAGGTCTTGTATGTATGTAACATGTTGAAGGCTTCATCGAGAAGGCTATGTGTACTAATGATGTTACATGAGTTGTACTCTAATGCATACATCTATTGTATTGTATTTGGATTATTGTTATGTTAAATGTGCTGCTTGTTATGGTAAATTGTGCTATGGCTAATCTAAGACACATCTATTGTAATATGTCTGATCGCATACGTTTGTTGCTGTTATTGTTTATTGTCGGGTTTGTGTTGGCGGCTGAACATGTAGTTGTGGTGGGTGCCCCAAATTTCCGCCACAACTAACCGTATACTTCAGTGGCAGGCAACAAGATATGCCCGCCACTGCAAAGAGTCTACCAGTGGCGGGTGCGCGCCCGCCACTGATGCCATGTTAGCAGTGGTGGGAGGTTAGTGGCGGGAGCCCCTGGGAGCCTCGCCTGCGACTGCTGGGTTTTTGCCGCCCGCCACCGCTAGACATTCCTTCAGTAGTGATTGAATGTTTAGGGGAGTCAAACCTAGAACTATACTGATGAAAACTTCTTTACGTTGTACAAGGTCATATTACAAAACAGTATAACTCAGCCACTTTTTTTTTAGAAGAGTATAACTCAGCCACTTAAGAGCCACCACAACATTTTGGCATCGTTAACCATCGGATCAACCCAGTAACGGACCAGATTGATCCGTCAACACAACGAGCGTCATGGGTCATTATCCCCACGTCGCGATCCATTCGGCGCACATGTAGTCGGGCCACTACTCCACAAACCGAGCTAGGGATCACCTCGTTTGATGGGTCGGTCAGCGGCCAAAAGCCCACATAGCTTCCGTGCGTACTCCATCACTCCACCATCGAAAGAAAAAATCTATGCCGACGCTGACCTCCCAGTCTCCTGCGATGTGTGGAGATGCCGCAATTCGGCTCAGCGCCGGCGGACGCTATTGCCATCGTACCTCAGCTTCCGCTCGATACTGTATGGCCAGTGGCGTCTCCTCTAGCCATGTATCCTCCCAAAATCTAGTAGTGTTACCGATCCCTACAATAAATTTGGTCCTATTGAAGCATTAACCATTTCCAAAATGGTGAGTCGTTCGGCTGCGCCATGACCTGTGTTAGGTCTTGGAGTGCAAGTACTTGTTACACATTAACTGTACCCACATGCCCTTCTCCTCGACCAAAATTCTATACAGCCATTTACTAAGAAAGCATTTGTTTTTTACCTCAAGGTTCTCGATCCCTAAACCCCCTTGGTCTTTAGGGTGACAAATAATATCCCACTTGGCTAGTATGTACTTGGCTCTATCGCTGTCACTCTGCCAGAAAAAATGAGATCGATAAATGTCTAGACTTTTCAATACCCCCATGCAAACTTTAAAGAAAGACAGGAGGAACATCGACATACTTGTAAGTACGCAATTTATCAGAATTAGCCGCCCCCCATAAGACATGAGCTTGCCCTTCCAGCAGCTCAGCTTATTCTTAAATTGATCCTCAATGCACTTCCATTCCTTGTTTGTTAGTTCTCAGCGATGAATTGGGATACCCAGATACATAAAAGGTAAAGACCCCAGCTCACACCCAAACAACCGTCTATAGCTTTCTCGTTCCTCCTTGGAACGCCCAAAGAAGACAGTTCGCTCTTGTTAAAATTAATCTTCAAACCCGACAACCGTTCGAAAAGGCATAAAATTAGTTTCGTATTTCCTCTCATCTTCAATGTCTTCTCTAAATCTTAAAAAAAAACTTCTTCCATGCAAAACTTCAACAGACTTTTGCTTGAAGGCTCTCGTGCATCTCATCTGACATCTATTCCAGTGAATGTCACGCCCATGAACTTCAAATCAAAGGCCTCGCCCAACAATATGGTGAAGAAGGTTTCCCCATCAAAGACATCATCACGGAGGAATATATCAACTTCAGTACGTACGAATCTACGATAAAGAACCTCTTGCCGGGAACACCCCTCTCGCCCCGGCTCTCCTACATGAGCATTGAGAGGGTAGGGGGCTCAGCCACTCAATGTGAATTGTCCGAAGTACTTGAAGAGCCGAGTCGACTGCCTACTAAACTGAGAATCCTCTTTTACTCAACCTCGGCTGTCAGCAAGGACGGAGTTCCGTGAAGCGACCATTAGGGTTATCGCTTGTAAATAGATATGGGGTGTTTGGTTAGGCTTTGGCTTTCGCCTCCTACAATTCAAAGCCCAACCAAACCATCGGATTTTGGACGTGCTTTTACAAAGCATGGTTGCTTTATTTGCATTACAAATTGGTGATAGGGTCATGACAATGGGCTGACGGGTGGCTACACAGTACCAAATAGTTCTTCTCAAAAAATGTGTTGAAATTGTGCCGCCTATACCATATATGCCTATATTCCTTTGGCCGAACTTCCTAGTTTGTGTTTTTTTTTTGTAGTTTATGTTCTTGACTATCTTTTTTTTTTATTAACAGGACAATAAGTTTTGTCTACTAACAAAAGAGTAACAGTTGTCCCCCCCCCCCCCCCCCCCCCCACACACACACACAAGTACTAGAAGAAAAACACCTAGACCTAACAAAATTAAGTGACTTTTTTGACTATATAAGAAACCCTAACCTTTTCTATTATCTATTAATGTGTATCTATCCGTACCATAATATTTTTGAATATTATGAATTAGAGCGGAACGCAGAGACCTAGGATGTAGAAGATCATAGCATGAGCATTTCGGCAGCAGTCCGCACCGAAACAATGCTTTACCTCTAGATGTCCAGTCAACTGTTATGCCTCAACGCATTTCGCGGAATCCAATTGACAGCCTTGATTCTTATCCTAGCTCGTCTGAGAGCGATTTTAGCTTTACTCTCTATTTTAGAAATAAACATTACATATTGAAGGGTGAAATATAGTAGGTCAATATTAGTGGTGGTGAGCAATTAATATTTAACTGAAGTACAGTTGTGGGTGTAAAGATGAGGCTCAGGACCAGTCAGAATAATTTGACGCTTTTGGCCGACATCCCATGCTGGCGAGTGGCGCCCAAGCTTATCAGAAGTCTGCTGGTCTTTGGTCCTAATGTTACTTGTGTACAGTTTATTTCATAGGAAAACTTTTACCAGGCCTGCCAGTACTGAAAGGTTCGGAAAACAGTTCGATGCAAAATATATTGCTCGCTAAGTTTCAATCACGATAAATGTTAATGAGTTTACAATAATTGGTTATTTGAATATGTGAGTTGGTAGACCTAATGCTACTTGTGTGCAAGTAGCATTAGGTCTACCAGCTGGCAGGCCTGCAATACATTTCATGATAAAATTTATATATATGTACATTCGTTGTAAACTATTTTAAAATTTATATATATGTGCAGTTATAGAGTACATTTGAAGCCAATTGACTTATCATCCGTAAGTGTGAATCATATTTTCCTAAATTATGGACATTTCTGAGCAAATAAATAAATTAAATCCTTTTGTCCAACTACAAACGGAGATAAGGTAGATGGCCGCTCTGCAGCTTGGAAATCATGGGACCGCACACTACCAGAATTAGGTACGTTGCCGACGGCCCAGGGCCGTCGGCATAGGCCCAAAAACCGTCGGCATAGGCCTATGCCGACGGCCACCGTCGGCATAGCCCCGTCGGCAACTCGTACGTCGACATATCCCAGGACGGCCGTCGGCACACAAAAACCGTCGGCATATCCCAGGACTCCTCCGTGATGAAAAGGCGCTGCAGTCTTTCTATGAAATGAAGATACCGAAGAATCTTTGCGGGGATGTCTAGTTGCTTCTTCTCACCATGCTCATCGACCACCTCAAGGTGCCGAGAGGAACCGCACTTCCTACAGTACTTGTCATCCGCATACTCGTGCCTAAACAAAAGGCAATTCTTCGGACAAACATCTATTTTCTCATAATTCATAGATAGTGCCTTCATGATTTTCTTCGTAGCGTACATGCTTTTCGGCAGTTCATGACCCTCAGGAAGGCTGTTAGCACATACTCCCAGAAATGCTTCGAAGCAAGCTTGGGTACAGCCGTACTCAGCCTTGACTGCCATCAGTTGCGAGATGGCATCTAGCTGAGAGATTTTGGCACCCGCACAAAGAGGTTTCTTTGACGAGGCCAAGACCTCCAAGAAGGCCTTTGCGGTTGCCTCCGGCTCCTCTGGTTCATTCTCTGAAGGTGTTGCATGTGTTGCCTCTGCAGCAAAGACATCATCTAGCATGTCTCTAACCCCATCGTCCTCAAAACCACCGATGCATTGTCGCATCACCTCCTCTCTACCACAGTCCCGCTCGGCAAAGTTTATTGGCATGATAAAGTCTTTCATATATCCGTACGTGCGAAGGTGCTCAGTCATTTCTCCCTTATCTCTACTGTGACGTCTGCCACATTTTGCACAGGGGCATGGTGGAATAATTCTCATTGGACGACGAAATATCTCCTTCAAAAACACATCGGTTTTCTCGACCCACTCTGTTGTTACTCGATTCCGACGGATAAAACCACTGTACATCCACTGATTATCTGCCATCCTCTGCTTTGTTACGAGCCAGGCAACAAAATTAAGGATTCGTTAATTTAATCACATACAATTTTTATTTTCTACCGGGTTGACGAGAAACGGCACTGAATCCACCTACATCTCTAATAGGTAAAGATGGGTCCTAAACCCACCCGAGGATGTGTAGATTGAGTACGTTTTCCATGCTCTATCCCGTTCCGAGACAAAATTTCGGCAGCACCTCCCCGCTGTTCTTCAGATACACGTTTCGGCTAATAGCCGAGAGAATGTGCTCCGGAGAACAACGGGGAGGCACCGCCGAAATCCTGTCTCGGAACAGGGTAGAGCATGGACAACGTACCCAATCTACACATCCTCGGGCTGTCCGTGGAAAACACTGGACAATCCGAAAGAGCTGCGGTGATAAATATGCAATTGAATGCATATTTATCGATGCAACCATTTCGGACGGGAGACGCCTAGGTTATGCAACTTGACGAGAAAAGAAAATCTAGTGACATGATCATTAAGATGGATTCGTAGCTCACCCTCAACTGTAGAGGAAGCAGTCAAACAGCGACGAGATCACGGATCAATGCCTTAGACGGCGATGACTCCAAAGATATGCAACACCACAAAGCCTGTAAATTTTACCGACAAATAAACTTAGATCATCAAGTGTCAAAAACCTAGATCACGGACCAATGCCTTCATAGCTTTATTTACTAGATGAGCAATACAAAATAAATTCATCCACTTAAAGTTTCACATTCAAAGTATTAGAAATGTTAAATCCTAATGAACAAGTTACCATTTTTGCACAAATTACTTTTTTTTAGCAAGACCATGAAGTGTCAAAAAATATTTCATCATTATTTTGCAAGACCATCATGAACAAGAAACCACTTATCACGGAGATGCGACACAACAAATAATGCTAATTCCACCGTGCGAAAATTATATATATCATCACATCACATACAACTTTGACACTTCAAACTTGGAAAAAAAATCATAGTGCTAATGACATCCATTGATCAATATTTTGCAAACTATCCACCTGCAAACAATATTTTGCAAACTATCCACCTCCAAATATAACCATGAACTCCAAACCTGCCCACGGATGCCTAGTACACCCCACAAATTATGTCACAGCACGTAAAATACACTAGGTACAAAACTAAAAAAAAGGAAAAAAAATCCTCACTTTGGAGAGAGGCCGGCTGGTCGGGGGTGGGGGCAGCAGGGACGGGAAGGGGGCGGGGACGACGGGGCCGGTGCGGGGATGAGGGGGAGAAGAGCCCAGAGGAGGGGAGGGGCGCTCCGCCTCTTGGAACTTCCGAGAGGAGGGGAGGGACGGCGGAAAGCGAGACTAGGAGAGGGAGGGGACGCGGGAACCCAAGGGACACAAACGCAGGAAGGCGGTAGGTGGTAACTAGGACTATCCCATATATTTAACCTCTCCATTGCCTACTCTACCCCTTATAATCACCCCGCGTTTCACCCAGACAAAGGCGCGTGGAATCTCCCCCCACTTCACTCAAAGGGCCCCCGGATCTCGACTACAACCCACCGAGACGCGTTTCCCGGACGCTCCCGGCAGGCAGGAGACAGAACGGGATCACTCCCGCTTCGGAGGACCTGGAGCCCCCCCCATCTGGGGCCCCCCAATACCCCATCCCCCCTCCCCCCCCCTCCCCCCCCCCCCCCCCTGCGAATATTCCTCTTTTACTGAGCCTTCCCCGAGTGGGGGAAGGGGGGTAGAGAAGGGGAGGAACGGATTGGAGAACGGCGCGGCAAGCGAGCGAGAAATTGATATACCCACCTACTCCCCCCTGCCGCCATTTCATACCATCCATCAATCCTTTCCCCCCGGCGCGGCGGCGGTGCTGGATCGAGCGAGCGGGGATGAATGAGTGGTCGGGGTGTGTTGACCGGTTGGATAAGGGCAGGGAGGTATGCCGACGGTGTAACCGTCGGCATAGGTGCTGTCTACCTATGCCGACGGTTAAACCGTCGGCATACCTTTTTTTTAACATTAAATTTATTTTATTTTTAAAATGTCCTTACAATTTTTAAAATGTCCTAACAATTTATTTCATCTACATCTACCATTTTTTTCTGATCCTGCCCAGCTCCTCATCTTGGCTGTCATGCCGCATGCAAGCTTCATCGCCACCACACAACACGCTCGAAATTAACTACCAGATCAGGTCTGACAGTTGTTGTCAGATCGATCCCGGGAGATCGATATCGATCCTCCCGTCTAATCATCTTGGTCCGGCCCGAGCCCGAGACCATCAGCAAAGGACGACCGAACGGGATCCAGGTCATCCAGCCCTCCAAGCTAGCGAGAAACACATTACTTACGATACAATAGCAATTCAATGAACTCCAATTTATTTTTATAGCAGAGATTCAACGTTTACAACCAAGCGAGATATCGACTCCCGAAGCATCTCCGGCAATAGGACATGGTGCGGTGTTTCGGTGGTATTGCTACACCCGGAAGGCCACCACGAAGCCCCGTTGACCAGGAGATCTAGCCCTTTGACTTTTACCCGACGGGCTTTGACCAGTGGACTCTTCCACCTAGTTGCGATAGGTCAGCCCATAGGAACATCCCAGAACATGGTCTGGACCCAACCCACCACTAGCTTCCCTCCGGTTCTACTCGACGCGCACGATTCCCCCTCCAAGTGACGGCGACACTGCCGGCCGTGGAGGGGGGCCACACCCCAGAGCCCCGAGACGAGCGTCTGAGCATGCCACATCACTTTCACACATGCATCAGGACCCGATGCGGTTTTTCGGTGGCATAGCTACACCCGGAAGGCCACCACGAAGCCCCGTTGATCACGAGATCTAGCCCTTTGACTTTCGCCGGACGGGCTTTGACCAGTGGACTCTTCCACCTGGTTATGGTAGGTCAGCCCATAGGAACATCCCCGAACACGGTCTGGACCTAACCCACCACTAGATTCCCTCCGGCTCGACCCGACCAACACGTTTCACCTTATCCAAGTGACCGCGACAGTGCCGTCCGTGGAGGGGGGCCACACCCCGGATCCCCAAGACGAACGTCTGAGCATTCCACATCACTTTCACACATGCAAGAGGACCCGGTGTGGTGTTTCGGTGGCATTGCTACCCCCAGAAGGCCCACCGATCGGACTAACCCTAGCCCAACGCGCACGATTCCCCCTCCAAGTGACGATGGCAGTGCCGTCCGTGGAGGGTGGCCACACCCCGGAGCCCCAAGACGAGCGTCTACGCATGCCACATCACTTTCACACATGCATCAGGACCCGATGCGGTGTTTTGGTGGCATAGCTACCCGCGGAGGGCCACCACTTAGCCCTGTTGACCAAGAGATCTAGCCCTTTGACTTTCGCCGGACGGGCTTTGACCAGTGGACTCTTCCACCTGGTTGTGATAGGACAGCCCATAGGAACATCCCCGAACACGGTCTGGACCCAACCCACCACTAGATTCCCTCCGGTTCTACCCGACGGACACGTTTCCCCCCTCCAAGTGACGGCGGCACTACCGTGCGTGCAGGGGGGCCACACCCCGGAGCCACAAGACGGGCGTTTACGCATGCCACATCACTTTCACACATGCATCAGGACCCGATGCGGTGTTTCGGTGGCATAGCTACACCCGGAAGGCCACCATGAAGCCCCGTTGACCAGGAGATCTAGCCCTTTGACTTTCCCAGGACGGGCTTTGACCAGTGGACTCTTCCACCTGGTTGCGATAGGTCAGCCCATAGGAACATCCCCGAACACGGTCTAGACCTAACCCACCACTAGATTCCTTTCGGCTCAACCCGACCCGCACGTTTCACCTCATCCAAGTGACCGCGACAGTGCCGTCCATGAAGGGGGCATACCCCATAGCCCCAAGACGAACGTCTGAGCATGCCACATCACTTTCACACATGCAAGAGGACCCGGTGTGGTGTTTCGGTGGCATTGCTACCCCCGGAATGCCCACCGACCAGACTAACCCTAGCCCGACGCGCATGATTCCCCCTCCAAGTGACGGCGGTAGTGCCGTCCGTGGAGGGGGGCCACACCCCGGAGCCCCAAGACGGGCGTCTACGCATGCCACATCACTTTCACACATGCATCAGGACCCGATGCAGTGTTTCTGTGACATTGCTACACCCGGAAGGCCACCACGAAGCCCGTTAACCAGGAGATCTAGCCCTTTGACTATCACCGGATGGGCTTTGACTAGTGGACTCTTCCACCTGGTTGCGATAGGTCAGCCCATAGGAACATACCCGAACACGGTCTGGACCTAACCCACCACCAAATTCCCTCCGGCTCGACCCGACCCGCACGTTTCCCCTCATCCAAGTGATGGCGGCGCTGCCGTCCGTGGAGGGAGGCACACCCCGCAGCCCCAAGAAGGGCGTCTATGCATGAGGACCCGGTGAGAGATTATGATAAAAAAAAAGTCATTTAAAAGTTGTCCAAATCTATGGAAGTATCAATTATTTGTGATTTTTACTAAGTATAAGGACCTATATGCAAAATGACATGAGGTTACATTTTAACATACTCAAAAGTAAACTCAAACCGGATATTCATAATCTATGGAAAATTCTGCCCCAAATCCATATATAATTTGTGTATGTTTAAGTTTAATTAGATTTAAATTAATCAAATCTAAAATTTTAAAAATGTAAATTAGAAATAAAAAACATATAATACATATGCCGACGGCATGGCCGTTCAAGATCCCTCTTACTAACTGGAATAAAAGAATTAGTAGATCTGTTCCGCCCAAAATGGGAATGGGCGCTAGGGTTATGAACTTATAATCATGGAATCGACTCGATCATCAGATTATAAGTTCATTCCATACTCAACTAGACCGTGCACATTCTTATTATGAGAAGGGGTCATTCGAGCCTATGGAAATAGGATACTCTGTTTACATAGAAATCCCTGCGTCCTTACATTCTATTTAGGATTAGGAATAGGTGTAATCAGACCTGCTTTTGACATATCTATCCTATTCTTATTTGGATACCATATGCACCTCTTTGGGCTTCTATTGAATCGAGAAATTGAATTGTACATCTTTCATCTTATTGATTTTGATATTGATTTTGATACATTCCAACGGATAATGCAAATCGAAGCTATTTGATATCTGACTCAGCCAAAAAGAAAAGAAAGAAGAGAACGAAAGGAGAACAGAACTTTGTATTTGGCCCACATGTATGCCGACGGCCATGCCGTCGGCATAGATAGCCCACGTGTTTTTTTTTGTGATTTAAAAAAGGTGTAACAGCTATGCCGACAGCCTCCGTCAGGGCCGTCGGAATAGCGGTGACGGCGTCAACCCCCCATCCTGGGTCGGCGGGCCCACACGTGTGTCGACGGCCGATATATGCCGACGGCCCCCGTCGGTATAGTGAAGGAGATGCCGACGGTGCTTCTACGCCGACAGCCCCTGTCGGCCTAGATGGAGGTTTGCCGACGGCTTTAGTACGCCTACGGCTTTCCCAAGCCGTCGGCATACCCACATCTATGCCGACGGGGGCCGTCGGCATAGAAAAAGCCGTCGGCAGCGCCAATTATTCTGGTAGTGGCATCTTATCCCGGTCCATTCAGGTGGTTCAGTTCGCGCTGGCTATTTTGTTGTGTGACTACGGACTGCTGCCTTTGAGCAGTACAGCAGCATCTATCTGGTTCAAGCACCAAATCAAATAAATAAGGGGCATCACCAACTCAGGCTTGTCGGAAGGACCATATGAAATTTTCACAGAACATGTGTCCTGCAAATGAAGCTTTCCGTGTGGCCGTATCTTCTCTGGGATCTTTGTCTTGCTAAGCCCAATATTGAGATTGTAAATAAATGTGTTTTTGATTACGCGCAGCTACATCTATGTGTCTTTTCATCGTCATTACCTCATGGTGCTTTACATTTCATGATAAAACAATGAAAACTGTTTCTTTTGGACTAATTATAAAAACCCTATAGGCTTAAAACCTAAACTATGGAACGATCTACATTAATATTTGAATTTTCTGTTTTGAAATGTGATTCTGTAATTTAAACCCTCCAAATAAATGGGAAACAATTTTATATGTGAGAAATGATATGAAATGGCAATTCACAAAAATAAATAAGAATATGACTATTTATGTCATTTGGAAAAGAGAATTCATTTATTGGTTTATTTTATGTACGGGATACATGTTGCACTAAAGGTATATTTTATGAGATATTGCAAGTTATAAATTCCCAACATTCTTGCATATATATATATATATATATATATATATATATATATATATATATATATAGACACACACACACACACTAGTACAAATGCCCGTGCTTTGCAACGGGCAAAAAAAATGCAAAGCCTGCTCCATGTGCCATTTCTTATAGCCGGTTATTATAAACATCGCTAATAAGGTTACACTCTTATTGTTGTTCGGAGCATGAAGTGTGGACGTGAAGAAGCTAGTCTAACTTCCTTCATCTATTGGAATAGTAGTGGTGATGAAATAGTTTGTCTATCGTTTTTATGTTTTGATTTTTCGACAAAGCGCGAAAATTTCTTTATTTTTTAAGAAACTGAGCGTTTGTTATTTTTTATTAGAGTTGGAACATGTTTTGAAGCCGAACATTTTATGAACACATGATTTTTTATTTTTTAGTGATTTTGTGAACAATTTTAAATTGGAACATTTTTGGTAATTATCAGCATTTAAAGAGTGTGAACATATATAAAATATAAATATTTTTTTGAAACCTAGAACAATTAGAAACACTCATTATCTTAAAGTATACACGCTTGGTGCCAGTAATTAAAAAAATGATTGTTGGTGTCCGGACCATGGAGTATAGAGTTAAGAAAGGCGTAGTGGTGTACTTCGATGACGCCTCCTTGAGCATAGCACTATCACCGGATGAAAAAATAGTGGTGTATTTGTTTTTTGTGGGACATACTGATAATTGAATGTTCTATACTATTTGAGAGTTTAATAACTAATTCTAAAGTTTTTTTAGAATTTTGAAAACATATGAATGCGAATGGATTTTTTACTATGTTGGATTTTTTAGAGATAATTGTTCGTTTGGTTTCGAAGATCTTATTTTTTTTCATTGCAAATATGCACGAATAGCGCATGATGAAGCATGCCTTGCTAGATTACGCCTTGGAGCATGGGGCGTGGTCAACACCTCTGCATACATGGCGTACGCGAATGACCACATTGTCTTCAATAAGGATGGGTGTGGAAGGAGTTCCTCACGCGGAACAATCTCTGGGTTCAACATTCTGTGCTACTCATTATCAGGAACACCGCGCGCAACAACTTGAGGATGATGATCGTCATTGACATCATCTAAAAGTAAGCTTCATCCATGTGATCGAGGTCAATAATGAACCAACTAGTTTGTTTGTATTGACGACGAAGCAACTAGTTTCCTTGAACATGCATAGAGTTGTTTCTAGATGATGAACCAAGTTGAGGGATTGTTGGTCGTTTTATATATGTTTGTCCATGCGTGAAACTGATTGTTGGTCAGTTTTATCTTTGATATGTGCCGCTGAGATGTGGGAAACGCTGCAATGATGCCACAAATCACGACCCCACTAGTCCAGGAGATATATTACAGGCGTTCTGACATGTGACACACCAGCAATATATATGTTACCTGTGGCGTAGGGACCCACACACCATCAGTATTTTATTAGTGGCTCGATATTTGTGGCATGGGTTCGACACGCCACCAAGGTGGTTTTCGGCACTAGTGAGTACATATAAACATTATGAAAACATATATGCATGAGACCTGAGATCATATTACCCGGTCCCTAGTAATAGGCATTAAGCATTGAAATTCATAGCAATAGTAGATCAAGAATAATCAGCATACTAGGTATCAATACCACGAGCATCTAGGCACTTTTACACGATTGATATCATGCAATTCGCACCCCAATGTGCCTACGACATATTACTCTCACATGGATGAGTAAACATGACAGAGATGATGGAGAGGAGTGTTGTGGTGTCGATGGTGATGAAATCCCCCCTTTAGGAGAAGTCTAGATCAGAAAAGGCACCAAAACAAAGATCGGCGATGATGGCGAACTTGCGGGTCGAGGAAAAATCATAAAAAAACTCCGCGATGGATTTTGGTCGAGTGTGTTATATGGACTGAGGATGGGAGCTAGGGGCCTATGGGACCCACGTGGCCTGGTCATGAACCTTAGGACCGGACCATGCCCACAAGGTGTGTGCCTCCTCTAGTGGGCCTTGGATTATCTCCTTCGGGTATCCCGCCTCTTCCAGTTCAATACCGTTCCTGAATTTTTTGGTGTTGTTTCATGAAGTATAAATACCTCTGCATCTCTATTTTCAAGGGGAGTTTGTAGGTTCGCCTCACCTCCTCCCCCGGGTTTTTCCTCCCCACGCCTCTCACCCTTTGGTTTCATGTTGAGTTTTTGGCAATCTCAACTGATATCGCACAAGATAAAAACCAATGTAAAGACTAACTTGGTATAGTCTCAACCAAATTGGTACTTTCCCACCCACGTCCTACATTAACTCTATTAAACCAAATCAAATCTTACCAAAATCTCATCTAAAATAAACTTTCCTTGCCTTCCCTTACCCATACCCAAATCAAATAAAATCTCACCAAAATCTTGAATATGATGGGTGTAAGGTATATGTCAGACAAGAGTCGATAGGTTCGTCTCACCTTGGACCATGGTTTTTTCCTCCCCACGCCCCGTCCCCCCTTTTGTTTCCCGTTGATTTTGTTGGTAATGTCAACCGTTGCCGCACAAAATAAACACCAAAGTCAATAGAGTAACATGGAATAATTTAAACTAAATCGGTATTTTTCCCAAAACCACATCCTACATTAACTCTATCAAATCTTATCAAAATCTCAAATAAATCAAAACTTTACTTGTCTTCCCTTACCCATGACCAGATAAAATCAAATAATCTTACCAAAATCTAGAATATGGTGGGTGTAAGGTATATGTCAGACAAGATTAATGCTGGACCACTAGAATATGTATGCCACTATTGCGACGCACAGAAAATTAGCTAGTATAAATAACACCACATTCAACTCTGCTATAAATGGTGTTTGTCCGACAAATATCATTCAATTAGATAGGCTTTGGCCGTATTAGTTCCCTCAAGATTAGCTTAGTGCTTGTTTTTTTAGAGAAAAGGCATAGGCCGAGCCCGAGAGAAGGCTCGAACCTAGCCTGACTTTGAATTAACAAAGCCATCAACCGGCCAGGATTACATCGAACAACCACTTACAAGCAGCAAGAAAAAGAAATAACAGGAAACCAAGGTGAAACAGCCTCAGGCGACAGATACAAGGTGCATACAAGACGGTGCCCGGACCAAAGACTACATAACAACTACCAAGATGGACAGATGAGCATAATCCATCGAGGTCTTCGTCCGCCCAAGCAGCAAGCACTAGACTAGCATCAGAACTTGTGGGGGACAACAATGTGAACGAAGGCAGCCCCAGTCCACTCCAGAATGGTAAACAACTTGGGCACGATGGCTGCCGTCTTCGTCGCCGTAGAAGGCCACAACCTTCTCGTCCCGGATCGAAAGGACGTCACACCGCCGGCAGGCGAATTGGTTCCACCAAGAACCCGGAAGCAAGCATGACACCAAGGAGTACCAGGGGAGGGACATAACGAGTAGACCACATTGAGCTCCACAAGAATTCTGCTGTCACCATGGCAAGACCACGAAGGAGACGCACACCGCAGGAAGGAGCTCGAGCCAAATCGACACGGCAAGGAAGGTCGACATTGCCAATGTCAACACTGAAGAACGAAGTCGCCACAGCAGCCACCAGCACACCCCAACACAACAGCCCCCCTACGGTCCAAGGACGACGCCTTCAGGAAGGGGAACGGCACCGTAGCGCTGCTGTCGTCTCCAAGCAGGACCAAGGGTTTCCCCTAGATGCAGGGGAGGGTGGGTGGGGGTTGAGATACCTCAACGAAGACTCCAAGGAGTGGATCGGCGCCGTGGCGTCGTCGTCGTTGTGGTCGCCGTCGCCGGCCAAGGGTTTCCCCCCAGTCCCAAGAGCCCCACCATCCAATCGCCGCCCACCACCCGGATCCGGTGAGCAAGGCCACACCGAAGCCCAGATCGAGCGGGATAGGGTGAAGGAGATGAAGCTGGCGCTGGTCGATCCAGATCTGGCGGCTGGCGAGCTTTTTGCTTGTCTTCAAGAAATTTACATGACCAACTGAATCGACAAGAAAACTTTTATGAGCACTTTGATTCACTTATGCACTTGCTTTAAGCAACATGATTTAATTATAACTATCATGTCAATGTTGGCCAATCCATAACACGATTCTAAAAAAGAACAATGATAGCATTTCAATCACATAGAGTAATAATCTCATGGCATGAAGCATAAGTGAAATAAGATGAACATAGTATGATGTGATAACAAAGTATCTCAGGAGTCTTTTATATTCCACAATGCAATTTTTGTCTGCATAGGCAACATTATAGTCTAGATGGTGAATGGGTATACAAATTCAAGATGAGAAACATAGCAGTCTCAAGCCGACCACACCCATGTATGACCTGCCCGGTTCCCACGTTCGCTGTTTATTTTCCCTGTATTAGATCATATGTATGTCTGGTCAGGTGTCTGGACTCTCGATGAGCCCGTCGCACTTGCAGTCACCTATACTCGCCTCACACCTATATGTGGGCAGTGCCTACCCCAGATCCTACTTTCATGGAACAAACTTTTAAACAAACCTGATCCAGGCAATGAGATTTGGCCGGTTATTAATTAATGCTTAATTTATTTTGTATATAATGGCAAAATAGGCAGGCATCCCCCGACGTGGTAGCACGCGCCGTGAGTTGTTTGACGTTGGGAGTACTCCTAGGAGTACCAACCCATTTTCCTATATACGCGCACGATGCAAGGACGTACGTATACGTACGTATCTCCTCTGGATTCAACTAGCTGGGAGTCATCCCCGGCCGTCCAGTCCAACGAGTACTGGCGGAGGTTCAACTACAGCGCTAGTAGGCGCGCATCGCCGGCAAGTTTTTCTTTGCACTTGAAAGAAACTAAAGCTTTTCGCAAAAACAAAAAGAGAAAAGAAAGAAACGAAAGGAAGCTAGATCAGTTGTTCAGCTCCCATCCGATATGGACGCGAGCGAGGCTAGTACTTCTACTACGCCCTAAGTAACAAGTTATAAGCTGGCAGATCGCAATTGACCGACCCATTCATTGTCCGGCCAGCTACCATCTCGACGCACGTATCCAAGCTAGCTAGCTAGCATTAGTAGAAAAAGACCCATTTGTGCCGGTTCATAAGGCCCATTTGTCCCGGTTCGGAAACCGGGACTAAAGGGTCGGGACTAAAGCCCAACACCTTTAGTTCCGGTTCTTATACGAACCGGGACAGATGGGGCTCCACGTGGCCGCTGCGGCGAGCCCAGAGAGGAGGGCCTTTAGTCCCGGTTGGTAACACCAACCGGGACCAAAGATCATCCACGTGTCAGCAACTCAGGAGCTGGAGTTTTTGTTTTTTTAAGAGGGGGGGGGGGGTGGGGGTTTTGTAGGGTTAATTTAGGGGTTTCATATATTGTGTTAGCTAGCTAATAGCTAGAGAGAAGTGTCCTCTCTTATCTCCGTGCTTGGTCGACGCTACGTACTATACGTATAGAGAGGACTCGACACGCTAGCTAGTAAGCAAATGAAGGAAACCAATAAGTACACAAGATCGTCATGAACATATACAGAGAGAAATGATCGACCTCCTCCTTCTCCGAGAGATTGGTCGAACAACAAGTTTTCGTATGTCTATCCGACGCTACTAGCTACATATATACAATATAAGATCTCTTACAATCCCTAACATTTGATGTCAAGTTCCACATGGTATTCTCCGGCTGAATTGATGACGTGGTCAAGAAAGAATCCCGCCAATTCCTCTTGAATTACTTTTATGCGATCTTGTGGTAGGAGTTCGTCCCGCATCTGCCAAATCTAATTTGAAGAAGGGGTCAATACATATATATGAATGAAACTCAACACAAATGATGGTAATAAAATAAAATTGTGAATATTATTGCTTACGCATTTCATATTGTTTTTCAGAGTAGCCCCGCTTAGAGGTCGTCGCGTTGTAGATGTACTCGCTAACGTAGTATCCACAAAAATTATTCCCGCCTTCCTGCCACAACCACTTTACGAGAAATAAAGGTCAATCAAACTGATAATCAAGCATTATAAATGGTATTGATGAAACTAGCTAGAATCAATGGGAGATGCGCGGAACTAGCTAGTAGTACTTACTTTCGGGTGTGTAAATCGCAGCTCCCCCGGCAGTCCCGGAGCTTCTGTGGTGAACACTTTCCAAACCCTGCGAGACAAAGAAAATAATTACTTGATATCAGGAAATGACCAAAGTTGCCGATATGGTGCGATAATGATCGATTGAATTTACTTCTGGAGCATTTCAGTTATGGCCGCATACTTCTTCGGATCTTTTCGTCTTGAGTCTAAGACGGTTACTAGTCCCTGCTCAAGCTTAATCTCTAGGAGAATAAAGTGGAAGCTGCGCACGCATGCATAACTCATCAATTACATTACTATAACCTCGAGTAATAAGGGAAACCGAATATGCAGAAGACAGTAACACTCACTTGAAGTTGTAAGGAAAGAGTATTTTATCTTTGTTTTGATTTTTAAGCAACGATTGTAGCAAGTTGGCCTTGGTTTCTTTTGCATTATATGTAACCGTCCATTCATCTATTAGATTTGTGTTAATGAACCCAATATCATAGATTTGTGCATTTCTGCATTCGACGATCTTCAATCTGCATAATATAGTGAGGATAATTATATATACATGCCATGAAAGAGCTGAGCTATATATAGAGACTTAATTACAGAAGTATAGTACTTACAGACAGTAGCAAGTGATGATTATTTTATGAAGGTCCTTTTGATTGAAAAACTGGAAGAACTCCTCAAATGGAACAGACAACAGATCAATTCCAACGAGGTCGTGCTCCTCTTTAACTCTCAGCGTCAAAATATCCTTCCCAGACTTGCAGGTGTCCATGTACCACTTATGGAATCTTCGCATCATCGTTGTTAGAGGAGGATCATCAGGTCTAACCAGAGGCTTCCCGTACCGGTATTTGTGTTCGTCCACATCCATTGTATCAAAATGTGCATCGTCGGGCAGGTAATCACCAGGATTGGTACCGGGCAGCATCCCCCGCAGATTTGCGACGATATCGCTAGACACCTTGAGCGGGGGGCACGATTGGTTTGCCTGTTCGCCGAGCTGGGGAATTTTGTTCCCACTTCTTCGTTCTTGTAACCTTTTGTCACTTGAAGTAGTTCCCGACCGGCGTGCTCCTTCCACTGCCTTTTTCAGAGCGCGGACATGGTTGTCATCCGGCGGAGGCGGTGGTGGTCGCTTCAGGTTCTTCAAAGTGCGCTTCAATTTCACCGGATCCATCTTCTCCTCCGGAGGTGGATTTTTCTTTGCAAAAAAGTCCTTCACTTGGGCTTGATAGATCTCCGCGTTTTCCTCCTCGGTCATCTCGTATGGTAACTTCTCTAGAGGCTTGAGAGATGGATCGAATATGTATTACCTCCCGCCTCTGGCTGTACTGCTAGACGCCGGAGCAGCCGGAGCGGCTGCAGCTGTCTTCCTTCGTTGCTTACGAGACGGAGAAGGAGGCGGAGTGCTACGACGCGCCGGAGCAGCCGGAGCGGCGGCGGCTGCCTTCCGCTGTTGTTGATGAGGCGGAGAAGGAGGCGCGCTGCTCGGACGCGCCCGCGCAGGCGGAGAAGGAGGCGGAGTGCCGCCACGCGCCGGAGCAGCTGGAGAAGAAGGCGGAGTGCCGCCACGCGCCGGAGCAGCCGGAGAAGGAGGCGGAGTGCCCTGATCACTCGCCAGTGGAGGAGGCGAAGGAGGATGCGGAGTGCCCTGACTCGCCGGAGTAGGAGGCGGAGGCGTCCAGTTCGGAAGGTTGATGAGCTCCTTCCGCCATAGACATGGAGTCTTCAGAGCAAGACCCAGCTGAGTCTCCCCTTCACCGGTAGGGTGGTCAAGCTCGAGCTCCTCAAATCCCTCCGTTATTTCATCGACCATCACAACAGCCTAGCCTTCTGGAATCGGAAGGCAGTGACAAGTTGCGCCGGGTTGAGGAGGTGCAACAGAGCCGACAGCCACCTTGACTTTGAGGTGCTGCCATTGCGCCATAAGGTGGCAATCTTGAGCCTCCGTGATAGCATCCACGGGGTAGCTGGGAGCCGTGAAGTGAGGCTGCTGAAGGAGCTCGGTGGAAGCCACGCTGCTTCACCGCTGAGATGGCGGGGTAGCTTCTGGGGTAGCTTCGGCAGGTCGCTGCCTCTGAACTAGTGCTTGTTCCTCTAGCGCTCGTACCCTTGCATTCAGCTTCTGCAGTTCGGTCTGCTCCACTTTCCTCCTCCTCTCCCGGGTTTTGTAACCGCCTGGCGTGCCTCGTGTTCGTCCTGGGTGCTCAGGATTCCCGAGGGCCTATGTGAGCTCGTCGTTCTCTCTGTCGAGAACGAATGTCCCTTGCTGCGCTGCGGCGATATACTTCTGAAGCTTCTTGACGGGTATTTCAAGTTGCTCCTTCGTCCAACGGCACTTCCCTGTTTCAGGGTCCAAGGTTCCCCCAACCCCGAAGAACCAAGTCCTTGAACGGTCTGGCCAGTTCAATGTCTCTGGTTCGACCCCTTTATCAAGTAGGTCCTTCTCAGCCTTGTCCCACAACGGCCGGGCTTTGAGGTAGCCACCTGACCCCGTGCGATGGTGATACTCCTTCTTTGCAGCATTTTTCTTGTTTGTCGCTGACATCTTCTTACTCTTCTCCGATGTCTTGTGGGCCACAAATGCAGGCTAGTGATCTCTTATCTTCTCAAATCGGCTGGTGAATTCTGGAGTCTTCCCTTTGTCGACAAACGTTGATTTCAACTCATTCTTCCACCTCCTGAATAGGTCTGCCATCTTCTTAAGAGCATGAGCCTTGACCAATGGCTCTATAGCTGGCTTATCCGGATCCTCCTCTGGCGGTAGGGTGAAATTTGCCTTCAGCGCGGTCCAAAGATCATCTTTCTGTCTATCGTTGACAAAAGACACTTGAGGGTCTTCGCTCTTAGGCTTATTCCATTGGTGGATGCTGATCGGGATCATGTCCCTAACAAGAACCCCGCACTGAGCAGAAAATGCTTCCTTGGTCCGGCTGGGTTCAACCGGTTGGCCATCGCCCTTGATTGCTGTGATCGTGAACCTTTCATCCTGGCGCAACCTTTTCTTCGGGCCTCGTCTCGTTACCGAAGTTTGGCTCGATCCGGAGGGCTAGAAAAGAAGAAAGAAGAGAGTTAATATGTGTACATACTAAAACAATTAATGCATGAATTAGCTAGCCAGCACAGGCTTAATTAATATATATACCTCGCCGGACTTTGCAACATCTCCTTCCTCCGTTCGCTCACCGGAGCAGTCATCACGGTCTCCTTCTTCCACCGGCATTCCGTCACCGGAGCCATCATAATCATGTCCTTCCACCTCCATTGTTCGATCACCGGAGCCTGCTTCACCCTCTCCTTCCAGACCATCGGTGTCGTTGAGAAACGACAAGACATCACCTCCGCCGAGGATTATGTCCCCCAACAACTGTTCTGCTTCGATGTCTCGGTGCTCCATAGTTTCTGCAAATATTACAACATGGCAATTAATATACAAACATGACAGATGTATATATTAGTGCAAAAGTAGACCTAGCTAGCTCGACGCTTATACGGTTTGGGGTGGCCTCGACAACGCTTCTAGGGTTTGGTGTGGCCTAGGCAATGCTTCTAGGGTTTGGGGTGGCCTCGACAACGCTTCTAGGGTTTGGGTCGGACCGCCTCTCTCACGAATGTCCGACGTCCGGACCGACAAGGGATTTAACAAAATGACGCCATTCTGGATGTGCAGAAAATGGTCCATATTTTTCCTGATCTCATCTACCCTTCTATATGTCACGTTATCTAGTGTCAAAGAATTCAAGAAAACCATGACTTCATCATTAGCCGGAAATGACAGGCGTATAATGTTACGAAGCTCTTCAAAGTTGTTTTGGAACGGAGTTCCCGATAGAATAATTCGCTTTTTGGTACAAAGTTCAGCAAGAGCCTTCCGAATATCGCTATTTGTAAGGCCTTTGCTGAAATTCATACCAAAAGACGAATTATTCTATCAGGAACTCCATTCCAAAACAACTTTGAAGAGCTTCGTAGCATCATACGCCTGTTACTTCCGACTAATGATCAAGCCATGGATTTCTTCAATACTTTGACAGACAACGTGACATATTCACTACTGGAATCAGGATCTTTGCCGTCAGCCGTCTCTTTACCGTCTGTTTGCTGATGGCAAAGATGGTCTTTGCCATCAGCTTACAGAAAACTGACGGCAAACAAGGAGCGGACGGCAAAGATATTGTTTGCCGTCAGCCGTCTCTTTGCCGTCTGCTAGCAGACGACAAAGAATCTTTGCCGTCCGCTAGCAGACAGCAAAGAGGGAGGGTGGCCCACTAGCGAGAGCCACCTAACGGCCACTTTCTTTGCCGTCTGCTAGCAGACGGCAAAGAAATTGGCCAAACTAACGTCCGTTAGCTAGGCTCTTTGCCGTCTGCTAGCTGACGGCAAAGAACCGTACCCTAACTTAAAAGCCAACGCCCGCGCCCCACCCCTCTCTCTGTCCCCTCTCTCTCTCTCCACCCCGTGCCCGAGCCGCCGCCGCCCCGCGCCACCCCTGTTGCCGGCCGCCCCGCGCCAGCCCCGTCGTCGCGCCGCCCCCGCCGCCCCGGCGACCCCCTCCTCCGCCCCGCGCCACCCCCATCGCCGTGCCGCCCCTTCCCGCCCCCGTGCCCGAGCCGCCGCCGCCCCGCGCCACCCCCGTCGCCGCGGCGCCCCCCCTCCTCCACCCCGGCGGCCCCGGCGCCCCTCTCCTCCACCACCGCGGCCGCCCCGCCGCTCCGGCGCCCCCTCCTCCACCCCGGCGGCCTCGGCGCCCCTCTCCTCCACTCCCGCGGCCGCCTCGCCGCTCCGGCGACCCGTGCTCCACCCCGGCCGCCCCGGCACCACTCTCGTCCACCCCCACGGCCGCCCCGCCGCTCCGGCGACCCCTGCTCCGGTGAGACCTTGTATTTTTTTAGATTTAGTTTTTCACTTGTCGATGTGCTGGGCAATGTGTGTGCTGGTTGATGTCTATATTTTTATGGAGCTGGGGTGTTTGTTGATTTTCCTCCTCACCGGCTGTATGATCAAGAATTTAACTTAATCAGTACATTTGATGTAAGAGCTACTGATCTTACCGACATATTTTATTTAGATAACTAGAACGGTTCTACATGTAATCTAATTGTAGCTATGAATATTAATTTTAAGGATCCTGTAGTTATAGAAAAATTGGTTATATCACGTTACAATTATGAATAATTGACAATGCTGGATGATGTTTATGTGTAGTTCTACTAAAATTGGTTGTGATATATCTCGTTAAAACTTAGGAATATCTATCGGGTGCGGTATATAGAGCAATCAGAAACGGTAATGACATGTTTTGATGTAGTTATGATCATTTGTCAGCTATTTGGTTTGTCACAATTATGATAATTTATTGGTTTACACTCATGAGATTTATTGACTGTGCCCTGCTATGAAAAGAGATCTATCAATTATTGATTCGATGTTATAATCATACAATGAAGTTGCGGTACCTTTGCTTCCACTTTCCCTTTAATCTAGATAGCTTAGCAAGGAGGAGGATTCTGTATTTCCATCTTTGTCAAAGGCTTCTGAAGTTTTGATTAACTATCATTAAAATGGGGAAGAATTTAAGCATGCTATTACCATGTATAGTGTGGTATCTTGCCTTGGAGTATTCATATCTAGTAGCAGATCATTGCAGGCATGGATGTGAAGAACTTGGGCCAAATTTAGTTTAAGTTAAATTGTAGATGCCTATATTTCACCAAATTTCAAATAATTTTTCTACCAAAAATAAATGAAAAAATATTGGTTACACTTGAACCTTGTGTTATCTTTGAATATCACCATCAATATCGTTGGTAGTGGTAATGTTTTCTTATTAGTATCACTATCAATTTGGTTTACATTTTCAGTTTTCTTCATGTCTAAAGAAATCCCTAGTTTTAAAGGGTGCCAATTGCCATTGCGAACTAACCTACCAAATTAATTAAGTGTTGTTGATGTTGTTGAGCACAAGTGCATTGCTTTTTTTTTCTCAGTTTTCTTTCATGTCTAAAAACTTGGCTCTGTTCCAACTATGTCCATTTATCAAATATGATAGAGTTGAATTAGAGCCAAGTTGGATTAGGGCCAAGTTTCTGTAGATATGCATATGGTCCATTTATCAAATATGGTTCTAGCTGTGTTTATAGATATGGTCCATTTATAGTAGATATGATTCTAGCTGTTGCCAGAGCCAAGTTGGATTAGGGCCAAGTTTCTGTAGATATGCATATGGTCCATTTATCAAATATGGTTCTAGTTGTGTTTATAGATATGGTCCATTTATAGTAGATATGATTCTAGCTGTTGTCATCATAAATGTCCACAAGTGCATTGCTTTTTGAATGTGAAATGATAACTTGGTGTAGTTGATTATCTTCTGCTCAAAACTTTTGCTGCTGTAATATTGTATGATAATGTTGTAAGGGTAGTAATTGGTCTCTTCTACTGCTTATCAGAGATGGGGGGAGGCCGCCACCGCAGGCTGCGCTCTGCCACACCGGAGTGCGACTTGGAAGGTTTCGAGTTCTTCATGATCATACTTGAGAATTCCTCCAGGAGGCAGGTATATAAAAGGAGAGATCTCCCCTTCACCCATCTCTTTATCATAACTCTGCTGTTTGCTACATCACTGCTTGACCCACGCTGCAGAGGCTGCCTGACACTTTTATGAAGATGCTGGACGGCCATCGGCCAAAGAATGTGAACCTGCGACAGGCTGGCAGCGGGCTTCGCAGGCTGTGGGACGTGGAGGTGGAGGTGGTGTTCAGGTATGACCACATGTACCTGTGTCGTGGCTGGGAGCAGTTCATCCGTGCCTACGACCTGGGGCACGGGTACTTCCTTGTCCTCAGGTACGACGGCAACGCCACGCTCACCGTGAAGGTGTTCAACACGACTATGTGCCGCATGCGCTATCAGGACGACGACGATGCCAGTACGCTCTGCCGCTTCTTCCTATCCATTTGGCTTTGTCTCACACGGATAGTTAAAAAAACTTTGTTGCATTTGGTCAGGCAATGGGAGCAGCAGCAGCGACTCTGGCTACAGCAAAAGCAGTAGCGACTCTGGCTACAGCAAAAGCAGCATAGAGGATGAGGAGGAACGGAGTGGGGAAGAAGAGGAGCAGAGTGGGGATGAGGAGGTGCAGCCTATTCTGTCTGACGATGACCTCGCGATGGTGGTGGCTGACGATGGGCAAGCGATGGTGGTGGCTGACGATGACCTACCGATGGTGGTGGCTGATGACGGGCAAGCGATGGTGGTGGCTTACTATGACCTAGCGATGGTGGTGCCTGAAGATGGCCTCGTGATGGTGGTGGTGCCTGACAATGACCTCGCGATGGTGGTGGCGTCGGTGATCCCACAGCTGGGCGACAGGACCATGCCAATTGTGGTAGAAGAGTACATCCCACTGCCTCGCCGCTCTAAGTGCATCAGGATGATGAAGGAGAAGGAGAAGAAGGAGGAGTGAAGATCCTTCACCTCCGTGATGACGGTAAGTTTTCTCTAGTGTTTTTGCTTACGAAATGAATAAAGACCTAGACTTAGCTTTATTTCCTCCAAAATGCTTACCATAATGACCTAGACTTAGCTTATCTTCCTCCAAAATGACATAATTAGCTTAGTTAGCTCCAAAATGATCTATACTTAGCTTTGTTTCCTCCGAAATGACCTAAGTTAGCTCTAATATGCTAAGTTATCTCTAATATGCTTAGTTACCTAGGTTTGCTCAATAATGACATACACTTAGCTTACTTATGTAAAAAATGGCATAATTAGCTTACTTAGGTTTGAAATGGCATAACAGTCTTGGTAACCTCATATATGTCATATAGTTAGCTTATTTTCCTCGAAAATGACATAATAAGCCTAATTAGCTCCAAAATGATCAATTTTACCTAAGTTAGCTCCAAAATGACCTAAGTTAGCTCTAAGTTAGCTCTAAAATGCTATATTAGCTCTAATATGCTTAGTTACCTGGGTTAGCTCAATAAAGAACTATAATTAGCTTACTTATGTCAAAAATGGCATAATATTCTAACTTAACTAAAAAATGGCATAATTTGCTAGGTTAGCTCCAAAATGACCAAGTTTACCTAGGTTAGCTCCAATATGATCCATTTTACGTAGGTTAGCTCAAAAATGACCTATTTACCTAGCTTAGCTCTAAACTGACCTACACACTTTGCATTTTTACCTAGCTTAGCTAAAAAATGGCATTTTTACCTACCTTAGTTAGAAGAAGAAGATAAAGAAGAGGAGAGGAGAAAAAGAAAGAGAAGATAAATTATTCTTCTTCCTCTTCCTCTTCTTTTTCTTCTTCTTTTTCTTCTTCTTTTTCTTCTAGCTAGTCTTCTTCTTCTTCTAACTTTCATCTTTCCTAATTTGCAGATTTGCTTTAGATGAGAAGCTTGCGTTCATGGAGTCTACTCTTCTCCTTGTGCTTCTTTTATGTTTTTGGAAACTTGTTGCAAACTTGTGGTTGGATATGTATGTATGGATGAAACCATTTTATGTTGGATATGTTTGTTGGATAACTTGTTGTTGGAAACTTGTTATATATATGTTGTTGGAAACTTGTTATATATATGTTGTTGGAAACTTGTTATATATATGTTGTTGGAAACTTGTTATATATATCTGTGAAATTGAATGAATCTAAGAAAAAACAGAAAAAATAGGGGCTATACAGGCACTTTGCCGTCTGCTGGCAGACGACAAAGAGCTTTGCCGTCAGCCAGCAGACAGCAGACGGCAAAGCACGCCGTTAACCCCTTAATAGACCTAAGGTGCCACGTGTGCCGTCCAGGCTCTTTGCCGTCTGCCAGCAGACGGCAAAGGCCTGTGCATCTTTGCCGTCAGCCAGCAGACGGCAAAGAGGCCTTTGCCGTAGCTTATTCAGCCGGACCTGTTGCCGTCTGCTGGCTGACGGCGAAGGACTTTGCCATCCGCCAGGCATGCCTTTGCCGTCAGCCATGGCAGACGGCAAAGTGTCTGATTCCTGTAGTGATAGAAGAATATATATATAGATGAGATCAGAAAAAAATTGGATCAACTTGTGCACATCCATAATGGGGGCATTCTTGATAAATCTATATATGTCAAAATTCAAACTTTGACATATGATCAAACTTTGACATATGATCAAATGTTGCATATGTCAAAATTCAAACTTTGACATATGATCAAATGTTGCATATGTCAAAATTCAAACTTTGACATATGATCAAACTTTGATATATGTCCACCGTGATATAAAATAATACATAGACTTGTTCGGGCGAGAGGGGGTTGATCGACGTCCCCCCTCATGTCGAAGTGAATGAACAACTCTGAATTTTTTTACATGTACTCCTACAACATGAAAATTTCTAAGTGATTGCCAAACTGTTTGCTAAACTTTTATGCTTCATTTATATGAAGATCAATTGTCCAATATAACTATGTTCGCGATATGAGGCATTGGACATTATCTAGATCACATGCCTCAAAATCAAAGGAAAAACTCCTCTCACAACTATCCGCGGTGCCCAACAATATGAAATCATTCACAAATATTGATGTTGGACTCGACTAAATATGCACTCCATAGTCCAATCAAGTATATAAGTCCGCGGTGATCAAACACATACAAGTTACAAAAATTTCTATGCTCACAAAAATATAAGCCCGAGGGGAATTGAAGTTATCGGGGTTATGTTTATACAACAAATGGACATCTCATCTCATTTCATCTCATCTGAAAAAACATAGCGCATCTAAAAAAAATACATACATACATGGAAAAAAATTGCTATGAACAAAAAAAACATCATATATGAACATTTTCTATATCCATCCATACATACATTGAAAAAAATGCTATGAACAAACACATCAGTAGTAATTATTTTTATAATGATTTGGCCTCAAAAAATTCTTTTATTAGTATTTTCAAACTCTAGAATGACCCTGTTGCACTAGAACTATTTCAAATAATTCTTTTCAAATGCCACAGATTTTTTGAGAAGTCCTCTGATCCCTATAGATCATTTTTATGCAAAAACCCACTTTGGTCATTTGAAACTTTTGAGCACAACTTCCATTTTTCAATTTTGGTCCAATCTTGGCATTGAACTACAACCCTATTTTTTTCTTACTAATTTTTTTTGAAAAAATTACACCAACTTCATGACAGTACCCACACTCCATTTCACCAAAAACCTTCTGATCCATAGTTCAAAATTTTCAAATTTCGTTAAAATGAAATTTGAACCAGATTCAAATTCCTTGCTGAAAACCTATTCTAAACCACTCCAAAAATTCTGAAATTTTGCCATCACCTTTGTCTTGCATCAGTACCTCACCACAGAAAAATTCTGAAATTTCAAAAGTGCCCAAAGCCATCTAGCATTTCATCAAACACCTTCTATGCATTTCATCAATAAATTTCAGAAAATTCAGAAGGGGGGGAGGGGGGGCTGCTGCTGCTCTTCACTGTCCACTCCTTCTCCTCTCCTTCACGGCGTTGCCGCTGCTCTTCAATGCGTCGGGGCCGGTGGCGACCATGGAGCAGTGGTAGAGCAAGGCCGAGCTCGGGGGAGCACGCGGCGACGGGGAGCAGGGGACCATGGGAAAGGCGGGTGCTCACTGGGGGGCGGCGATGGCTGGAGGCCGGCGACGAGGACGGCAGGCTCGGGATGGCACGCGGCGACGGGGACGAGGACGGCGGGCTCGGGGCAGCACGCGGCGACGGGGACGAGGACGGCGAGGGAGAGAGCGCAGGATCGAAGAACTGAATGGAAATTTTCACAAGTGTTGCTTATATACACTAAGCATTGGTCCTGGTTCGTGGAACCAACGGGGACCAATGCCACCTTTAGTCCTGGTTCGTACCACCAACCGGGACCAAAGGTCTCTTTTCAGCAGCCCAAAGGGCGGGAAACAGAGTCCTTTGGTCCCGGTTGGTGCCACCAACCGGGACTAAAGGATGGCATTGGTCCCGGTTCGTGCCACGAACCGGTACCAATGCACCCCTTTAGTCCCGGTTGCTGGCACCAACCGGGACCAAAGGCCTTGTGCTGCCCGCGGCTAAAAGTTTAGTCCCACCTCGCTAGTTGAGAGGGGCGCGGAGTGGTTTATAAACCCCACTGTCACTGCCCTCTCGAGCTCCTCTCAGATGCAGGCTTACGGGCCTAACGTGACACTCCGCTGCCTGTGGGCCTACTGGGCCTTCTGCGGGCCTGAATCCTGGCCCGTGGTTGGGTTTCTAGTTGTATTCAGGCCGTGGTGGCCCAGTAGGTGGCATTTTTTCCTATTTTTTCTTTTTTTTCTTTTTTGCTTTATTTATTTTATTTTGTTTCTACTTACAACAAAATACAAACTGTTTTTCAGTGATTCTTTTTGCTTTTAGGTAAGAAAAATTATAAACTTGCTGTTAGTGCCATTAGTTTTCCAATTTGAATAGTTTAAATTTGAATTCTTTGAAATTTGTGTGAATCACTAGTTTGTGATTAACTTTACTATAAAAATAGATTTCGGAGTGATTCTTTTTCCTGCTATTTAATATTACTGTGTTTTATCATTATATTCAAAAACAGTTTTTGTTATTTTAGTTTCTTACAAAAAAAATCTTTATGATAATTCTTTTTGCTATTAAAGTTTTCTAGTTCATTCTTTTGTGTGTTCAAAATGAACCATTCAAAGCCACATCATCAATTTTCAACCTTTTCTGACTTCATCTGTTATTTTTCATGCATTTACTGATTTTTTTGAGCTAAATGACCCTGAAATTGAAAAGCACTTCAATTGAACTCTGAAGAGGTTGAAAATTGGCATGACATCATCATTTCACCCACATAGCATGTGCTAAAAAGTTGAGAGGGTTACGATAAAAACTGGATGCACTTCGTGTACAAAATGGACAATCTCTTTCGAAGTATCAGGGTTTCGGACGAAAACTCATATGTTACAAAGGGATTTCATTTTTTTGAACTTATTTGAACTCCAGACTTTTTGTGTTCTCAAAATGAACCATTCAAAGCCATATCATCAATTTTCAACCCTTTCTGACTTCATCTGTCTTCACTTTTTCTTCGCTTGTGTCATTTGCTTATTGCGCCGTAACCATGGATATTCTTCATCGCTTAACAGGGTGCTTGGGTCAGCCTTGACTTTGAAGGGAGGAATTTCATGAAACTTTTCATAATCTGCAGACATGTCTGTCTTACCCTCCACTCCCACGATGTCTCTTTTCCCTGAAAGAACTATGTGGCGCTTTGGCTCATCGTATGATGTATTCGCTTCCTTATCTTTTCTTTTTCTCGGTTTGGTAGACATGTCCTTCACATAGAAAACCTGCGCCACATCATTGGCTAGGACGAATGGTTCGTCTGTGTACCCAAGATTGTTCAGATCCACTATTGTCATTCCGTAATATGGCTCTACCTATACCCCGCCTCCTGACAGATTAACCTATTTGCACTTAAACAAAGGGACCTTAAAATCATGTCCGTAGTTAAGTTCCCATATGTCCACTATGTAACCATAATATGTGTCCTTTCCCCTCTTGGTTGCTGCATCAAAGCGGACACCGCTGTTTTGGTTGGTGCTCTTTTGATCTTGGGCGATCGTGTAAAATGTATTCCCATTTATCTCGTATCCTTTGTAAGTCAATACAGTCGAAGATGGTCCCCTGGACAACGATTACAGCTCATCAGAAACAGTGTTGTCACCTCTGAGATGTGTTTCCAACCAACTGCCGAAAGTCCTGATGTGTTCACATGTAATCCAGTCGTCACACTGCTCCGGGTGTTTGGAGCGCAGAATGTTCTTGTGTTCATCGACATACGGGGTCACCAAGGTAGAGTTCTGTAGAACTGTGTAGTGTGCTTGAGACCAAGAATGCCCGTCCCTGCATATTATTGAGTCCCCTCCTAGCGTGCCTTTTCCAGTCAGTCTCCCCTCATACCGCGATTAAGGGAGACCAATGTTCTTAAGGTCAGGAATGAAGTCAACACAAAACCCAATGACATCCTCTGTTTGATGGCCCATGGAGATGCTTCCTTCTGGCCTAGCGCGGTTACGGACATATTTCTTTAGGACTCCCATGAACCTCTCAAAGGGGAACATATTGTGTAGAAATACGGGGCCCAGAACGATAATCTCGTCTACTAGATGAACTAGGACGTGCGTCATGATATTGAAGAAGGATGGTGGGAACACCAGCTCAAAACTGACAAGACATTGCGCCACATCACTCCTTAGCCTTGGTATGATTTCTGGATCGATCACCTTCTGAGAGATTGCATTGAGGAATGCACATAGCTTCACAATGGCTAATCGAACGTTTTCCAGTAGAAGCCCCCTCAATGCAACCGGAAGCAGTTGCGTCATAATCATGTGGCAGTCATGAGACTTTAGGTTCTGAAACTTTTTCTCTGCCATATTTATTATTCCCTTTATATTCGACGAGAAGCCAGACGGGACCTTCATACTGAGCAGGCATTCAAAGAAGATTTCCTTCTCTTCTTTGGTAAGAGCGTAGCTGGCAGGACCTTCATACTGCTTTGGAGGCATGCCGTCTTTTTCGTGCCAACGTTGCAGGTCCTCCCGTGCCTCCGGTGTATCTTTTGTCTTTCCATACATGCCCAAGAAGCCTAGCAGGTTCACGCAAAGGTTCTTTGTCATGTACATCACGTTGATTGAAGAGCGGACCTCTAAGTCTTTCCAGTAGGGTAGGTCCCAAAATATAGATTTCTTCTTCCACATGGGAGCGCGTCCCTCAGCGTCATTCGGAACAGATAGTCCGCCGGGACCCTTTCCAAAGATTACGTGTAAATCATTGACCATAGCAAGTACGTGATCACCGGTACGCATGGCGGGCTTCTTCCGGTGATCTTCCTCGCCTTTGAAATGCTTGCCTTTCTTTCGACATTGATGGTTGGTCGGAAGAAATTGACGATGCCCTAGGTACACATTCTTCCTGCATTTGTCCAGGTATATACTTTCGGTGTCAGCTAAACAGTGCGTGCATGCGTAGTATCCCTTGTTTGTCTGTCCTGAAAGGTTACTGAGAGCAGGCCAATCATCGATGGTTACAAACAGCAACGCATGCAGGTCAAATTCCTCCTGTCTGTGCTCATCCCACACATGTACACCGTTTCCATTCTACAGCTGTAAAAGTTCTTCAACTAATGGCCTTAGGTACACATCAATGTCGTTGCCGGGTTGCTTAGGGCCTTGGATGAGTACTGTCATCATAATGAACTTCCGCTTCATGCACAGCCAAGGAGGAAGGTTATAGATACATAGAGTCACAGGCCAGGTGCTGTGATTGCTGCTCTGCTCCCCGAAAGGATTAATGCCATCCGCGCTTAAACCAAACCATACGTTCCTTGGGTCACCTGCAAACTCAGCCCGGTACTTTCTCTCGATTTTTCTCCACTGCGACTCGTCAGCGGGTGCTCTCAACTTCCCGTCTTTCTTACGGTCCTCTCTATGCCATCGCATCAACTTGGCATGCTCTTTGTTTCTGAACAGACGTTACAACCGTGGTATTATAGGAGCATATCACATCACCTTGGCAGGAACCCTCTTCCTGGGGGGCTCGCCGACAACATCACCAGGGTCATCTCGTCTGATCTTATACCGCAATGCACCGCATACCGAGCATGCGTTCAAATCCTCGTACGCACCGCGGTACAGGATGCAGTCATTAGGGCATGTATGTATCTTCTGCACCTCCAATCCTAGAGGGCATACGACCTTCTTTGCTGCGTACGTACTGTCGGGCAATTCGTTATCCTTTGGAAGCTTCTTCTAAAATCCTTTGTCAGGCACAGCATTCTCTGCCTTCCACTTCAGCAATTCCAGTACGGTACCGAGCTTTGTGTTGCCATCTTCGCAATTGGGGTACAACCCTTTTTGGTGATCCTCTAACATGCGATCGAATTTCAGCTTCTCCTTTTCACTTTCGCACTGTCTCCTTGCATCAACAATGACCCGGCGGAGATCATCATCGGGCACATCGTCTGGTTCCTCTTGATCTTCAGCTTCCCCCGTTGCAGCATCACCGTATTCAGGGGGCACATAGTTGTCATCGTCCTCTTCTTCTTCGCTGCCTTCCATCATAACCCCTATTTCTCCGTGCCTGGTCCAAACATTATAGTGTGGCATGAAACCCTTCTCAAGCAGGTGGGTGTGAGGGATTTTCCGGTCAGAGTAAGACTTCGTATTCCCACATATAGGGCATGGACAACACATAAAACCATTCTGCTTGTTTGCCTCAGCCACTCCGAGAAAATTATGCACGCCCTTAATGTACTCGGAGGTGCGTCTGTCACCGTACATCCATTGCCAGTTCATCTGCGTGCATTATATATAATTAAGTGTGTAAAAAACCATTATAAAACATCATGAATAGATAAGTGACCAAATTAATAGAAGTTCATCATCACATTAAAACCAAAGTACATACATAGTTCTCATTGAACAACATATAGCTCTCCAGAGCATCTAATTAAACCATACATTGAAACTATGTAAAACATTTCAATGCAACAACAAATGCGATCATAATCGCAACCAAGGTAACAATTGATCCAACGGCATAATGATACCAAGCCTCGGTATGAATGACATATTTTCTATACTTTCTAATCTTGAAGCGCATTGCATCCATCTTGATCTTGTGATCATCGACGACATCCGCAACATGCAACTCCAATATCATCTTCTCCTCCTCAATTTTTTCTTCAAGTAATTGTTTTCTTATTCAACTAAATTTAACCTCTCGATAATAGGGTCGGTTGGAATTTCCGGTTCACATACCTCCTAGATAAAAAAATCTATGTCACGTTGGTCGGCATAATTGTCATAAACAATAAATGAACCACATAGTTATAAAATATAATATATACCACATCCGAATCATAGACAGGACGAGGGCCGACGGGGGTGGATACCAAAACCATCGCACTATATAATAACAAACAATAATAAAAGTAAGAAAATTAGACAAGTATCTATCAAAATCATACAAGTAAGAATTTTTTTCTCTTAGAAAGAAGATAAGAACAAGAGGCTCACCACGGTTATGCCGGCGACGAGATCGGTGCGGGCGATCGACGGCGGTGAAGACGGGGACGGGACGTGACGGACCGCTAAACCTAGACAAATCTTGAGGAAAATGGAGCTTGAAGGTCGAGTTTGGAGAGGAGAAAGCTTAAGTAGTGTTGTTCGGGCATTTCATCGAACACCTTATGTGCATAGGAGGTGAGCTAAAGCACCACAAACCCCTCCCCTCGCCGGCCAGAAAAAACAGAGCAGTGGAGTGCTCTGCTCGCGGGCGAGAGGTATATATATAGGCACAACATTGGTCCCGGTTCGTGGCTGGAACCGGGACCAAAGGCCGGGCCAGGAGCAAGGCCCATTGGTCCCGGTTCGTGTCTGGAATCGGGACCAAAGGGTCCAGACGAACCAGGACCAATGCCCCACGAGCCCCGGCCGGCCCCCTGGGCGCACGAACCAGGACGTATGCCCCCATGTGTCCCGGTTCCTGACTGAACCGGGACTAATGGGCTGGGCTGGCCTGGACCAAAGCCCTGTTTTCTACTAGTGTAGTCAGGTCGACCGACCAGACAGCCTCTTGTTGCTGGCACGACAAGCTAGCTTGCAACCACGACCAAGGGAGAGGAACCACGCGATCGAACGATCGATCGGTCTATTGAGCGAGCAGCTTCGCTTTGATATTTTTGAACCCTTGGCGGGGCGGTCAAACCTGCCGTCGGCTCGAGTCCCCACGGCGCCGTCCGCGCGACAGCGCATGCGATGAGCATGCATGGCTCGGGCACGGCTGCTCGGGATCCGCGAAAGGCAACGACCGTACGCGCGAGCCGGGTATAAGCTAGGCAAGGCATCGACGGCGCCGATGGCTGACTGACTGACTGAGCGCAACGCTAGCTGCAGACAGAGCGCGGACTTGAACGGAAGGAGAGGGAGGGGGGCTTAGCCTTTTTCCCAGAATAGCACGGAGTGAGTGCTCCCTCGTTCCTAATGATTGTGCCAAATCCGTTATAGCCCACCTGCGCGCCTACGCTCTACGCATACGCCTTTCCATGTCTACCTCTATCTACAAGCAACCTAGCTAGCCACTGCTTTCCCTTTGCTTTTTCAAGCACACGGCCTACCTATAGCTATGAACACGGAGCCAGCATTACCTGCAAGTAGCTGGTGTAGGTGAGCATCTAGCCGTTACCAAATGCAGCGGGAGGTGTTATTAATAGCTTCGGCCAATAAATCGACTTCGTGCTGCTGCCTTTGCATGAGTGTACGTCCACTCATCGACCGCGATCGGTTGAGGCTAGCTATTGTGGCATGGGTAAATGAGGATCGGTTCGGTGAGACAGAGATAATGATCTGTGTTCAGCAGCTCGTGATCGAGTTTAATTGATGCACACTGTACTGTTCAGGGGTTTATGATCCAAGAGATCGAACTCCCGCGATCAGTAGTAATTAATTGATGTATGGTAGTATGACAATTGTGTGATAAAATGGTAACTTGTCATGGGTTGAGTGCACATACGTTGTGGATTATGCAGTTTCATTAGGGAAACCACCATTTAATTCCGATCAGATGATGAGAGAGAGAAGATCGAACGCGGGAGGACGGCTTCGCTTGTGTACAAACTGGCGCAGAGGGCTTGGGCCCGCGTGCTCGTTCGTACCAACGTGGCTCACTGAGCTATAATTGTGTGTGTGCCGGCATGTGTGTGTGACCCTGTCATTTCCCTTTTCCCTTTCTGCGACCAGGCCGGCCGCGTGTGTGCCTTGGCTCTTGACAACAAGTAAAGTGTCAAGTCGAAGACTGCCATGCATAGTTCTTTGTTTTTTTGAACTAACTGCCATGGGGTAGTGGGAATATATCCAGACAATGCACACACTGCTATAATAGACATCTTACTTCACACACATGCACTTCGGAGAGTGCAAACATTTTATTTTAGGAAACTTATTAGAAACACTGTGATGTTGCCACATTCATTTGCTCAAAAAAAGATGTTGCCACATTCATGAACTGGCCGGGAGAAATGTTCATCCTCAATAGTTAATTGATTGGATCCAGAGTAAAACACCAGTACCACGGTACTATCTACAGATATGTACTGTAGTAGCTACAGACATCTAGGTACAGTGACATGAAGGCAAAAGAGATGCTATAGAGGCACATGACCCCCATTAAGTATCAGAAAACAGCATCCCCAGACAGCATAGGCGTCCAAAAGATTTGTAACATAAAAACATTCTGTAGCAATGCTTCAAAAGGTATGTCGATGGTAAATTATTTGACTAATTAGCCCCCAATTAATTAGATGGTTGTATGTATGATTTGATGCAGAGGTTAAGGGTTTTCCTCTATATCAAAAAGCTCCCAATTAAAAACTCATCACATGTTACGGATTTATGGTTCACTTACACTCTTGGTCTAAAATGAAAGATTATTTTGCAAATTTACAATGTATACAATGTGCAACTCTGTCTTGTAATATCAATTTTTTTAGAAAAGGAGGATGACTCCCAGCCTCTGCATCTGGACGATGCATGCAGTCATTTTATTAATTATTCACAAAGACCTTAGAAAGTAATACATCAATAAGTCTGAAGCCATCATCTTGGCAACATTTGCCACTACTCTTATCCAGTTGATGAAGGGGTGCCGAAAGTCCGAGCCAAATACCAAACATAACTCGCACCAAAGCCTAGCATCTAAAGCCGGAGGCCCCAACCAAGACTCATACCGGGTCTGGGGCACACACCGGTTCGACGAACTCTCAGAAGTCGCCGCCGCCGTCTTCCACCGATCCATCTACAGAGCATGCACTCACGCATGCCGCATCGACCTTGCCAGGCCTGCCGTCGACGCCCCCACGACGCCAGACAACGCCCCCTGTCCTGCGCAAGGCCATCAACTCACGTCCGTCACCGAGACCCTGCTGCGCCACACCACCGAGACTCACCGTCGTCACCGCAGTAGATGTACACCGCTCCACTCCTTGTGTCCTCCGTCCAGCAACTGCTCGAAAACAATGCCCTCATGAGGGAGAGCAACACCGAGAGTGTCGCCATCGTCCGATCCAGGATACCCGGATATGAGGTTTCCCCCGGAACAACGCGAGTGGGAAGAAGGTGTCTGCAATAGCAATGCCTTCAACAAGGTAGCGACGCTTAGACGCCGCCATCGCCTGCCATGACCGTAGTCGGAGCTCGGTTTTCACCGGCAGCCACGCCTCCCCAACTCGCCGCCGGGACTAGATGTGGGATCCAAAGATCCGCCACAGCCAGTCGGCCGACCAACTCCGGTGGAGGAGTAGGCCGCCACCTCCATGCCCGAGTCGCTGCCCGAGGCTTCCCCATGCTGCAAGACTAGCCCAGGAGAACCTCCATGTACCGCTGTCGGAGCCGTCGAGATGCAGTAGGGACAACCACGTGTAGGATGCGGCCCACCCAGACCCATTTGGGCCCAGATCGGGCCTGCCTGCACCACGCCGCCGCCACCCACTATCGTCTACGCCGCTCGCCGCCGCAAGCACGCCGAGCCGCATTGACCGCCGCCACCTGCAGCACTGCTACCGAAGAGGCCGGGACGGGCGTCGCCACCGCGATCCAGATCGCCAACCGAGGAGATCCGCCGCTGCCGCACCGCACGGGCTTAGCCTGGCGACGACCCCGGTGGCGGCGGGATGAGAGGCGGCCCGGGGGAGGACGTTTAGTGGCCGACGGTGAAGAGCGCTGGTGCGGCCCAGCGCAGCCGCGCGGGAGTTGGGGTCGGGAGTCTACTTCATGCCGGTAACTCTTATTTGAGGAAAAGGCCTTTTTCATTGGGGGAGAATTTCACTTCCCCGGCCTCTGCACCAACTAGGCATGCATACGGCCTTTTAAGTATGAGTACTAGAATTTTTAATCTCGGTTACACACCGAGCCTAGTCCTCAATAAATGTGTGAGTACCAGAAAAGCCTGGTCCTCAAGAATAAATAGGAACCTAAATTCGCCTTGGTGAGGATTTGATCATATATGCAAGCATTTACCAATCATATCTCACCAAACAAACTATATGGATTATATATTTTAGAGCGGAGGCTCAAGAACAACCCACTTTTAAACTAAGATATCCCGAAACAACACCCAAATAATTTAGGGATGATATATTCAAAGTTCTTAAAAAAAAAGAATTTTCTCCCAAAGTCTTGTAATATCCTAAATAAAAACCATTTGTATCAAAGAAATGAGTGATTTTGGATGATTGCTTTCCTACACTTCGTCTCCAAAAGATTTGCAGCAAGCGGTTAGATGTGACACTCTATGTCTTGCATGATCTTCTCTTGATCCAAAAGATTTCAAGCAAGGGTTTTAATAATTTTCGCGTATGATTCCACATTTCATTTTCTTATTTCGTGTTTTTTCATAATTTTATGTTCTAAATAGACTGATGGGACGTGTGTTGTATGGGCCCAATGCCCCAAACTGAATACTGTTTTCTGGCTCCTCTTCCCCCAAAAAACATAGGGTTCTTCCGACTCCCGCCGGCACTGCCGTCGGTCCGCCTCATCTCCGGTGGCCTTAGGGCCATGGGGGCACTATGGATCCCGGCCCTTGCCAGTGGGAGCGCTCCCTTTTTAGATGTTTCTTTAAATTTTGTTAGGGTTTGTGTCCTGCTCAGGAATGCAAGACGATGATGACTCCCAGAAGATGGAATAAAGTTCTCCTCGCCTAGCCCCTGATCTGGTGGTGCGTCTAGCATCGTCGGTGGGCGTGTGAAGATGTGTGTCCGGTGGATTTGTCTTTGGTGGATCTGCTCGGATCTTGTCATCGTTCGTCTACGATCGTGTGTATTCAGGTTGCATCCTTTTGATCTACGCTACTCTTCATCGATAGCGATTGCTGTTCTAGTGTGCTGGTCCTACGGGGCCTTATCACGACGACTTCCTGACTATCTACTACAACAAGTTTGCCTGGCTCTGGCAAGGGAGGGGCGATGATGGTGAGACGCCTTCGGCTCGCTTCAGTGATTGTAGTCGTCGCTAGGTGATGTACGGATCTGAATGTAATTTTTATTATTTCTGGTGTTCGTTGTACTATCATGATTGAAGATGAATAGATTAGAAGTTTTCTCGTAAATAAAAAAATTGAATATTGTTTTGCAGAAACTTGGGTGCCTTTACATCTTAACTAAGGTATATGGACACACAACTTAGTTGTTGATTTCACGAGTAGTTTTCCACAAAATCACATGCTATTAATGTAGTAGAATGAAAAGTAAGGTATCTTAGGCGGTAAGCTATCTAGGGAAAAGAGTGGTGCTGGGTTACGTTTAGTGCATGGCTGCATGCTATCCGTGCCGTCCTACGATTGGTTCTCCAATTAGGTCTGCTTGAGGCCCTATTTGTTTCTTCTGTCGGCTTCGAATCATCTGTGGATTGCCAATCAGCTTTGCCACTAAAGAACACTTGGACGTGCTTTACAAAATTGCACTCTAAGGCTAGTCATAGTGGAGAGTAACTTAGACTAGTAACATGCATTTGTTACTAGTCTATGTTACTACCTTCATAATGGTAGTGTCATAGATGTGGTAACATATATATCTTCATTTACTACTTTGTAGACTCATTTTACATTGGAAAACGCTATGGGATGGTAACATATTATGTTACTCTATTTGGCTCTTTTCTTATTAACTACTTGATACATCACCATTTTTGCTTATGTGGCATCTATGTTACTACCTATGTTACTTCCACTATGAGCAGCCTAAATAACTCGAAACCAGATTCAGCTTCACTGACAAAGCTAATTTCAAATAGTTGTTTATTTCAATTTCTGCTTTTCCTACAAGAAACTGATGCCTAAGGGCGTGTTCTGAAACTCTCTAGCTTCTCAAAACTCCACAAATCCAGCTTCTTGAGCTAGCTTCTCACTTCACCTAGCTATTTCGATGCGTTCGGCTCGCTTGACAGCTTCTCCCAGCGCATGTTACAATAGCATCACCATGATTGCCATAGGGAAGGAGCAAAGGCAAACTCACCTTGGGTTGGGGAGAGGGGACGAGGGCGAGGAGGCTGGCTCAGAGGAGGACATGGTGACACCGGCATAAATGGCGTCAAGGTGGGCGTCTCCTGCCGGTGGGGTTGCTGCTCCTGGCTTGCGGTGGGGAAGTGCTCCTTCGGGACGGGATCCAGCTGGAACGGGGCTGGATTGGTCGGATCTACCAGCAGAGAGGCTCGCCGGCCGACGAGGGGGTGGAATCGGGCGCGGCGGCGGCGATCGGCGGCGTTGGTTAGGTAACGAGGGGAAGAGATGTCGAGGGAAGAGGGGTTGCTACGTATAGATTCAGAGAACAGGCGTCAAATATGAGTGGTGCGAAACAGTTTTTTCGACTTGGCCGTGGCATCCTCTTGTAATTACGTCAAACTCCTCGCTTTTGCATTTCCTGAAGTTGGGCTTGAGCTGCTTCAAATTTTTGCACTAGAGGAACGCAGTGCTTCGAGATGCCCAGTCCGCGGAGCTCATCCGTTCGTCCAGCTCCGCGCATGGAGTTGGAGAAGCGCGGAGCAGGAGGAGCTCCAAACGGGCCCTAAAGCTGAAACAAACAAGGCCGAGAGACATGCATTAGTTGTTTCGAATGGGTAAGATGCAAATTTAATCAGGAAAAACTCAAGAGGAGTTTTTAGAAAAAAGGGATTACCTCTGGCCTCTACATCATTACGATGCATAGAACCATATATTCAACAAAGTTCAAGTATCAAGTCCAGTACACAAGTACCAGCAATTAAAGATAAACAATCCACAACCGGAAACTAATAGGTATATATGCAAAAGATTGTGAATCATATTCTGTTAAACACATAATTAGTCCGACAGTTCATATAGCCCAAAGCAAGTAGACACTCCCACACGTATCCATGCCTTATTATTAGGCTCAACACCCCCTAACCAGTTAAAAAACATATTTGATATACCAGTAGGTGGAGGAAAATTAAAGGCACATCAATCTTACGCCATAGAAAGTACTCCCTCCATTCAAAAATATAGTGCGCCCGCGCTTCCTGAGGTCTAACTTTCACCATAAATTTAACCAACGAGACCGACTGCGGTGGAATTTTTTTTATATAATTGGAAACTTCTTTTGAATACGAATTCACTGGTATAACTTTTGCTCCCGCCGCAGTCGGTCTCGTTGGTTAAATTTATGATCAAAGTTGAAGCACGGGAATAGAGAAAGCACTATATTTTGGAACGGAGGGAGTAGCAAAATGGGCAGGCTCGAAACAAATGATGAATTGTTTCCTCCTAATCACAGAAACAACATTATTTACTAGCTTGTCTTCACGCTTAAGCTATATTATTCTTAGTAAGAATAACACCCCTATGCACAAACCACATGAACATTTTGATCTTCAGTGGCACTTAGATTTTCGAGATATACTTCTAAAAATCGACCCAGTATTAATAAAATCCATATACATAGACTTAATAGAAGTTAGCTTCCGCTGGAACTTGTCTGGTTCATTAGTCAATTTAATGTCTATCAACCTATGAGCTAAATGTAACCAGACGTTTTATTTATCTCTGATTCGGGCTCTCCTGAAGAGGATATTTAAGGGAGTCCTCCGCAATATTGTACCGACATAAGCATCTTTATGTCGTATAATATTATAAAGTGATTGGTATTATATGGTTAAAGGGGTATCCCCAACCCATACATCCTACAAAAAGCGTGTGGTCTGACCGTCACAAATGATAAACTTACCCATGTTAAATAAAGCTACCTTGTCCTCACCAAACCGTTCCAAAAGGGTGAGTCATTCCGTGTCGTAACGTGGGACAAAGTCTTAGAATGTAAATACTTCTTACACAATAATTGTATACACATTCTATCCTCTTCGAAAGGCAGTCTGTAAACAATTTACTAAGTAGACATTTATTTCTATTTCAAGGTGTTCCATACCTATACCACCTTTTTCCATAGGTCGACACAATATATCCCACCTCTTCAGGCAGTATTTGGCCTTATTTTCATCACTCTTCTAAAAATGCCGAGCTCGACAGAAATCTAGTCTTTTCCACACTCCTATTGGCACTTCAAAGAACGAGAGGATAAAGACGGGCAAACTCATAAGTACCGAATTTAGGAGGATCAGACGTCCACCATACGACATCAGGTTACCTTTCCAACAACTAAGTTCCTTTTGAAATCTGTCCTCAATACATTTCCAATCTTTATTTGTTAGCTTACAGTGGTGAATTGCTATCTCAAGATAACTAAACTGGTGGTTTCCAATTTTATAGTCGAATAATTGTTGTAGTTATTTTCTTCTTCTTTGGTGTGTCCAAAGCAGAACAATTCATATGAAAATTGATCTTAAGCTCGACTCGAAAATTCACAATACCAATTTCATAATAATACCCTTGTCCATATCATGCTCTATGAAGATGATCGTGTGAAACTTTATTGTAAAATGGAAACCCTCCATCATTCTCCTTGGCTCTACCAATGAGGATTGCCAACATATCCGCGACAATGTTGAAAATAATTGGACATGGAGGATCACCCTGTCGCAAACCGTTCTTGGTCTGAAAATAGTGTCCTACATCATCACTAACCTTAACCCTCGCACTACCTCCCTAAACATAAGTATGAACCTGATGCCTCCATGAAGGATCAAAACCTTTCATGTGGAATGCATGTTGCAAGAAAGGCCACTTAACTATATCGGACGCCTTCTCAAAATCCATTTTCAAGACAACTCAATCAAGCTTTTTCGAATGAACTTCATTCATAGCTTCTTGTAAAATGACCACACACTCGAGGATATGATGTCCAGTCGTGAAGGCTGTTTGTGTAGGACGAAACACAGTATAAGCAATCCGCATTAGTTGATTCGTAGACACTTTCGTAAAAATCTTCAAAATACTACCAAATAAGAAGATGGGTCTGAATTGCTCAATTCTCAATACCTCTTCCTTGTTAGGTAGCAAAGTAATCGTCCCAAAGTTGAGCTTAAACAACACAAGATAGTCATTAAACACATCCTAAAACATCGGTAAAAAGTCACCTTTAATAGTCCCCCAACACCTGCGACAAAATTCTGTTGGGAACCCATCAGGGCCAGGTACCTTATTATTCTTTAAATATGCTATCGCTTCATATATCTCCTTCTCCGTGAACGGTGATATCAGCACAACATTCTCCTCCGGTCAGAGTTGAGGAATATCCTCCAACGTGCTTTCATCCATTGATACGAAGTTAGACAAAGGGCTCCAAAAGCTTCTTATAATAATTGGATATGTATAGTTTAAGATTCTCTTGCCTACCAATCATGCCCTTATCTTGTTCAAGCTGAACAATTCACTTCTTTCTATGTTACCCATTAGCAACTAACTGGAAAAACCAAGTATTAGTGTCACCTTCCCTACCTTTCTTCACTGTAGCCCATTGTGCCCATTTAACCTCCTCCTCTCTCACTCTCTTCGGCCTCCTGCTTTGCATCATGATCTGCCAAAGTGAGAGGTATTGCTTCAGCCTTAATGCCAAGTTCATCAATAAGGTGGAGATACCTTTTTTTTTAACTTTTGTAGATACCACTAGCATTCTTAGCCCAACCCAGCAAAATTTTCTAAGATGCCGATTTTATTCTGCCACTTCTCAACATTAGATTCACCTACATTTTCTTTAGCCAATCCTAAAGCCACCAACTATAGGTGGTCTCCTCTCTCAAACTGCGATAGTTCCAAAGAGAAGGCCGTCTTCTTCCCACATGAGCCACCTCACCGGAGTTAGTACGTAAAGGTGTATGACCAGACAAACCCCTTTGTAACGCTGGCACCATTACTAGGGGAATTTTTGTTGCCGTTCCACACTAGCCAAGACTCTATCCAATTTTTCCTATGTTGGATTATCAAGATTATTCGCCCATGTATATTATCGACATGTAAGAGCTATCTCTCTTAAATCAAGATTTCAATTATGGTGTTAAACATAAATAGCCTACCATCAAGTTATCATTATTCTGCTCGTACCGCCTATGAATAATATTAAAATATACTCCTGCTAAAATGGACAAATTCTCATCCCCACAAATACTGACTAATTCTGCAAGGAACTCGTGTTTGTGCTCAGGTTGCGCCACCCCATAGACAGCAACAAGGGCCCAATCAAAGCCGTCAACTTCCGGCGTACATGAAAACACTAGTAGAAAATAGGTCTTTGGTTCTGGCTAGATCAGAGCAATAGTCTCGATCGTGTTACGAACCGGGACTAATGTGAGCATCAGTCCCGGTTCGAGCGGCTAGGGCGCTGGCCGGGCCTCGGCAAGCATCAGTCCCGGTTCGACTGGGACCTTTAGTCCCGGTTCGACTGGGACCTTTAGTCCCGGTTCTAGGCACCAATCGGGACTAAAGGGGTTGCTGCCCTTTAGTCCCGGTTGGTGTCTGGAACCGGGACTAAAGGGTGGGTCTTTAGTCCCGGTTTTAAACACAAACCGGGACTAAAGTTTTCCCTATATATATCCTCGCCCCTGCCTGCCCTCTCCTATGTTTTTTGGCCGTAGAAGGTGGGAGGTGGTGCGCTGCTCTGTTCTCCCCTTCCTATGCACATGAGGTGTTCGATGAAATGCCCGAGCCACACTTAAGCTCTATTTTTCCCAAGATTTGGCGGTGCACCAACTATCCAAGTGTTCTAAAAGGTTAGCAACTTCATCCTTTCATCTCTCACTGCTTGTTTAGCTCATTTCATATACTCTAGAAGTAGAGTGGTTTGTGGGTTTTAGTGGAGGTGTGTATTTGGGAGTTTATTGGATTTAGATTCACAATTTGAGCTCAAATTAACTTCTTAGAGTTTGCACATGTGTAGGGTGCCGTCTTGTCCCCGTCCCTGTCCTCACTGTTGTCGATCGCCCGAGCCGATCTTGTCACCCGCACCACCGTGGCGAGCCTCTTGTTCTTATCTTCTTTTTAAAAGAAAAAAAATCTTACTTGTATGATTTAGATAGCTACTCGTATAATTTTCTTACTTGTATTATTGTTTGTTATTATATAGTGCCATGGTTTTGGTATCCGCCCCCGTCGGCTCTCATCCGGTCTATAATTCGGATGTGGTATATTATCTTTTATAACTATTTGTTTCATTTAGTGTTTATGACAATTATGCCGACCAACTTGACATAGATGTCTTTATCTAGGAGGTATGTGAACCGGAAATTCCAACCGACCCTCTTGTCGAGAGGTTAAATTTAGTTGAAAAAGAAAACAATTATTTGAAAGAAAATCTGAAAAGAATTGAAGAAGAGAAGATGAAATTGGAGTGGCATGTTGCCGATGTCGTCGATCTACACAAGATTCAGATGGATGCAATGCGCTTGAAGATTAGAAAGATTAAAAAATATGCCTTTGATAAAAAGGCTTGGTATCATTACGCTGTTGGATCAATTATTACCTTAGTTGCGATTTTGATCGCATTTGGTGTTGCATTTAAATGTTTTATATAGTTGTATGTTAGTTTCAATGTATGTTTTAATTAGATGCTCTAGTTAGTTGTATGTTGTTCTATGAGAACTATGTATGAACTTTATGTATTTATTTTTTAAGTAATAACATTTGATCACTACTGTACTTTGGTTTTAATGTGATGATGAACTTGTATTAATTTGGTCATTTCTCTATTCATGATGTTCTGCAATGGTTTTTGATATACTTAATTATATAATGCATGCAGATGAACCGGCAATGGATCTACAGTGACCGACGCACCTCCGAGTACATTAGGGGCCTGCATAATTTTCTCGATGTGGCTGAGGCAAACAAGCAGAATGGTTTTTATGTACTGTCCATGTCTTGTCTGTGGGAATACAAAGGATTAGTATTCCTCGAAAACTCTTCACTTCCACCTGCTGGAGAAGGTTTTCATGCCCCACTATAATTGTTGGACCAAGCACGGAGAAAGTGGGGTTATGATGGAAGATAATGAAGAAGAAGAGGATGATGACAACTATCCTATGTTCCCTGAATACGGTGATACTGCAATGGGGGAAGCTGAAGATCAAGAGGCACCAGATGTGCCCGATGATGATCTTCGCCGGGTCATTGTTGATGCACAGAGAGAATGCGAAAGTGAAAGGGAGAAGTTGAAGTTCGATCGCATGTTAGAGGATCACAAAAAAGGGTTGTACCCAAATTGCGAAGATGGTAACACAAAGCTCGGTACCATACTGGAGTTGTTGCAATGGAAGGTAGAGAATGGTGTATCTAACAAGGGATTTTAGAAGCTACTGAAAATAATGAAGAAGAAGCTTCCAAAGGATAACGAATTGCCTGACAGTACGTACGAAGCAAAGAAGATTATCTGCCGTCTAGGATTAGAGGTGCAGAAGATACATGCATGCCCTAATGACCGCGTCCTCTACTGCGGTGAGGAGTACGAGAATTTGAATGCATGCCCGGTATGCGGTGCATTGCGGTATAAGATCAGACGAGATGACCCTGGTGATGCTGAGGGCGAGCGCCCTAGGAAGAGGGTTCCTGCCAAGGTGATGTGGTATGCTCCTATAATACCACGGTTGAAACGTTTGTTCAGAAACAAAGAGCATGCCAAGTTGTTGCGATGGCACAAAGAAGACCGTAAGAAAGAAGGGATGTTGAGAGTACCCGTTGATGTGTCGCAGTGGAGAAAAATCGAGAGAAAGTGGCCGAAGTTTGCAGATGACGCAAGGAACTTATGGTTTGGTTTAAGTGCAGATGGCACTAATCCTATTGGGGAGCAGAGCAGCAATCATAGCATCTGGCCTGTGACTCTATGTATCTATAACCTTCCTCCTTGGTTGTGCATGAAGCCAAAGTTCATTATGATGCCAATGCTCATCCAAGGCCAAATGCAACCCGGCAACGACATTGATGTGTACCTAAGGCCATTAGTTGAAGAAATTTTACAGCTGTGGGATATCAAAGGTGTACGTGTGTGGGATGAGAACAAACAGCAGGAATTTGACCTACGAGCGTTGCTATTTGTAACCATCAATGATTGGCCTGCTCTTAGTAACCTTTCAGGACAGACAAACAAGGGATTCAAGGCATGCACGCACTGTTTAGATGAGACTGAAACTATATATTTGGACAAATGTAAGAAGAATGTGTACCTTAGACATCGTCGATTTCTTCTGAGCAAGCATCCCTTAAGAAAGAAAGGCAAGCATTTCAAAGGTGAGGCAGATCACCGGAAGAAGCCTTTCCTCCGTACTGGTGATGATATATTTGATTTGGTCAAGGATTTAAAAGCAGTCTTTGGAAAGGTCCCTAGCACACAATCTGTTCCGAATGACGCTGATGGACACGCACCCATGTGGAAGAAGAAATCTATATTTTGTGACCTACCCTATTGGAAAGACCTAGAGGTCCGCTCTGCAATCGACGTGATGCACGTGACGAAGAATCTTTGCGTGAACCTGCTAGGCTTCTTGGGCGTGTATGGGAAGATAAAACATACACCGGAGGCATGGGAGCTCCAGCAACGAATGAACGAAAAAGACGGCATGCATCCAAAGCAGTATCAAGGTCCTGCCAGCTACGCTCTTACCAAAGCATAGAAGGAAATCTTTTTTGAATGCCTGCTCAGTATCAAGGTCCCGTCTGGCTTCTCGTCGAATATAAAGGGAATAATAAGTATGGCAGAGAAAAAATTCTAGAACCTAAAGTCTCATGACTGCCATGTGATTATGACGCAACTGCTTCTGGTTGCATTGAGGGGGCTTCTACTAGAAAATGTTCGATTACCCATTGTGAAGCTATGTGCATTCCTCAATGCAATTTCTCAGAAGGTAATCGATCCAGAAATCCTACCAAGGTTACAGAATGACTTGGTCCAATATCTTGTCAGCTTCGAGTTGGTGTTCCCACCATCCTTTTTCAATATTTTGACGCACGTCCTAGTTCACCTAGTCGACGAGATTGCCATTCTGGGTCCTGTATTTCTACACAATATGTTCCCCTTTGAGAGGTTCATGGGAGTCTTAAAGAAATATGTTCGTAATCGTGCTAGGCCAAAAGGAAGCATCTCCAAGGGCCATGAAACAGAGGAGGTTATTGAGTTTTGTGTTGACTTTATTCCTGACCTTAAGCCGATCGGTGTTCCTGAATCGCGGCATAAGGGGAGACTAGGTGGAAAAGGCACGCTAGGACCGAACTCAATAATTTGTAGGGACGGGCATTATTGGGCGAAAGCACACTACACAGTTCTACAAAATTCTACCTTGGTGGCCCCGTATATCAATGAACACAAGAATATTCTACGCTCCAAACATTCGGAGCAGTCTGTCGATTGGATTACACGTGAACACATGGGGACTTTCAGCGGTTGGTTGCAAACACATCTCATGGGTAACACCACTGTTCGAGATGAGCTATACTTGTTGGCCAGGACACCATCTTTGACTGTATTGACTTTCCAAGGGTACAAGATAAATGAGAATATATTTTACACGATCGCCCAAGATAAAAAGAGCACCAACCAAAACAGTGTTGTCCGCTTTGATGCAGCAAACACCAATAGGGCAAAGGACACATATTATGGTTACATAGAGGACATATGGGAACTTGACTATGGATGTGATTTTAAGGTCCCTTTGTTTCAGTGCAAATGGGTCAATCTGTCAGGAGGCGGGGTATAGGTAGACTCACAGTACGGAATGACAACAGTGGATCTCAACAATCTTGGGTACACAGACGAACCATTCGTCCTAGCCAATGATGTGGCGCGGGTTTTTTATGTGAAGGACATGTCTACCAAACCGAGAAAAAGATAAGATAAGGAAGCGAATACATCATACGATGAGCCAAAGCGCCACATAGTTCTTTCAGGGAAAAGAAACACCGTGGGAGTGGAGGACAAGACAGACATGTCAGAAGATTATGAAAAGTTTCATGAAATTCCTCCCTTCAGAGTGAAGGCTGACCCAAGCATCCCGTTAAATGATGAAGATAATCCATGGTTACGGTGCAATAAGCAAGGGGACACACGCGAAGAAATAGTTTTATACCTCAAGATCCCACTCTGGGATGTGACCGGCTTCACCGCCATCACTTTCTCTCTAGTGTGAGTTTCCGGACTTATAGCTGGAAAGTGCCACTTTGGACAAAGTGGATGGAATCTTTGTCAGAGCTAGCTAGGGCATTTTGGCATTTTAAACATGATTTTAGAATAATTATTTATTAAGTTAAGAAATTTCAATTATTCCTATCCTTTTAGTATTTTAATTTTACAAAGGAGTTAACCCTCACCAGTTGTAGTGATTTCAGTCCCATGTTTTGCAAGGTTGATCATACGCGGTAATTAGTCCCGGTTGGTGGCTCTATATAAAATAACAAGGTTAATATAGACATGGCTTAAACGTCTTGACATAGATGAACACAGCAGAAGCATTGGAGATGATAAGAGAGAAACATGGTATGACATAAAGTTGGAGGTACTATTTGGTTTCTCTGATCGGAGGACCCCTTATGCCGAGCCAAGTCCAGATGAGGATCATTTCTCTAGTTGCTTTCTGGTGAAACTGAGGACAACATATCAGATGGCCATTCTCGATAAATAACCATGAAGAGATGGCCATTCTCGAGAAATAACCATGATCCAAGTTTACCTAACATGCAAGCAAAGTTGATGGTATGTTGAGGGCTGAGAAATCAGAGAATCCTATGAGAATAGTATATTATTTTGGCATATCTCACGAACATCTAGGCACCTTTATATTATCTTACATCAGGAGTTCAAACCCACATCATGAGTATGTTGGGCTATACCCAAAGGGCTTTAGATTCCGGAAGAAAGATTTTGACAGCATTGATCGCCTTGTGTCATATTTTCAAAAACATATTGACAAACCACCACCTGATGCTGGCCCTTCAATGCGAAATGTTGCGGCAATGGTACCTTTGAAAAATAACTTCATAGAACTATTTGTCACTCTCTGATGAAAATCTGTATAATCAAACATTGCATTCATATAAGCATTCACTCTAGCAAGCATTCTAGCAATCAAAATACAATCAATGAATAAAGCAATAAAGAAAACAATAAGAAAAAGCAAATATAAAGCAAAACAAAACATCAAGGAAATCCAAATAGAAACTCCTAAGGGCCAGAACTGTAGGACTTAACTACAAATAACAAAAATTGTTTTTGTCCTAAATAAAATGTAGCAGCAAAGAAAATACTAAACTAATAACTTAACAAAAAATAAAATACTAAACTAAAACCTAGCTTTAGTCCCGGTTGGTGGCACCAACCGGGAATAAAGGCCTACCGCACATTTTCACACCCGTATTAGTCCCACCTCGCCAAGTGAGGAGCTAGTCGACCACCTTAAATATCCGGGTCATCCAGAAGGGATAAGCTTCTGACATCATTGCATCCTTTGTTAAGGATATGGACTCTTACTATGAATCTTATTCGTAGTAAGCGTCTATCTCCTTCACATAGGGAACATTTGTGTCGGCTTTTTTTGAATCACTATGTGTCTATGCATCAAAATACATTAGGTTAACAAAAAGTATTAGGTTAAACTAATAACTTAACAGAAAAGTAAATATAACATTATTAGGTTAACAAAAAGTATTTTATAATATTCTTCAGTAGCAAAAGGAATCAACTAAAAAACTTTTATAAAACTCTAGTTATGATCAAAATAATACTCCCTCCATTCCTTTATCTAAGGTGTATTATTTTCAGCACGGTGACCAAGGCACATAATTATGCACTAGTTAGGACAAAATTACCCTTCTCTAATTTGTAGATTAGCGGCAAGTAAATCATTTAGGCTAGGAAAGAAAGAGATACACACAATCGGGAGAAAGATAGTTTCCTTTTCTTTCTCTACAAGGAGAGATACATGCAATCAGGGGAGAGATACTTTCCTTTTTCTGGAGGGCCAAGATCGGAATTACGAGAAATTAGAACAAATGCACCTTACATTGTGGAATTTTATCAAAAAACAAATACACCTTATATAAAGGAATGGAGGGAGTATTAACTTAGAATTATATGAAATTTATCCAACTAAAATTTTCATAAAGTATTTTTTGTTAAAAACTTTAATAGAAAAAAGAATTAAATGAAAACTAGGCATGTATTCTACTATTTTTGAATCTATTTAAAACAAAACTAAAATAAAATATCCTAAAACCAAAAGGAAAAACAGATTTAGTCCCGGTTGGTGGCTCCAACCGGGACTAAAGGCCTGGGTTTCGCGCCCTTTGGGCTGATGAAATTTACCTTTGGTCCCGGTTGGTGGCTCCAACCAATACTAAAGCTCTGTGTATATAAGCATGACTTAGATTTTTTTCCAAACACCACTCCAGTTTCGATCTCCCTCTCCCCCGACGCCGAAGACCACCTCGATAACGCTAGGCTGCCGGACCTCGCCGTCGCCTCCGAGCCATCCCCGAGCACTCCTCCCCATGCATCGCCGCCCCCGAGCCTGCTCCTCGTTGCTGCCCCCGAGCCTGCTCCTCGTTGTCGCCCCCGAGCCCATCATCGTCGTCGCCGCCCCCGAGCCCGCTCCTCATCGCTGCCTCCTCGTTGTGAGGGCCGCCCCTCCCCCTCATCCTGCTCCTATTCCCCCCTGCTGGACGCCGATGCCGCCGACCCCGACGCCGACACCAATGTTTACTGAATTTTAGGAATTTTTGAGAATTTTTGTGCTGAGGTGTTGATGCACAAAAGAGAGTCTGGCAAAGTTTCAGAATATTTGGAGCAATTTAAATTGGGCTTTGATCATGGAGTTTGAATCTGGTCCAAATTTGAATGGAATGAAATTTGAAAATTTTGAACTATGGAACCAATTGTTTTTGGTGGAATGGGTTGTGGGTACTGTCAAATAGATGGAGTAATTTTAGTGGGTGCAAAAGAATTGGGGAGAATATGGCTCCTTTGCAAATCAAAAGAACTATGAATAATTGAGATTCCAACTTTGGAATTTATTAAATATAAGAAAAATATTTACATAGTTTGAGATATTTGCATAGTTAGAGATATTCATGATCAAAGTCTTTTTTTAGAGAAATTTGCATAGGTCATTAATCAAAGTTAGAGATATTTGCATATATAGGTTCTTATCAAAGTTATTCTTGATCAAAGTCATTTTTTTAGATAAATTTGCATAGATAATTTTTTTGGAGAAATGGTGGAGTTCACAACAACAAAGTGAGGCCGAAAACCAAATAATATATGCATGCATACATATATAATAGAAAAATCCTACATGACTCGAGTAAGAAGAGATTTATTTTAGGTTTTTTAGATAGATAAACAAATGTTAAAATTTGCATATGATGAGTGGTGATACATCTCCAACATATCTATAATTTATGCTTGTTCCATGCTGTTATATTATCATTCTTGGATGTTTTACAATCATTTTATTGCAACTTTATATCATTTTTTGGGACTAACCTATTGACATAGTGCCCAGTGCCAGTTGCTATTTTTTGCTTTTTTTACTTCGCAGAAAATCAATACCAAACAGAGTCGAAACGCGGCGAAACATTTTGAGAATTTCTGGACCAGAAGACACCTGTTGGACCAAAGAAGTATCGGAGGGGGGCTCCGAGGGGAGCACAACCCACCAGGGCGCGCCCCCAGGCGCGCCCAGGTGAGTTGTGCCCACCTCGGTGGCCTCCCGCACCGGCTCTTCGCCCTATAAATACCCAAATATTCCAAAAACCGTAGGGGAGTCAACGAAACACAATTTCAGCCGTCGCAAGTTCTAGAACAACGAGATCCAATCTAGACACCATCACGGAGTTCATTGTAGACCTATGGGTCCGTAGGCAGTAGCTAGATGGCTTCTTCTCTCTTTTTGATTCTCAATACAATGGTCTCTTGTAGATCTATTTAATGTAACACTTTTTGCGGTGTGTTTGTTGGGATCCGATGAACTTTGAGTTTATGATCAGATCTATATCCATGAAAGTTATTTGAGTTCTTTGATTTCTTTTATGCATGATTAATTATAGCCTCGTATTTCTTCTTTGAATCTTTGGTGATCGATTTTTCTTGCCATGGGAAGAGGTGCTTTGTGATGGGTTCGATCGTGCGGTGTTCATTCCCAGTGACAGAAGGGGAAGCAAGACACGCATGTATCGTTGCTATTAAGGATAACAAGATGGGGGCTATTCCTACATGAATAGATCTCGTCTACATCATGTCATTGTTCTTATTGCATTACTCTGTTTCTCCATGAACTTAATACACTAGATGCATGCTGGATAGCGGTCGATGTGTGGAGTAATAGTAGTAGATGCAGGCAAGAGTCGGTCTACTAATCTTGGATGTGATGCCTATATAATGATCATTGCCTGGATATTGTCATAATTATTTGATGTTCTATCAATTGCCCAACAGTAATTTATTTACCCACTGTATGCTATTTTCTTGAGAGAAGCCACTAGTGAAATCTACGGCCCCCGGGTCTATTATTTATCATATTTGCTTCGAGATCTATTTTTATTCGCTTTTATTTTTAGATCTATTATTCCAAAAACCCAAAAATACCTTGCTGCACTTTTTTACTATTTATTTTATTTCGCGTTTTATCGAGATCTATTTATCCAATCTACACAATTTTTATCTCGTCAACTTGACAATTTTTGGCACCGTTACCCGTAGAGGGATTGACAACCCCTCCTAATCGTCGGGTTGCAGGTATTTGTTATTTATGTGTAGGTACCGTTTACATAGTGTTGCTTGGTTCTCCTAATGGATTGATACCTTGGTTTCATAACTGAGGGAAATACCTACCGTAGCTGTGCTGCATCATGCCCGACGTAGTTCAAGAGACATCAAAAGGGATTTCTGGCGCCGTTGCCAGGGAGACATCATCAACATCTATCAGGTTCCTAATCACAAATCTCATCTCCTTGCAATTTACATTATTTGCCATTTACCTCTCGTTTTCAGCTCCCCCACTTCACAAAAATTTGCCGTTTTATTCGCCCTCTTCTTCGTTCGCCATTTTCTCGTCAGATCTATTTTTGTGTGCAATCTTGTTTGCATAGTCACGATGATTCAAGAAAACACCAAGTTTTGTGACTTTTCCAATACCAACAATAATGATTTTATTAGCACTCCGATTGCTCCTCCCACCACTAGTGCGGAATCTTGTGATATTAATGCCGATTTGTTGAATCTTGTTATGAAAGATCAATTTTTCGGTACTCCTAATGAGGATGCCGTGTCCCATCTAAACACATTTGTGGAATTATGCGATATGCAAAAGAAAAAAGATGTGGACAATGATATTATGAAGTTAAAATTATTTCCTTTTTCTTTGCGAGATCGTACAAAAATTTGGTTTTCTTCTTTGCCTCACAATAGTATCGATTCTTGGGATAAATGCAAAGATGCTTTCATTACTAAGTATTTTCCTCCCACGAAAATTATTTCCCTTAGAACTAAAATCATGAATTTCAAGCAACTTGAGCATGAATAGGTTGCACAATCTTGGGAAAGAATGAAATTGATGCTAAGAAATTGTCCTACTCATGGCTTAAATCTTTGGATGATCATACAAAATTTTTATGCGGGATTGAATTTTGTTTCTAGAAATCTTTTAGATTCTGCCACGGGTGGTACTTTTATGGAAATTACTTTGGGTGAAGCTACTAAATTGCTTGATAATATTATGGCAAATTATTCACAATGGCATACCGAAAGATCACCTACTAGTAAAAAAGTTAATTCGGTTGAAGAAATTAGTGCTATGAGTGAAAAAGTTGATGCTCTTATGAAATTGGTTGCTAATAAAAGTTCTCCTATTGATCTTAAAGATGTGCCTTTGTCTACTTTGATTGAGCAAAATAGTGATTCCGTAGATGTGAATTTTGTCTCGCGAAACAATTTTAATAACAATGCTTATAGAGGTAATTTTAATCCTTGGCCTTTTCCTGGAAATTCCTCTAATAATTGTGGTAATTCCTTTGGTTATCCTTCTTACAATAATAATAGGAACACCTCTGATCTTGAGAATAATATTTAAGAATTTATCAATGCTCAAAAAGTTTTCAATAAAACGATAGAAGAAAAGTTGAATAAGATTGATGATATGTCTAGAAGCATTGATAGAATCTCTCATGATGTAGAAAATCTTAAGTTGAAATTTTTTGTACCCAAGGTTGAGGAATCAATTAAAGCTTTATATTTTTCTATGGATGAAAGTAAGAAAAGAACCGCTATGCTTAGAGCTAAATGAGAATTTTCAGAAAGAGCGTTTTCTAGTGATTGCTTTCATAAAAATGATGAAGATCTTAAGGTGATTGGTGTTTCTTCTATTGACTCGTTGTTTAGTAAAATTAAAATTGATGATAAAGGGACTGAAGAAGAGTCAACTTTAGCTAGAAGGCGTCCCAATAATTCGGAGGGTGAAAACCTTGATGAAAAAATTGATAAAAATGGGTTTGGAGAGGTCAAAACTTTAACTAGTGATGTGCCCACTCTTTTGGATTTCAAGGACTTTAATTATGATAATTGCTCTTTGATTGATTGTATTTGTTTGTTGCAATCCATGATAGATTCACCCCATGCTTATGAACAAAATAAAGCTTTTACTAAACATATTGCAGATGCCATGATGAAAGCTTTGGAAGAAAAGTTGGAATTAGAGATTTCAATTCCTAGAAAATTACATGATGAATGGGAACCTACCATCAAAGTCAAGATTAAAAATTACGAGTGCTTTGCTTTATGTGATTTGGGTGCTAGTGTTTCCACAATTCTGAAATCTTTATGTGATGTGCTTGGTCTTACCGATATTGAAGAATGTTCTCTTAATTTGCACTTGGCGGATTCTACTATTAAAAAGCCTTTGGGAAGAATTAATGATGTTCTTATTCTTGCAAATAGGAATTATGTGCCCATAGATTTTATTGTTCTTGACATTGATTGCAATCCGTCTTGCCCAATTATACTTAATAGACCATTTTTACATACTATTGGTTCCGTGATTGATATGATGAAAGAAGGCAATATTAAATTCCAATTTCCACTAAGAAATGGTATGAAACACTTCCTAGAACAAGACTTAAGCCACCATATGAATTAATCATGAGGGCATCCTATGGATCTAAAACTAAAGATGACAATAAATCTATGCATTATGCCTAGCTAGGGGCATAAAACGATAGCGCTTGTTGGGAGGCAACCCAATGAATAAAATTTATTTTTGCCGTTTTCTTTCTGTTCTTGAGTGTTTGCACAATGATGCCTATGTTATGATTGTTTTTTTTATGTTTTAATTAGTGTTTGTGCCTAGTAAAGCCTTTGGGATAGCTTTGGTGATAGTTGATTTGATCTTGTTGAAAAACAGAAACTTTTGCGTCCAGTAAAATAATTGTCTAAATTCGCAGAAGCGACGAAAAATTCTATATTTTCTACACAATATTGATATACAAATTGCCTATGTTTTTCTAATTTTACAAAAAATTGGAGTTACAGAAGTATGAGAAGAATTCGCATCTTTACAAACTGTTCTGTTTTTGATATATTCTATTTTCCTTGCATTGTGTGCTTATTTTGATGATTCTATGGATTGTATCGGGGGTAGCAATCGTGCCCCCCGCTCAACGTGTTTACCGATATCGCTAATGATCCGGGGGGTAGCGGCCGCTGGTCCTGGTATCACTCTTGGTGATTACTTAGGCGATGAGGTACAGTTCGAAATGGCTGAGTTAGCCTTTAAATTCGAGCACGGGAAGCCTCTCGTCAGACCTGAGGAGCGCCCGCATCTACCAATGATGATGCGAAGATTGCATGACTGGTACTTGAAATCCTCAAAGGAAGGGGCCGACTATATCATTACGTGGGCTAAAGATGAGCATTACTTCAATGGACACGAGTTGATTTACGTTTAATTTGAAGAATTATTTGAGTTATACAATCAAGATGCCATCTACAAATCTATCGTCAGTTGCTATTGTTTGTAAGTATTATTTCTGTAATTAAGTCTCTAGCTAAGCTCGTTCATTGCGCGTATAATTATCCTCACTACATTATGCAGAAAGAAGATCCTCGAATGCAAAAGAGGACAAATCTGAGACATTGGGTTCATTAACTCAAATACTATTAATGAAGCTACGGTAAAATGGAACACCAAGGATGTAGAGAAGATCTTGCTAAGGGCGTTAATTGAACAACAAACCAAAAGGAAAATACTATTTCCTTACAACTTCAAGTGAGTGTTATACTGTCTTGTACACATCATTCTGTTTGGCTTACTCGATGTTAAGCATAATTGATGAGCTATGCGTGCGCAGATTCCACTTTATTCTGCTAGTCATTCAATTTGACGCAGGAAAAGTACTTGTCATGGACTTGTTACGTAAAGACATGGAGGAGTGGGCGGACCGGAGAAAAATGCTTCAGAGGTAATTTCAATCATTATCGCACTATATCGGCAACTTTCGTTCATTTCCTGATATCAAGTAATTAATAACTCCTTTATTCATTTTCTTTGCCGGGCAGGGTTTGGAAAGAGTTCACCAAGCAGGTTAGGGGTGAATGGAGAGAGGAGATGCGATTTCAACAACTCAGTGTAAGTAGTACTAGCTAGGTCAGTGCATCTCTTTGATTCTAGTTTCAATACCACTATCATGCTTGATTATTATTTTGATTGAACTCTATTCTCGTAAAGTGCTCGAGCCAGGGATCCGGGAATAACTTATGTGGATACTACGTTTGCGAGTTCATTCGCCACACGACCTCTGAGACTGGCAGATTTTTTGAAAAACTTGAAGTACATAAACAATATTGACAAATTTATTTTATTACCATCAATTGTGTTGAGTTTCATTCATATATATATATATATATATATTTATATATATAGACCCCCTTCTTTAAATTAGATCGAACGGAAGTGGGACGAACTCCTACCAAAGGCTCGCATACGAGAAATTCAAGAGGAATTGGCGGGATTCTTCCTTGAAGAGATCATACCTACAACCGGAGAATACCATTGGGAAGTGGAATTTAGAGTTGGGTAATTAGATATTAGGGATCGTAAGAGATGTTACATTGTATATATGCATGAACGTGTACTATACGTAGTAGCGTCGAATAGATTTACGAAAACTTGTTGTTTGACCAAGCACGGAGAAAGAGAGGTCACTTCTCTCTATATTCACTTCTCTCTATATTATCTCCCTAAATGTAAAATAATTGAATGGTAAACACAAAAAGAAAAGGGGGAAACACAATATGAAACCCCTAAACCGTCGAAACCCCTAAACCCCTCCTTTCAATAAAAAACCCTAGCGCTTGGCAGCTGCTGACGCGTGGCTGCCTTTTAGTCCCGGTCGGTGTTACCAACCGGGACTAAAGGTCCTCCTGCCTGGGCACCCGACAGCGACCACGTGGAGCTCCTTTAGTCCTGATTGCTTAGTCCCGGTTGCCGAACCGGGGCTAAAGGCCCTTCAGAACTGGGACTGATGCCCTGTTTTCTACTAGTGTGTGGGGCTGGCGCTCCTCCTCCCCTCCCCATGATCTTCCCCGTTCCCCCTCGCTCTGCCCTCCATGGCGGCGGCCGGCATTGCGCCTCTCCCCTCCATGTGGTCTCCTGGGTCCATTGGCCCGCCCTCTCTTTCCCCTGCGGCCTTGCCGCTCCCATCGCCGGCCGGGCGCCCTGTCAATCGCTTCTGGGCCCTCAATTCAGATGACAACCTATCGGATGTGGAGGTGGTCGTGGTTTTGCCGGTGGCGCCTCGACAGTCGCTCCCCACGCCCATGGTGGGGAAGTCTCGAAAGGTTGTGTCGGGCGGGCACGGCCGACCGTGGTTCCGGCTGGTCCGGAGGTGCAGTGGACCTTAGTGCAGTGTTGTGGCCGTCGATCTGGTAAGTTTGCAATCCCCTCTCCTGCAATGGGTGTGCTGGGGGCGGCCCCGGTGCTCTCTTGTTCCAATTCTGGCTAGTTGTCACTTCCAGCCTCCCTCAGCTCTCCCTTGTGCTCGTAGTCGACGGGTGGTGGCCTGCCGGCGGCGGAGGTAGGGCTGGTTGGGGCACAAACCCTAGTCTCTGCGACCGCCTCATTGGGAGGGTTGGGCTGGGCCTCTCGTGCCTTGGGCCTGGTTGGGGGACCGCCGTTTGCTTCGGGTCTGGACCTGTCTTCATGGGACGAGTTAGCTCCGCTTCCGGGGCTTGTTTCTAGGCCTGGGCCTATTTTGTTGCCTCGGCCTGTGCTTGCCCCGGCCCCCCTCATCCTGTTGGGCCGTGCTGCTCTATCTTTATATGGGTGCCCAATGGGTGCCGCGACCCCATTCTAGGGTTTCCGCTTGATAGTCATGATGTGTGCCGCTACCCATTCCCCATTCCCCGTCTGCACAGATCCAAACCTCCCCTCCCCTTCTTCTCTCCTTCCTAGAGGTGGCCTCCATGGACAAATTGAGGGGCTCATCCAGTGAGGCGGTGGCGGGTGCCAAGCGCCGTCGTGAGGGTTCGTCTGAGGCCGCACCTGACCTCGAGTATGAGGCTGCGCTCCATACTAAATTTGAGGCTAAGCGCGTTGTGTGCGACCAGGTGGCGCGTGAGAATTATGCCTGGGCTGCGGGCCGGGTGTGGCACGTATTATATTGTTGTCATCGAGGATAAAAAAATGGGGTTTTCATCATATTTCTTGAGTTTATCCCTCTACATCATGTCATCTTGCTTAAGGCGTTATGGTACGTCTCCAACGTATCTATAATTTTTTATTGTTCCATGCTATTATATTATCTGTTTTGGATGTTTTATATGCTCTAATATGCTATTTTATATTATTTTTGGGACTAACTTATTAACCTAGAGCCTAGTGCCAGTTTTTTCCCCCTGTTTTTGAGTTTTACAGAAATGGAATACCAAACGGAATAAAACTTTCGCGATGATTTTTCTTGGACCAGAAGACACACGTAGGACTTGGAGAGGAAGACAGAAGATTCCCGAGGGCTCCACAAGCCCTCAGGGCGCGCCCTAGGGGAGGGCACCCCCCTTGCTTGTGGGCCCACGGGACTACTCCAACCCTAATTCTTGGCCTATAAATTTAGAAATATTCCCAAACGACCAGAAGCGTCCATCAAAATACTTTTCCGCCGCCGTAACCTTCTGTTCCTGTGAGATCCCATCTTGGGGCCTTTTCCGGCATCCTGCCGGATGGGGATTTGATCATGGAAGGCTTCTACATGAACTCTATTGGCCTTCCGATGAAGCGTGAGTAGTTTACCATAGACCTACGGGTCCATAGCTAGTAGCTAGATGACTTCTTCTCTCTCTTTGATCCTCAATACCATGTTCTCCTTGTTGTTCTTGGAGATCTATCCGATGTAATATTCTTTTGCAGTGTGTTTGTCGAGATCCAATGAATTGTGGATTTATGATCAATTTATCTATGAATATTATTTGAATCTTCTCTGAATTCTTATATGCATGATTTGACATCTTTGTATTTCTCTTCGAATTATCGGTTTGGTTAGGCCAACTAGATTGGTTCTTCTTGCAATGGGAGAGGTGCTTAGTTTTGGGTTCAATCTTGCGGTGTCTCTTCACCCAGTGACAAAGTAGGGGTAGCGAGGCACGTATTGTATTGTTGCCATCAAGGGTAAAAAGATGGGATTTTCGTCATATTGCTTGAGTTTATCCCTCTACATCATGTCATCTTACTTAAGGCGTTAGTCCGTTCTTATGAACTTAATACTCTAGATGCATGCTGGATAGCGGTTGATGTGTGGAGTAATAGTAGTAGATGCAGGCAGGAGTCGGTCTACTTGAAACGGACGTGATGCCTATATTCATAATCATTGACTTGGATATCGTCATAACTTTGCGCTTTTCTATCAATTGTTCAACAGTAATTTGTTCACCCACCGTATTATTTGCTTTCAAGAGAGAAGCCTCTAGTGAAACCTATGGCCCCCGGGTCTATTTTCCATCATATATTTTCAGATCTATGAACAAAAAAAAAACCAAAAATACCTTGCTGCAATTTATTTGTTTTTTACTTTGTTTTATGTTTTAGTAATCTTTTATATCTAACTATCTCTATTAGATCTCACCTTTGCAAGTGATCGTGAAGGGATTGACAACCCCTTTATCGCGTTGGGTGTCAGTGTTTGATTGTTTGTGCAGGTGCATAGATTGGAGACTTGCGTCTATCTCCTACTGGATTGATACCTTGGTTCTTAACTGAGGGAAATACTTACCTCTACTTTGCTGCATCACCCTTTCCTGTTCAAGGGAAAATCCAACGCAAGCTCAAGAAGTAGCAAAAAGAATTTCTGGCGCCGTTGCCGGGTAGATCTACATCAAGCCTACCAAGTACCCACCATAAACTCTCTTCTCTTGCATTACATTATTTGCCATTTGCCTCTTGTTTTCCTCTCCCCCACTTCTAAAACGATTTCAGAAAAACACAAAAAGATTTGCCTTTTTATTCGCCCTTCTTCCATTCGTCTTTTTGTTTGCTTTTCATTTGCTCGCGTGCTAGATTGCTTGCTTTGTCACGATGTCTCAAGAAAATACCAAGTTGTGTGATTTTTCCAATACTAATAATAATGATTTTGTTAGTACTTCGATTGCTCCCGCCACTAGTGCGAAATCTTATGAAACTAATACCGCTTTGCTGAATCTTGTTATGAAAGATCAATTTTCTGGCCTTCCTAGTGAAGATGCCGCATCCCATCTAAATACTTTCGTTGAGTTGTGCAATATGCAAAAGAAGAAAGATGTGGATAATGATATTGTTAAATTGAAGCTATTTCCGTTCTCACTACGAGATCGTGCTAAAACTTGGTTTTCATCTTTGCCTAAAAATAGTATTGATTCATGGAATAAGTGTAATGATGCTTTTGTTTCCAAGTATTTTCCTCCAGCTAAGATCATCTCCCTCTGAAAACGATATAATGAATTTTAAGCAACTTGATCATAAACATGTTGCACAATCTTGGGAGAGGATGAAATTGATGATAAGAAATTGCCCTACTCATGGTTTAAGTTTATGGATGATCATAAATTTTTTTTATGCTGGATTGAATTTTGCATCTAGAAATCTTTTAGATTCGGCCGTGGGAGGTACTTTTATGGAAATCACATTAGGTGAAGGTACTAAACTCCTAGATAATGCGATTGAAGAAATTAATACTTTGAGTGGAAAGATGGATGAACTTATGAAATTGTTTGCTAGCAAGAGTGCTCCTATTGATCCTAATGATATGCCTTTGTCTACTTTGATTGAGAACAATAATTAATATATGGATGTGAATTTTGTTGATAGGAACAATTTTGGTAATAACGCGTATAGAGGTAATTTCAGCCCTAGGCCGTTTCCTAGTAATTCCTCTAATAATTATGGTAATTCCTACAACAATTCTTATGGAAATTATAATAAGATGCCCTCTGATCTTGAGAACAATATTAAAGAATTTATTAATTCGCAAAGAGTTTTCAATGCTATGGTTGAAGAAAAATTTCTCAAGATTTATGATTTGGCTAGGAACGTTGATAGAATTTCTCTTGAGATTGATTCTTTGAAAATTAGATCTATGCCACTCAAGCATGATATTAATGACTCTCTAAAAGCTACTAAAATTTCTATTGATGAGTGCAAAGAAAGAACCGCTAGGATGCGTGCTAAGCGAGATTGGTTTGTAAAAGCGTGTTCTTCAATTTCTTGTGATAATAATGATGAAGATCTTAAAGTGATTGGTATGACTCCTATTGAATCTTTGTTTTCTAATATAAATCTTGATAAATATGGGACTGGGGATGAGTCAACTTTAGCTAGAAGGCGTCCCAATGATTCGGAGTTTATTGATCTTAATGCAAAAATTGATAAAAGTGGGATTGGAGAGGTCAAAACTTTACGTAGCGATGAACCCACTCTTTTGGATTTCAAGGATTTTAATTATGATAATTGTTATTTGATAGATTGTATTTCCTTTTTGAAATCCATGTTCAATTCTCCTCATGATTATAATCAAAATAAAGCTTTTACTAAACATATCATTGATGCTATGATGAAATCTTCTGAAGAAAAACTTGAGTTGGAAGTTTCTATCCCTAGAAAGCTTTATGATGAGTGGGAACCTACTATTAAGATTAAAATTAAATATTATGAGTGCCATGCTTTGTGTGATTTGGGTGCTAGCGTTTCCACGATTCCAAAAACTTTATGTGATGTGTTAGGTTTCCGTGAATTTGATGATTGTTCTTTAAATTTGCATCTCGCGGATTCCACTATTAAGAAACCTATGGGAAGAATTAATGATGTTCTTATTGTTGCAAATAGGAATTATGTGCCCGTAGATTTCATTGTGCTTGATATAGATTGCAATCCTACATGTCCTATTATTCTTGGTAGACCTTTCCTTAGAACGATTGGTGCAATTATTGATATGAAAGAAGGAAACATTAGATTTCAATGTACGTTAAGGAAGGTCATGGAACACTTTACAAGAAAGAAAATTAAGTTGCCATATGAATCTATTATGAGAGCTACTTATGGATTGCATACCAAAGATGACAATACCTAGATCTATGTTTTATGCCTAGCTAGGGGCGTTAAACAATAGCGCTTGTTGGGAGGCAACCCAATTTTATTTTTATGTTTTTGGTTTTTGGTTCTGTTTTTAAATAAATACACATTATTACTCCTGTAGTAATTGTGTTTTGGTGTTTTAATTAGTGTTTGAGCCAAGTAAGACCTTTGGGATGGCTTAGGTGATAGTTGATTTGATCTTGCTGAAAAACAGAAACTTTTGCGCTCAGTAAAACAATTTTAGAAAATAACCGAAGTGTGCTTTTGATCTTAATTTTTTACACAATATTGATAAACAAATTTACCAGGTTTTCCTAATTTTTCAGAATTTTTGGAGTTACAAAAGTATAAGAAGTTTTCAGATTGCTACAGACTGTTCTGTGTTTGACAGATTCTGTTTTCTATGTGTTGTTTGCTTATTTTAATGAATCTATGGGTAGTATCGGGGGTATGAACCATGGAGAAGTTGGAATACAGTAGATATTACACCAATATAAATAAATAATGAGTTCACAACAGTACTAAAAAATGGTGATTTATTTTCTTATACTAACGGATCTCATGAGTTTTCTGTTGAGTTTTGTGTTGTGAAGTTTTCAAATTTTTTGTAAAGATTTGATGGACTATGGAATAAGGAGTGTCAAGAGCCAAAGCTTGGGGATGCCCAAGGAACCCAAGGTAATATTCAAGGACAACCAAGCATCTAAGCTTGGGGAAGCCCCGGATGGCATCCCCTCTTTCGTCTTCGTCTATCGGTCAATTTACTTGAGGCTATATTTTTATTCACCACATGATATGTGTTTTGCTTGGAGCATCTTGTATGATATGAGTCTTTGCTTTTTAGTTTTCCACAATCATCCTTGCTGTAGACACCTTTTGAGAGGGACACGCATGAATCGTGAATTTATTAGAATACTCTATGTGCTTCGCTTATATCTTTTCAGCTAGGCAATTTGCTCTAGTGCTTCACTTATATCTTTTTAGAGCACGGCGGTGGCTTTGTTTTATAGAAATTGTTGAACTCTCATGCTTCACTTATAATATTTTGAGAGTCTCTCTAAACAGCATGGTAATTTTCTTAGGTTATGAATTTAGTCCTAATATGAAGGGCATCCAAAAGGGATATAATAAAAACATTCATATAAAGAGCGTTGAATAATATGAGAAGTTTGATTCCTTATGATTGTTTTGAGATATAAAGATGGTGATATTAGAGTCATGCTAGTGAGTAATTGTGGATTGGTAGAAATACTTGTGTTAAAGTTTGTGATTCCCGTAGCATGCACGTATGGTGAACCGTTATGTGATGAAGTCGGAGCATGATTTATTTATTGATTGTCTTCTTTATGAGTGGTGGTCGGGGACGAGCGATGGTCTTTTCCTACCAATCTATCCCCCTAGGAGCATGCGTGTAGTACTTTGTTTCAATAGCTAATAGACTTTTGCAATAAGTATGTGAGTTCTTTATGACTAATGTTGAGTCCATGGATAATACGCACTCTCACCCTTCCACCATTGCTAGCCTCTCTAGTACCGCGCAACTTTCGCCGGTGCATTAAACCCACCATATACCCTTCCTCAAAACAGCCACCATACCTACCTATTATGGCATTTCCATAGCCATTCCGAGATATATTGCCATGCAACTTCCACCGTTCTGTTTTATTATGACACATACCATCATTGTCATATTGCTTTGCATGATCATGTAGTTGACATAGTATTTGTGGCAAGGCCACCATTTATATTTTTATACATGTCTCGCTAGATCATTGCACATCCCGGTACACCTCCAGAGGCATTCATATAGAGTTATATTTTGTTCTAGAATCGAGTTGTAATTCTTGAGTTGTAAGTAAATAAAAGTGTGATGATCATCATTATTAGAGCATTGTCCAAAGGGGCCAAAAGAAGCCCAAACAAAAAAAAGAGAAAAGAAAAAAATGAGAGAAAAGAGAGAAGGGGCAGTGCTACTATCCTTTTACCACACTTGTGCTTCAAAGTAGCACCATGATCTTCATGATAGAGAGCCTCCTTTGTTGTCACTTTCATATACTAGTGGGAATTTTTCATTATAGAACTAGGCTTGTATATTCCAATTGCCCTAGGTCTTCGTGAGCAAGCGAGTTTGATGCACACCCACTTAGTTTCTTTTTGAGCTTTCATAAACTTGTAGCTATAGTGCATCCGTTGCATGGCAATCCCTACTCACCCACATTGATATCTATTGATGGACATCTCCATAGCCCGTTAATACACCTAGTTGATGTGAGACTTTCTCCTTCTTTTTGTCTTCTCCACAACCACCATATTCTATTCCAACTATAGTGTTATATCCATGGCTCACGCTCATATATTGCGTGAAAGTTGAAAAAGTTTGAAAACACCAAAAGTATAAAACAATTGCTTGGCTTATCATCGGGGTTGTGCATGATTTAATACTTTGTGTGATGAAGATGGAGCATAGCCAGACTATATAATTCTGTAGGGATAACTTTCTTTGGCCATGTTATTTTGAGAAGACACGATTGCTTTATTAGTATGCTTGAAGTATTATTGGTTTTATGTCAATATTAAACTTTTGTTTTGAATCTTATGCATCTGAATATTCATGCCACAATAAAGAAAATTACATGGATAAATATGTTAGGTAGCATTCCACATCAAAAATTCTGTTTTTATCATTTACCTACTCGAGGACGAGTAGGAATTAAGCTTGGGGATGCTTGATACGTCTCCAATGTATCTATAATTTTTTATTATTCCATGCTATTATATTATCTGTTTTGGATGTTTTATATGCATTAATATGCTATTTTATATTATGTTTGGGACTAACTTATTAACCTAGAGCCCAGTGCCAGTTTCTGTTTTTCCCTGTTTTTGAGTTTTACATAAAAGGAATACCAAACGGAATAAAACTTTCGCGATGATTTTTCTTGGACCAGAAGACACACGTAGGACTTAGAGAGGAAGGCAGAAGAGTCCCGAGGGCTCCACAAGCCCTCAGGGCGCGCCCCCAGCCTTGTGGGCCCCACGGGACTCCTCCAACCCTAATTCTTGGCCTATAAATTCAGAAATATTCCCAAACGACCAGAAGCGTCCACCGAAATACTTTTTCGCCGCTGTAACCTTCTGTTCCCGTGAGATCCCATCTTGGGGCCTTTTCCAGCATCCTGCCGAAGGGGGATTCGATCACGGAGGGCTTCCACATCAACTCTATTGCCCTTCCAATGAAGCGTGAGTAGTTTTCCACAGACCTACGGGTCCATAGCTAGTAGCTAGATGGCTTCTTCTCTCTCTTTGATCCTCAATACCATGTTCTCCTCGTTGTTCTTGGAGATCTATCTGATGTAATATTCTTTTGTGGTGTGTTTGTCGAGATCCGATGAATTGTGGATTTATGATCAGTTTATCTATGAATATTATTTGAATCTTCTCTGAATTCTTATATGCATGATTTGATATCTTTGTATTTCTCTTCGAATTATCGGTTTGATTTGGCCAACTAGATTGGTTCTTCTTGCAATGGGAGAGGTGCTTAGTTTTGGGTTCAATCTTGCGGTGTCCTCACCCAGTGACAAAGTAGGGATAGCGAGGCACGTATTGTATTGTTGCCATCAAGGTAAGAAGATGGGGTTTTCATCATATTGCTTGAGTTTATCCCTCTACATCATGTCATCTTACTTAAGGCATTACTCCATTCTTATGAACTTAATACTGTAGATGCATGCTGGATAGCGGTCGATGTGTGGAGTAATAGTAGTAGATGCAGGCAGGAGTCGGTCTTCTTGACACGGACGTGATGCCTATATTCATAATCATTGCCTTGGATATCGTCATAACTTTGCTCTTTTCTATCAATTGCTCGACAGTAATTTGTTCACCCACCGTATTATTTGCTTTCAAGAGAGAAGCCTCTAGTGAAACCTATGGCCCCCGGGTCTATTTTTCATCATATATTTTCAGATCTATAAACCAAAAAAATTCAAAAATACCTTGCTGCAATTTATTTGTTTTTACTTTGTTTTACGTTTTAGTAATCTTTTATATCTATCTCTATCAGTTCTCACCTTTGCAAGTGACCGTGAAGGGATTGACAACCCCTTTATCGCGTTGGGTGCAAGTGTTTGATTGTTTGTGCAGGTGCATAGATTGGAGACTTGCGTGTATCTCCTACTGGATTGATACCTTGGTTCTTAACTGAGGGAAATACTTATCTCTACTTTGCTGCATCACCCATTCCTCTTCAATGGAAAAATCAATGCAAGCTCAAGAAGTAGCATGTTACTCCATTCTTATGAACTTAATACTCTAGATGCATGCTGGATAGCGGTCGATGTGTGGAGTAATAGTAGTAGATGCATGCAGGAGTCGGTCTACTTGTCATGGACGTGATGCCTATATTCATGATCATTGCCTTAGATATTGTCATAACTTTGCGCTTTTCTATCAATTGCTCAACAGTAATTTGTTTACCCACTGTATGCTAAACCATGGCCCCCGGATCTATTTTCCATCATATATTTTCAGATCTATAAACCAAAAAATCCAAAAATACCTTGCTGCAATTTATTTAGATTTACTTTAGTTTGCTCTTTTATTTATCTTTTATACCTATATTAGATCTCACTTTTGTTCGAGACCGTGAAGGGATTGACAACCCCTTTCTCGCATTGAGTGCAAGTGTTTGTTAGTTTGTGAAGGTGCATAGATTGGAGACTTGCTTGTGCCTCCTACTGGATTGATACCTTAGTTCTTAACTGATGGAAATACTTATCTCTACTTTGCTGCATCACCCTTTCCTCTTCATGGGAAAAATCAACGCAAGCTCAAGAAGTAGCAGGCCTCCATGGCAGGCCATATTACCCGTGTACTCTCGCTCATTCCGGAAGGGGTGTCGCATCTTCAATATGCAGACAATACCATTAACATGGTCGAGCTCAATGATCTATGCTTCGCTAATTTGAAATTTCTCCTGCTATGTTTTGAAGCACTCCCAGATCCGAAAATTAACTTCTCTAAGAGTGAAGCTCTGGTCATTGGGGTGACCGAGCCCGAGGCGTTGAGAGTTGCCCAGCTGCTTAATTGCCAGCGTGGGTCGTTCCCTTTTAAGTATATTGGCCTCCCTATTGCCCCTTCCAAATTATACGCTAAAGATTTTGCTCCCCCTTGTTGCCAAGGATGGCAATCGGGTCATGCCCTGGTGTGGCAGGTACAACACCAGCGCTGGCAAGGTTTGACTCACCAATGCCTGCCTTTTACTTCCCTCCCCATGTTCACCATGGGTTTTTATCGTCTCACGGATGGTACCCACGCTGGTTTTGACAAACAAAGGAGTGCCTTTTACTGGAATGCTGCTGATAATCGCCGCAAATACCGTCTGGTTAAATGGCAACACATCTGTCGCCCCAAGTCCTTTGGAGGTTTTTGTATTTTGAATACTTCCATCATGAATAAGTGCCTGATTATCAAATGGTGGTGGATGACATGCACTTCGGGCCCTAGCTCTCTGTGGTTTGCCTTGCTGAAAAATAAGTACTTCCCTAATGGCAGTCCCCTCGCTGCCTCGACCTCGGGTGGCTCCCAGTTCTGGCATGATATGGTTAAAGTGCGACATGATTTCAGAGCTCACGTCAAGTTTGTAGAGGGGAATGGGTCCTCTGTTCTGTTCTGGCTTGACTGGTGGTGTGGTGATTCCCCCTTAGCGGTTGGCTTTCCCACCTTATTTTCGTACTGTTCGTCTCCGGAGATCTCAATCTCTGAGCTCTCCCACATGGGTTGGGACCTAGGTTTAGGAGAACCCTTTCTCCTGAAGAGTTGGGTGAATGGCAGCTTCTTGCTGCTAGTTTCCCTGTTCTTTTGGAGGAGGAGGATTCTGTTATCTTGCTTCATACTACCTCTGGTAGATTCTCTGTCAAGTTGCTCTATGGTCGTCTCATCTCTGGCAGCCGTACTAATAGGTTCAAGGATGTCTGGAAAGCTCTGGTGCCACCCAAGATTAAAATCTTTTTGTGGGAGGCCATCAGAGGCCGCCTGCCGTCGGCTGATCAGGTTCGCAAAAGGAATAGTCCTGGGTCCAACCGTTGTGCCCTCTGTAGTTCCTTGGAAAACTCGGACCATTTATTTTTTGGCTGTGTTCTTGCTAAGCTGGCCTGGTCTTGTATTCGTGAGTGGATGGGAGTGTCTGGGGCTCAGTCCTCGGTCGCCAAGCTTAGGCCTCTAGTCTCTGGCCTGTCGGGGTAAAAGAAATGGCTTTTCTAGGTTGGGTTCCCAGCGTTTTGTTGGGCACTGTGGACTACCAGAAACAAATTCATTAGTGAGCATATTTTTTCTAACAGCCCGGCTGATTGCTTGTTTAAAATGTTGATCTTTCTGCAGCACTGGAATTTATTGACTAAGGACGCTGACCGTGACACTTTGGAGGAGCTGATTTCAAGAGTTCCTGCGTCTGCCTCTTCCCTCGTGCAACAACATGGCGCTTCTTGAGGCTCTGTTCCTGGGGTCCTCTTACCACTATCTTTTGGCTTGTTAGGTTGTCGGCCTGCGTGCCGTTTTGTTTTTGGCCTGTTGGCCCTGTATTGCTGGTTGAACTTAGCCCTTCTATGGCTGTTGGTGTTGGTGTGGTTACGTGGTTGCTACTCTGCCTGATGGATTTATTTATAAAGTCGGGCGTATGTCTTTCCTCTAAAAAAAGGTGCGGATGGGCAAAAACAAAATAGGAATGAAAAAAATGCAAAAACAAAAAAACTATGCTCAGAGTAAATAAGAATCACTAGTAGAAAACAGGGCTTTGGTTCAGGCCTGCCCAGCCCATTAGTCCCGGTTCAGTCATGAACCGGGACCCATGGGAGCATACGTCCCGGTTCGTGCGCCCAGGGGGACGGCCGGGCCTCGTGGGGCATTGGTCCCGGTTCATCTGGACCCTTTGGTCCTGGTTCCAGACACGAACCGGGACCAATGGGCCTCGCTCCTGGCCCACATCCATTGGTCCCGGTTCGTGGCTGGAACCGGGACCAAAGGGTGGCCTTTAGTCCCGGTTCCAACCACGAACCGAGACCAATGTTGTGCCTATATATACCCCTCGCCCGCGAGTAGAGCACTCCACTGCTCTGTTTTTTTCTGGCCGGCGAGGGGAGGGCTTTGTGGTGCTTTAGCTCACCTCCTATGCACATGAGGTGTTCGATGAAATGCCCGAGCCACACTACTTAAGCTTTCTCCTCTCCAAACTTGACCTCCAAGCTCCATTTTCCTCAAGATTTGTCTAGGTTTAGCGGTCCGTCACGTCCCGTCCCTGTCTTCACCGCCGTCGATCGCCCGCGCCGATCTTGTCGCCGGCACCACCGTGGTGACCCTCTTGTTCTTATCATCTTTCTAAAAGAAAAAATTTCTTACTTGTATGATTTAGAGAGATACTTGTATAATTTTCTTACTTTTATTATTGTTTGTTATTATATAGTGCGATGGTTTTGGTATCCGCCCCCGTCGGCCCTCGTCCTGTCTATGATTCGGATGTGGTATATATTATATTTTATAACTATTTGGTTCATTTATTGTTTATGACAATTATGCCGACCAACGTGACATAGATTTTTTTATCTAGGAGGTATGTGAACCGGAAATTCCAACCGACCCTATTGTCGAGAGGTTAAATTTAGTTGAAGAAGAAAACAATTACTTGAAGGAAAATTTGAAAAAAATTGAGGAGGAGAAGATGATATTGGAGTTGCATGTTGTGGATGTCGTCGATGATCACAAGATCAAGATGGATCCAATGCGCTTCAAGATTAGAAAGTATAGAAAATATGCCATTCATACCGAGGCTTGGTATCATTATGCTGTTGGATCAATTGTTACCTTGGTTGCGATTATGATCGCATTAGTTGTTGCATTGAAATGTTTTACATAGTTTCAATAATGTATGGTTTAATTAGATGCTCTAGAGAGCTATATGTTGTTCAATGAGAACTATGTATGTACTTTGGTTTTAATGTGATGATGAACTTCTATTAATTTGGTCACTTATCTATTCATGGTGTTTTGTAATGGTTTTTGACACACTTAATTATATATTATGCACGCAGATGAACCGGCAATGGATGTACGGTGACAGACGCACCACCGAGTACATTAAGGGCGTGCATAATTTTCTTGAAGTGGCTGAGGCAAACAAGCAGAATGGTTTTATGTGTTGTCCATGCCCTATATGTGGGAATACGAAGTCTTACTCTGACCGGAAAATCCTTCACACCCACCTGCTTTATAAGGGTTTCATGCCACACTATAATGTTTGGACCAGGCACAGAGAAATAAGGGTTATGATGGAAGACAGCGAAGAAGAAGAGGATGATGACAACTATGTGCCCCCTGAATACGGTGATGCTGCAACGGGGGAAGCTGAAGATCAAGAGGAACCAGACGATGTGCCCGATGATGATCTCCGCCGGGTCATTGTTGATGCAAGGAGATAGTGCGAAAGTAAAAAGGAGAAGCTGAAGTTCGATCGCACGTTAGAGGATCACAAAAAAGGGTTGTACCCCAATTGCGAAGATGGCAACATAAAGCTCGGTACCGTACTGGAATTGCTGCAGTGGAAGGCAGAGAATGCTGTGCCTGACAAAGGATTTTAGAAGCTACTGAAAATATTGAAGAAGAAGCTTCCAAAGGATAACGAATTGCCCGACAATACGTACGCAGCAAAGAAGGTCGTATGCCCTCTAGGATTGGAGGTGCAGAAGATACATGCATGCCCTAATGACTGTATCCTGTACCGCGGTGCGTACAAGGATTTGAACGCATGCCCGGTATGCGGTGCATTGCGGTATAAGATCAGACGAGATGACCCTGGTGATGTTGACGGCGAGCCCCCCAGGAAGAGGGTTCCTGCCAAGGTGATGTGGTATGCTCCTATAATACCACGGTTGAAACGTCTGTTCAGAAACAACGAGCATGCCAAGTTGATGCGATGGCACAGAGAGGATCGTAAGAAAGACGGGAAGTTGAGAGCACCCACTGACGGGTCGCAGTGGAGAAAAATCGAGAGAAAGTACCAGGCCGAGTTTGCAGGTGACCCAAGGAACGTATGGTTTAGTTTAAGCGCGGATGGCATTAATCCTTTCGGGGAGCAGAGCAGCAATCACAGCACCTGGCCCGTGACTCTATGTATCTATAACCTTCCTCCTTGGCTGTGCATGAAGCGGAAGTTCATTATGATGCCAGTACTCATCCAAGGCCCTAAGCAACCCGGCAACGACATTGATGTGTACCTAAGGCCATTAGTTGAAGAACTTTTATAGCTGTGGAATGGAAACGGTGTACGTGTGTGGGATGAGCACAGACATGAGGAATTTGACCTGCATGCGTTGCTGTTTGTAACCATCAATGATTGGCCTGCTCTTAGTAACCTTTCACGACAGACAAACAAGGGATACCACGCATGCACGCACTGTTTAGCTGACACCGAAAGTATATACCTGGACAAATGCAGGAAGAATGTGTACCTGGGGCATCGTCGATTTCTTCCGACCAACCATCAATGTCGAAAGAAAGGCAAGCATTTCAAAGGCGAGGCAGATCACCGGAAGAAGCCCGCCATGCGTACCGGTGATCACGTACTTGCTATAGTCAATGATTTACACATAATCTTTGGAAAGGGTCCCGGCGGACTATCTGTTCCGAATGACACTGAGGGACGCGCTCCCATGTGGAAGAAGAAATCTATATTTTGGGACCTACCCTACTGGAAAGACCTAGAGGTCCGCTCTTCAATCGACATGATGCACGTGACAAAGAACCTTTGCGTGAACCTGCTAGTCTTCTTGGGCGTGTATGGAAAGACAAAAGATACACTGGAGGCATGAGAGGACCTGCAACGTTGGCACGAAAAAGACGGCATGCCTCCAAAGCAGTACGAAGGTCCTGCCATCTACGCTCTTACCAAAGAAGAGAAAGAAATCTTCTTTGAATGCCTACTCAGTATGAAGGTCCCGTCTGGCTTCTCGTCGAATATAAAGGGAATAATAAATATGGCAGAGAAAAAGTTCCAGAACCGAAAGTCTCATGACTGCCACGTGATTATGACGCAACTGCTTCCGGTTGCATTGAGGGGGCATCTACCGGAAAACGTTCGATTAGCCATTGTGAAGCTATGTGCATTCCTCAATGCAATCTCTCAGAAGGTGATCGATCCAGAAATCATACCAAGGCTAAGGAGTGATGTGGCGCAATGTCTTGTCAGTTTCGAGCTGGTGTTCCCACCATCCTTCTTCAATATCATGACGCACGTCCTAGTTCATCTAGTCGACGAGATTGTCATTCTGGGCCCCGTATTTCTACACAATCCCTTTGAGAGGTTCATGGGAGTCCTAAAGAAATATGTCCGTAACCGCGCTAGGCCAGAAGGAAGCATCTCCATGGGCCATCAAACAGAGGATATCATTGGGTTTTGTGTTGACTTCATTCCTGACCTTAAGAAGATTGGTCTCCCTCAATCGTGGTATGAGAGGAGACTGACTGGAAAAGGCACGCTAGGAGGGGACTCAATAATATGAAGGGACGGACATTCTTGGTCTCAAGCACACTACACAGTTCTACAGAACACTACCTTGGTGACCCCGTATGTCGATGAACACAAGAACATTCTGCGCTCCAAACACCCGGAGCAGTGTGACGAATGGATTACATGTGAACACATCAGGACTTTCGGCAGTTGGTTGGAAACACGTCTCAGAGGTGACAACACTGTTTTTGATGAGCTGTACTCGTTGTCCAGGGGACCATCTTCGACTGTATTGACTTACAAAGGATACGAGATAAATGGGAATACATTTTACACGATCGCCCAAGATCAAAAGAGCACCAACCAAAACAGCGGTGTCCACTTTGATGCAGCAACCAAGAGGGGAAATGACACATATTATGGTTACATAGTGGACATATGGGAACTTGACTACGGACATGATTTTAAGGTCCCTTTGTTTAAGTGCAAATGGGTCAATCTGTCAGGAGGCGGGGTACAGGTAGAGCCACATTACGGAATGACAACAGTGGATCTAAACAATCTTGGGTACACAGACGAACCATTCGTCCTCGCCAATGATGTGGCGCAGGTTTTCTATGTGAAGGACATGTCTACCAAACCGAGAAAAAGATAAGATAAGGAAGCGAATACATCATACGATGAGCCAAAGCGCCACATAGCTCTTTCAGGGAAAAGAGACATCGTGGGAGTGGAGGGTAAGACAGACATGTCTGAAGATTATGAAAAGTTTCATGAAATTCCTCCCTTCAAAGTCAAGGCTGACCCAAGCACCCTGTTAAGCGATGAAGAATATCCATGGTTACGGTGCTATAAGCAAAGGACACAAGCGAAGAAAAAGTGAAGACAGATGAAGTCAGAAAGGGTTGAAAATTGATGATATGGCTTTGAATGGTTCATTTTGAGCACACAAAAAGTCTGGAGTTCAAATAAGTTAAAAAAATGAAATCCCTTTGTAACAGATGAGTTTTTGTCCAAAACCCTGATACTTCGAAAGAGATTGTCCATTTTGTACACGAAGTGCATCCAATTTTTGCCGTAACCCTCTCAACTTTTTAGCACATGCTATGTGGGTGAAATGATGATACCATGCCAATTTTCAACCTCTTCAGAGTTCATCTGAAGTGCTTTTCAATTTCAGGGTCATTTAGCTAAAAAAAAATCAGTAAATGCATGAAAAATAACAGATGAAGTTAGAAAGGGTTGAAAATTGATGATGTGTCTTTGAATGGTTCATTTTGAACACACAAAAGGATGGATTCAAATAAGTTCAAAAAAATGAAATCCCTTTGTAATAACAGATGAGTTTTCTGTCCGAAACCCTGATACTTCGAAAGAGATTGTCCATTTTGTACACGAAGTGCATCCAGTTTTTGCGTAACCCTCTCAACTTTTTAGCACATGCTATGTGGGTGAAATGATGATACCATGCCAATTTTCAACTCTCTTCAGAGTTCATCTGAAGTGCTTTTCAATTTCAGGGTCATTTAGCTAAAAAAAATCAGTAAATGCATGAAAAATACAGATGATTAGAAGGGTTGAAAATTGATGATGTGGCTTTGAATGGTTCATTTTGAACACACAAAAAGTCTGGAGTTCAAATAAGTTCAAAAAAATGAAATCCCTTTGTAACAGATGAGTTTTCGTTCGAAACCCTGATACTTCGAAAGAGATTGTCCATTTTGTACACGAAGTGCATCCAGTTTTTGCCGTAACCCTCTCAACTTTTTAGCACATGCTATGTGGGTGAAATGATGATACCATGCCAATTTTCAACCTCTTCAGAGTTCATCTAAAGTGCTTTTCAATTTCAGGGTCATTTAGCTCAAAAAATCAGTAAATGCATGAAAAATAACAGATGAAGTTAGAAAGGGTTGAAAATTGATGATGTGGCTTTGAATGGTTCATTTTGAACACACAAAAACTCTGGAGTTCAAATAAGTTCAAAAAAATGAAATCCCTTTGAAACAGATGAGTTTTCGTCCGAAACCTTGATACTTCGAAAGAGATTGTCCATTTTGTACACGAAGTGCATCCAGTTTTTGCCGTAACCCTCTCAACTTTTATGAAACTCTAATAGCAAAAATAATAAACTAGAAAACGTTAATGAAACTCTAATAGAAAAAAGAATGAACTAGAAAACTTTAATGAAACTCTAATAGCAAAAGGAATCAACTAAAATTTATGCAACTAAAATTATCAAAGTATTTGTCTGTTCAAAGCATTAAAAGCAAAAAGAATTTTCATAAAGAACTTTTTGTTAGAAACTTTAATAGCAAAAAGAATTATCATAAGATTTTTTGTTAGAAACTAAAATAAAAAAACTATTTTTGAATATAATGATAAAACACAGTAATATTAAATAGCAGGAAAAAGAATCACTCCAAAATCTATGTTTGTAGTAAAGTTAATCACAAACTAGTGATTCACACAAATTTCAAAGAATTCAAATTTAAACTATTCAAATTGGAAAACTAATGGCACTAACAACAAGTTTATAATTTTTATTACCTAAAAGCAAAAAGAATCACTGAAAAACAGTTTGTATTTTGTTGTAAGTAGAAACACAATAAAATAAATAAAGCAAAAAAGAAAACAAAAAAACTAGAAAAATAATAATAAAAAAATGCCACCTACGGGGCCACCACGGCCTGAATACGACTAGAAACCCATCCTTGGGCCAGGATTCAGGCCCGCAGAGGCCCAGCAGGCCCACGGGCAAAGTGTAGCAGAGAAGGCCCGAAAGCCTGCAGTTGAGAGGAGCTCGAGAGGGTCAGCGTAGCAGCGCTTATAAACCACTCTCGAGCTCTCTCAATTAGCGAGGTGGGACTAAACATCCCACCGCACCGCACCAGCGCAAGGCCTTTGGTCCCGGTTGGTAGCACCAACCGGGACGAAAGGGGGGCATTGGTCCCGGTTGGTGGAACAAACCGGGACCAATGCCCCCCTTTGGTCCCGGTTCGTGCCACCAACCGGGACCAATGGTGTCTGTTTCCCGCCCTTTGGGCTGCTGAAAAGAGAACTTTGGTCCCGGTTGGTTGCACGAATCGGGACCAAAGGGGGGTATTGGTCCCAGTTTGTGCCACGAACCGGGACCAATGTTTCGTCTATATAAGCAAACACTTAGAAATTTTCTCCAAAATCACTTCTTCTCCTGCCTGCCCCTGCCCCGCCGCTGACGCCGCCCGCCCCGACGCCGCCTGCCCCGCCACCGATGCCGCCCGCCCCGCCACCGATGCCGCCAGCCCCGACGCCGCCCGCCCCGCCGCCGACGCCGCCTGCCGCCGGCGCCGCCCCGACGCCGCCCGCCCCCGACGCCGCCCACCCCCGCCGCCGACGCCGCGACGCCCGCCACGACGCCTCCGCTGTGAGCAGCGCGCCCCTGCCCCACCGCCGTGTTGATTTTTTTTATATATGCTTTATATATATATATATATATATATATATATGTTTTCTTTTTATATGTATGTATTTTTTGTATGCATGTATGTATTTTTTAAACTTTTTATATGTATGGAAAAGAGGAAGAAGGAAGAAGGGAAGAAAAAGAAGGAGAGGAAAAAGGGGAGAAAAAAGAGAAGAAGAGGAGAAAAAATAAGAAGAGATAGAAGGAGAAGAAGAAGAGAAGAAGAGGAGAAAAAAAATAAGAAGAGGAAGAAGGAAAAAAAAGGAGAAGAAGGAATAGAGGAGTCTATTCCTTCTTCTTCTCCTTTTTTTTTCTTCTTCTCCTTCTTTTTTTTTCTTCTTCTCTCTTTTGTTTTTCTCTTCTTCCTCTTCTTAATTTTTATTGGGAACGAGGGTGCGAGGATCGCCGAGCGGTCGACGGTCGGGAACTAGGGTAGAGGGTCGAGGGTCACCGAGGGGTCGAGGGTCGCCGAAGACGAGGTCGAGGGTCGAGGAACGCCGAGCGGTCGAGGGGTCGGGGCGGCGGAAGGTTGAGGTTGCCTTGTGTCAAAGTATTGAACGGGAAGAAGAGAAAAAAAAAAGGAGAAGAAGAAGGAATAGAGGAGAAGAAGAAAAAATAGATTAAAAAATATTAATCTATTTTTTCTTCTTTCCTCTATTCCTTCTTCTTCTCCTTTTTTTTCTTCTTCTCCTCTTTTGTTTTTCTTCTTCTCCTCTTCTTAATTTTTATCGGGAACGAGGGTGTCGAGATCGCCGAGCGGTCGAGGGTCGGGAACTAGGGTAGAGGGTCGAGGGTCACGAGGGTCGAGGGTCGCCGAAGGTTCGAGGGTCGTCGAGGGGTCGAGGGTCGAGGAATGCCGAGTGGTTGTGGGTCGGGGTGGCGCGAAGGTTCGAGGTTGCCTGTTACTTTCGCCTAATGATGAAGACATGGTTTTGTTGAGTCCTTTGACACTAGACAAACGTGACATGAGGGGGTCGAGGGTCGGGAACTAGGGTAGAGGGTCGTGGATCGCCGAGCGGTCGAGGGTCGTGAACTAGGGTAGAGGGTCGTGGATCGCCGAGCGGTCGAGGGTCGTGAACTAGGGTAGAGGGTCAGAGGGTCGTCCAGGGGGTCGAGGGTCCAGATTTATCAAGAATGCCCCCATTATGGATGTGCACAGTTGATCCAATTTTTTTCAGATCTCATATTATTATATGTTATATATATATATATATATATATATATATATATATATATATATATATTCTTCTATATGTCACGTTGTCTGTCATGAGAGAGGCGGTCCGACCCAAACCCTAGAAGCATTGTCGAGGCCACCCCAAACCCTAGAAGCATTGCCTAGGCCACCCCAAACCCTAGAATCGTTGTCGAGGCCACCCCAAACCGTAGAAGCGTCGAGTTAGCTAGGTCTACGTTTGCACTAATATATCCATCTGTCATGTTTGTATATTAATTGCCATGTTGTAATATTTGCAGAAACTATGGAGCACCGAGACATCGAAGCAGAACAGTTGTTGGGGGACATAATCCTCGGCGGAGGTGATGTCTTGTCGTTTCTCAACAACACCGATGGTCTGGAAAGAGAGGGTGAAGCAGGCTCCGGTGATCGAACAATGGAGGTGGAAGGACATGATTATGATGGCTCCGGTGACGGAATGCCGGTGGAAGAAGGAGACCGTGATGACTGCTCCGATGAGCGAACAGAGGAAGGAGATGTTGCAAAGTCCGTCGAGGTATATATATTAATTAAGCCTGTGCTGACTAGCTAATTGATGCATTAATTGTTTTGGTATGTACACATATTAACTCTCTTCTTTCTTCTTTTCTAGCCCTCCGGATCGAGCCAAACTTCGGTAACGAGACAAGGCCCGAAGAAAAGGTTGCGCCAGGATGAAAGGTTCACGATCACAGCAATCAAGGGCGATGGCCAACCGATTGAACCCAGCCGAGCCAAGGAAGCATTTTCTGCTCAGTGCGGGGTTCTTGTTAGGGACATGATCCCGATCAGCATCCACCAATGGAATAAGACTAAGAGCGAAGACCCTCAAGTGTCTTTTGTCAACGATAGATAGAAAGATGATCTTTGGACCACGCTGAAGGCAAATTTCACCCTACCGCCAGAGGAGGATCCGGATAAGCCAGTTATAGAGCCATTGGTCAAGGCTCATGCTCTTAAGAAGATGGCAGATCTATTCAGGAGGTGGAAGAATGAGTTGAAATCAACGTTTGTCGACAAAGGGAAGACTCCAGAATTCACCGGCCGATTTGAGAAGATAAGAGATCACTGGCCCGCATTTGTGGCCCACAAGACATCGGAGAAGAGTAAGAAGATGTCAGCGACAAACAAGAAAAATGCTGCAAAGAAGGAGCATCACCATCGCACGGGGTCAGGTGGCTACCTCAAAGCCCGGCCGTTGTGGGACAAGGCTGAGAAGGACCTGCTTGATAAAGGGGTCGAACCAGAGACATTGAATTGGCCAGACCGTTCAAGGACTTGGTTCTTCGGGGTTGGGGGAACCTTGGACCCTGAAACAGGGAAGTGCCGTTGGACGAAGGAGCAACTTGAAATACCCGTCAAGAAGCTTCAGAAGTATATCGCCGCAGCGCAGCAAGGGACGTTCGTTCCCGACAGAGAGAATGACGAGCTCACACAGGCCCTCGGGAATCCTGAGCACCCTGGACGAACACGTGGCACACCAGGCTCCGTTGCGTGGAAGGTTGCGTTTCCCGGTGCAGGCGGTTACAAAACCCGGGACAGGAGGAGGAAAGTGGAGCAGACCGAACTGCAGAAGCTGAATGCAAGGGTACGAGCGCTAGAGGAACAAGCACTACTAGTTCAGAGCCAGCGACCTGCCGGAGCTACCCCACCATCTCAGCGGAGAAGTAGCATGGCTTCCACCGAGCTCCTTCAGCAGCCTGACTTCACGGCTCCCAGCTACCGCGTGGATGCTATCACGGAGGCTCAAGATTGCTACCTTATGACGCAATGGCAGCACCTCAAAGTCAAGGCGGCTGTCGGCTCTGTTGCATCTCCTCAACCCGACGCAACTTTTCACTGCCTTCCGATTCCACAAGGCTATGCTGTTGTGATGGTCGATGAAATAACGGAGGGATTTGAAGAGCTCGAGCTTGACCACCCTACCGGTGAAGGGGAGACTCAGCTGGGTCTTGCTCTGAAGACTCCATGTCTATGGCGGAAGGAGCTCATCAACCTTTCGAACTTGACGCCTCCTCCTCCTCCTCCGGCGAGTCAGGGCACTGCGCCTCCTACTCCTCCGGTGAGTGATCAGGGTAGTCCGCCTCCTTCTCCGGATGCACCGACGCGTCGCGGCACTCCGCCTCCTTCTCCGCCTGCGCCGGCGCGTCCAAGCAGCCCGCCTCCTTCTCCGCCTCGTCAGCAACAGCGGAAGACAGCCGCCGCCGCTCCGACTGCTCCGGCGCGTCGTAGCAATCCGCCTCATAAGCAACAAAGGAAGACAGCCGCAGCCGCTCCGACTGCTCCGGCGTCTAGCAGTACAGCCAGAGGCAGGAGGCAATACATATTCGGTCCATCTCTCAAGCCTCTAGAGAAGTTACCATACGAGATGACCGAGGAGGAAAACGAGGAGATCTTTCAAGCCCAAGTGAAGGACTTTTTTGCAAAGAAAAATCCACCTCCGGAGGAGAAGATAGATCCGGTGAAATTGAAGCGCACTTTCAAGAACCTGAAGCGACCATCACCGCCTCCGCCGGATGACAACCATGTCCGCGCTCTTTAAAAGGCAGTGGAAGGAGCGCGCCGGTCGGGAACTACTTCAAGTGACAAAAGGTTACAAGAATGAAGAAGTGGGAACAAAATTCCCCAGCTCGGCGAACAGGCAAACCAATCGTGCCCCCCGCTCAAGGTGTCTAGCGATATCGTCGCAAATCTGCCGGGGATGCTGCCCGGTACCAATCCTGGTGATTACCTGCCCGACGATGCACATTTTGATACAATGGAGGTGGACGAACACAAATATCGGTACGGGAAGCCTCTCGTCAGACCTGGTGATCCTCCTCTAACAACGATGATGCGAAGATTCCATAAGTGGTACATGGACACCTGCAAGTCTGGGAAGGATATTTTGACGCTGAGAGTAAAAGAGGAGCACGACCTCGTTGGAATTGATTTGTTGTCTGTTCCATTTGAGGAGTTCTTCCAGTTTTTCAATCAAAAGGACCTCGATAAAATAATCATCACTTGCTACTATCTGTAAGTACTATACTTCTGTAATTTAGTCTCTATATATAGCTCAGCTCTTTCATTGCATGTATATATAATTAACCTCACTATATTATGCAGATTGAAGATCGTCGAATGCAGAAATGCATAAATCTATGATATTGGGTTCATTAACACAAATCTCATAGATGAATGGACGGTTAAATATAATGCGAAAGAAACCGAGGCCAACCTGCTACAATCGTTGCTTAAAAATCAAAACAAAGATAAAATACTCTTTCCTTACAACTTCAAGTGAGTGTTACTGTCATCTGCATATTCGGTTTCCATTATTACTCGAGGTTATAGTAATGTAATTGATGAGTTATGCATGCGTGCGCAGCTTCCACTTTATTCTCCTAGAGATTAAGCTTGAGCAGGGACTAGTAACCGTCTTAGACTCAAGACGAAAAGATCCCAAGGAGTATGTGGCCATGACTAAAATGCTCCAGAAGTAAGTTCAATCGATCATTATCGCACCATATCGGCAACTTTGTTCATTTCCTGATATCAAGTAATTATTTTCTTTGTCTCGCAGGGTTTGGAAAGTGTTCACCGCAGAAGCTCCGGGACTGCCGGCGGAGCTGTGATTTACACACCCGAAAGTAAGTACTACTAGCTAGTTTTGCGCATCTCCCATTGATTCTAGCTAGTTTCATCAATACCATTTATAATGCTTGATTATCAGTTTAATTGACCTCTATTTCTCGTAAAGTGGTTGTGGCTGGAAGGCGGGAATAATTTTTGTGGATACTACGTTTGCGAGTACATCTACAACGCGACGACCTCTAAGCGGGGCTACTCTGAAAAACAATATGAAGTGCTTAAGCAATAATATTCACAATTTTATTTTATTACCATCATTTGTGTTGAGTTTCATTTATATATATGTATTGACCCCCTTCTTCAAATTAGATTTGGCAGATGCGGGATGAACTCCTACCACAAGATCGCATAAAAGCAATTCAAGAGGAATTGCCGGGATTCTTTCTTGACCACGTCATCAATCCAGCCGGAGAATACCATGTGGAACTTGACATCAGATGTTAGGGATTGTAAGAGATCTTATATTGTATATATGTAGCTAGTAGCGTCGGATAGATATACGAAAACTTGTTGTTCGACCAATCTCTCGGAGAAGGAGGAGGTCGATCACTTCTCTCTGTATATGTTCATGACGATCTTGTGTACTTAATGGTTTCCTTCATTTGCTTACTAGCTAGCGTGTCGAGTCCTCTCTATACGTATAGTACGTAGCGTCGACCAAGCACGGAGATAAGAGAGGACACTTCTCTCTATTAGCTAGCTAACATAATATATGAAACCCCTAAATTAACCCTACAAAACCCCCAAACCCTCCCCCCCTCTTTCAAAAACAAAAACAAAAACCCCAGCTCCTGAGTTGCTGACGCGTGGATGCTCTTTGGTCCCGGTTGGTGTTACCAACCGGGACTAAAGGCCGTCCTGCCTGGGCTCGCCGCAGTGGCCACGTGGAGCCACATCTGTCCCGGTTCGTAAGTGAACCGGGACTAAAGGTGTTGGGCTTTAGTCCCGACCCTTTAGTCCCGGTTCCAGAACAGGGACAAATGGGTCTCTGGAACCGGGACAAATGAACCTTTTTTTACTAGTGAATGGAGGGAGTACAACACTATTTATTTTTTATAATAGTTTGAATTGCTTACCACATGTGATGGGTATGTGTCCATCTTTGTCCCTGTTGGACCATATATCTGTATACCCTCCTGAGATATTCCAAGAAGGCTTGCAAATCAGTTATCAGTATACATTTGTGTCGCTGCAGCTGACGTAGTGAAGCGCTGAGACCATTGCTAAGACTCGAGAGAGTTAACACATCAACCCAACCGTGGTAACATGATACATGTCATGCATGCCATGCCATGAAGCGTAGCGATCGATTGCAAGCGGCGACCGAGGTGAAAATGGACGAAATTGGCCCTTTTTGATACTTCAACACAGTATGACCTCAATTTAAAAAGAATTCACAAACTAGCCCATTTTGCATGACGCCCACGGCTGCGGCGTCATGCTATCTATCATGGTGCCCTAGCCCCGGGACGTCATGCTATCTACCATAGCGCCCTAGCCCCAGGCGTCATGCAAAAGGGCCAGTTTTTAAAATATTTTTAGATTGGGATCATTTTATGTTGAAGTCTCGAAAAAGTGTCAGTTTAGTCCATTTTCACGCGCCCGAGGGAGGGTGTGTGATCGATCAATCAGGATGAGCTCCTTTTGTCGTGCTCCATTGGCAGCTTGCTAGGCACCCACCCGTTACATCCATGCATCCAAATCAACGGGCTACATACATGCATACGACCTGACTGACAAGCTGTATGCTCCCAACAGTAGAACCACACTATTGCGCGCGAGTATAGTACTAGCTGCTGCTGCATGCTGCGATCAACATCATGGAGGTGAGAGCTAGCTAGGGCACGCAGGGGAGCTCAGCCGATGAGCAGAGACATGCCTGCTGCACACCGCGCAGAAAAAAAACATGCCCTGGCCGAGCATGCACGCACACACGATGGCAATGGCAGGCCCTATAATAGATAGCTAGCTAGCTCGCTCAGCTGCGCAAAGTGAAGCTCGAGGCCAGGAGCAACCAAAGGAGGTGCGTGTGAAGTGACAAGAGATATCCTAGAATCTTCCTCCTCCCGTCGTCCTATTGCCCTAAACCCCGTCCCAGCCCGACGGCATGCATGCCATAACTTTTTTCAAAGCCCGCCCGGCGATGGAGCAGTGAGCAGTGCACTCACTGGTACGGCCGGTAGGGCATGCGAGGTCACGGCAATGGCAGCCAAGCAGCAGCTGCTGCAAGCAAGCATGCTTGGGTTAGATGAGGTGAGGCCACAGCTATATGGATACGGTAGGAGTGAGTAAGTACTCGCGTACGCAGTAAAAAAGCAGCAGCAACGACCGCAGGCAGCGGCGATCTCGATCGATCGACCGGAGCGGTGGCTGTTGTGACTTATACGAGAGAGGTAAACGAAGCGGGGTGGGTGCTTTTTCCTAGAAAGGAAACTGAGGATTCGTCACATCACCACGCGGGGTCGCAGTCATCGCCAACCTCCACCAGACAGCGACCTTTATGAGCTTATCATCCCAGCCCCCCTCTCTCTCTCTCTCTCTCTCACCGCTTACTGCATGCAATGCAAATGCATACCCTCAACTCTCCCTCTCTATCTCACGCGCGCACTGGCACAGACAAATTAAAGAAAAACAAACAGTAATCCATATAGCCCCTTTGTGATCTGAGAGTTCTCACCAATGTTTTAAATAGCGGGCTATGGCATATAGCGGCAACCCTTAAAAACAGCTATAGCTGGGCTATAGCGGGCTATAGCGAGGCTATAGCGGCAAATTGTACATGAAATCATTTAGCAGCAACATGCTCAAACAGCTATAGCGGAGCTATAGCGGGGCTATAGCCGGCTATTTAAAACTATGGTTCTCACTCCCACGTACACCCACTTTTACTTCAGCTCGATTCCAAACGTGTGTCGGTAGCTCCACACCTACGCTCTCGGCAGTACTCCTCTCTCTCTCTCTCTCTCTCTGGTTGTGTCTGATGGAGATGGAGAGAGAATGTGCGTCAAACATGTGGGGCCGTGGGAGGGAGATGTAATTGGCTCGCAGGCACGATGGTGCATTCACGGCTTGCCCGAGCAGGGCCAGGGTACTGAGCAGGAAGAGGGAGGGGGGAGCAGTCAGTCAGTCCCGCGCGGTGGCCGTCGTCGCCAACTGGGTGTCGCCATGCACCCCCGCTCAAGCCGTGTGCACGGCATAAATGACACCAAGCTAGCGATCCCACAACAGATTCCTGCTCCCATCCATTGCTGATAACAGCGCGGGCCCGTGTCAGCCGAGATCATATGGACTGCCCGCCCCCGTGTGCACGCGCCAGGCGCGCTGATCAGTCGCCGCTGCGAGATATGTTCCGCCCCCGGCCGCGCCCGATAGAAGACTAGTTCCATCAATGGACCGGCCGGCGGGTGCCTCGCTGCGCAGCGTGCGTATGTAGGATCTTGCTAATCGCTACGCATGGCCCATTTGTGCTGCTGCTAGCAGCGTGATACATGCATGAGAGTGATCTGATCTCCCATTGCTACTACTCGTGTCGACAATTCATGCAAACATAACCATGTGTAAGCATTGGGCATGCATGCATATGCTCCTTCCATGTAGCTTGATCGGAGGAATACGCATGCAGAGCGCTTCACCGGGCCAAAGAACGAACAAAAATATACTTTCCATATTAATATCATATTCCATGCATATGGATTGGACGGGGGATCACCTGGGCTTCCATATCATATGTCTTGTCGGCAGATGCACATACTGAATGGCCCAACCTTGCGCAAAATTTGTCTTGCCACGACACACAGCTCACAGGAGTTGCTGGCAGCATGCTCTATTCGCCTGATACATGCTCCGTATAGAGTAGGCGTTGAACAAATTAGGTCATTACTTTTTTCGTTGTGATTGTAGCTCAATCAACATAGAAATATTTATTGCTTAGTCGAGATAACCATTTGGTCAAGAATTTCGCATTCATGTATATATCCACGGATCTAGATGTTTGAATATGGTGGTTGTTACCCGAAAAATAAGTATATGATGGTTGTCAGCGTTGACTACCAACTACTTATTTTTTCAATCGTTCGAGAAATAATAAAACCTTTACTTTTTATGTTGGTGTATGATTTAAATTATGGAAAGAATATGGTTTTCACAACAAATAATGACATTAATTCTTCAACAAATAATGACTACCAAATATATAGATATATATATATCAGTATCCAAGTTAGAGAAGTTTGATGGCACATATTTTAGGGCCAGAACAAAGTTATTACCAAATATTCTCGAATTTATGAAGTTAACTTTATTTAATCTCAATTAATCGCATCAGGAATACATAGAGAAGCAACCACTTTGCTAGATTCTGTTGTAGGTGGTACCTTCATGGCAGGTACTTTGGGAAGAGCTATAAAGCTTATTGAGGAGATGATGACAAATTATGCGCAATGACACACTGAAAGAGCTCCATATAGTAAGAAGGTAAACACTATTGAGGTTGCACGCCCGCTCAAGGGGTGGTGGCCAGAAGCTCGGTCGGTAACTCATGGCACAAAGAGGAATACTTTGAACACTCTGGTGCCTCTCATTATATGGAGCATTTGGAAAAAAAGAGAGTAGAACAGGGAAGGCTTCCCGAGTCACTCCCGCGGGCAACTCCGGGAGCCAACCCTAGCGCCGCCACCTCTCAACCCCCCTCCCCGGCCTCCCTCCCCTCGCCGCCGCCGGTGGCGTCGCCGGCCAAAGGCCGCGTGGCATAGGCGGCGGCGAGGCGTCTTCTTCTCGTGCGCTAGAGGCGTGCGTCGCGGGGCGTGGCCTTCCGCGTCGGCAGCGGCGGTCGTCGGCCCATCCACGGGCTTTGCTCCCTCCCCCCGGCGTTCTGGTGTCCCGGTGGTGCTACCCTCCCCCCTCCATGCGGCGGCTCTTGGGGCTCCGGGGTGCGGGGGCCTTGCTGGTGGCGGATCTGGGTGCTCCTGCCCAGATCCGGGTGGCGGCGGCGACGGACGTGTGGGTGGCGGCAGCGACCAAGCTAAGGTGGCGGCGGGGCGGCCGGCGGTCAGGCTGCTCCTTTCGGGGTGGAGGGGCGTTGGGCATCCATGGCCGGGGGGCGCGCTGTGTCTTCGGCGGCGTGTCGTAGCTGCTGCAAGGTGGCTCGGGGCTGCTCTTCGGGGTCTCGGCGTGGATGTGGGCTGTCACAGCGTGGTGGTAGCTCATGGTGGTGGTCTGGATCGTTTCACGGCGGCGGCTGGTCTCCTCCGGTGTCGGCCGTCGGTGAGCGGCCTGTATCGACCTTCGATTCCTCCCCTCGTCCTCCGGGCTCTACCATCGTCGTAGGGCTGGACCGCTCCCAGCTGCGGTCCATTGCTCGTCTCGCGCCCGTGGCTGCGAGACAGAGTTCGTCTCGTGCCCGGCAGCAGGACCGAGCTCGTCGCGCGCCCGGCAGCAGGACCGAGCTCGTCTCGCACCCGGTGCAGCAAGACGGGTCGACGGAGGCCAATTTTGGCCGGCCTTTTGGGTCTCGGCGCTGGGGGCTGCCCAGGGGTGTGAAAGGAGAGGCCTTTCCACTCGTCTCTTTGGTTGGGGTAGCGACGGGTCTCGGGTGAGATGGTGTCAAGGTCTTGGATGCCGGGGCGGCGGCCTTGGTGGTGGTAGCGCGGTGCTCATGGGCTGAGCCCGTGGCTTGGTGCTGCCCGGTGACCATGACCGTGTGGGTTGCATGGTGGCTAGGGTGTGGCGTTCGGTGGCGGTGAGTGTTGGCTGGGGTGAAAACCTGTTCTATCTTCGGGCGGAACGGCGGCGGCGTAGCGCGTTACCTTCTTGAAGGCGTCGTCGCGGCTGTCATCGGTCATCGTCTTGCTCCAGGGGAAACTCTGACCCGCGGGTTGGGCGGTGGCGGCACGTTGGCGTCGTAACCTTCTTGGAGGCGCCGCCTTGGAGCTCACGGTTCGTCATATACGGCTTCATCTCTTCGCGATGGCGTGTTCACGGTGGAGGTCCCCGATTGCTCTTGTAGTTTTAGGGGTGGTGTTGCTGCGCTCAGCGCGTATGTATCCCGTCTTGGGTGTGTGCGTGTGTTGTCATGGGATGCGTTTGTACTTGGGTTGTGGTTGATCTTTGCTTTATATATAAAGTGGGGAGAAAGCCTTTTTGGGTATATGGAGCATTTGGCGGGACAGGAATAGACAGGTCTTCGAGAATGCCTTCCCTCCGTTACAAAGAGTCATAGATCAAATCAAAGCGAGTTTGGGTCGTTTTAGATTAAATTAATTGTGGTTGTACTTTTTTGGAGGATCTTTTCTTGTGTCGCTGTTTGTTGGACAATTATTTTTGGTCATTTGTACTTCATCTCCATATTTAATATAATACATGCAGCTCTCATGCATGGTTAAAAAAAAATACTGTTCCGAGGATATTGCTTGCTTGAATGATAAGGTTGATATGAGTAGGTATATGCTTGCTACTAAACATGTTCCTACTAATCCTAAGCATGTTTAATTTTTTTTTTTAGAAATGGAGGATGTACCCCTGCCCCTGCATCTGGACGATGCATGCAGCCATATTATTAATTATTCACAAAGACCATACAAGGTGGTACATCAATAACCCTGAAGCCACCATCGTTGCAACGCTGTTGCTACTTCTATCCCGTTGATGAAGGTGTGCCGAATGTCCGAGCCTAATACCAAACAGACATCGCACTAAAGCCTAACATCTAAAGCCGGGTGTCCCATCCAAGCCACTACCTGAATTGGGTCCCACACCGGTCCGTCACACTTCCAGTGAGCACCGCACGCTGCAAGGGCCGTCACCTCCATCTTCCATCGGTCCATCCTCAGAGCAGAACTGATGCACCGACCTTGCCAGGCCTCTCTGCCATCAACGCCACCATGACGCTAGACAGCTTTCTCCTCCTGCGCGAGTCCATCTCTGCACATCAGACGCCGAGTCTCCACTGCGCCATGCCGCCGAGACCCACCGCCAACGATACGGTTGCTGCCACACTGCTCCACCTACATGCCATCTCGCGTCGACTCCGAACTACCAGCAACTCCACCACCCTGAGCAGTCCCCGGCCGACGCCTTTAGGAAGGAACATAACACCAAAGTGCCATCATCGCCCAAACAGAGGAACAGAGGCTTTCGCCTGCGCTCATGGCAGAGGTTGGGGGCATAGGATCCACACCGAAGCTTCCAGGAAGGGAATCGGCGCCGAGGACGTCGACTTTGGTGTGGCCGCCACGCCGGCCTAGAGTTTCCCCCGGATCCATGCCCACCCGCCAGATCTGTCCAAGCAGTATTGGCGTCGACCGTAGTCGCTACCGTAGCCAGCAGGAATCGGAGTAGATCGAATCGGAGACAACGCCTCCCATGGAACTCCGGTTGGCCATCGAGGAGCCGCCGTAGCGCCGCCGCCTCCACGTCGCCCACGCAGCCGTGGAAGGCCCCCCATCTGCACCCGCGGGTGCCGCTTGCCAGGCAGGCCGCACTGCGCGCCACCGATCAAGGCCGCCACCCCGAGATCCGATCTGCCAACCGCCGCCGCGCCATGAGAACCAGACCCACGCCTGCTTCCGCGCACCGCACGCGCTCCCGCGCACTGTACACACTCGCCGCGCAGCCCCAGCGCTAGCTCGCCACGACGACCACGCGCTCCCACGGTGGACGCCCCACAACGCCCGAGCACCGTGAGAGGGAGAACCGGAGTGCCCTGCCGCCGCCGACGCTGCGCGGGATTTGCCCGGCGGCGCCTGCTGGCAGCGGCGAGGGGAGGGAGATCTGGCGAGGAGGGAGCTCGCCCGACGGCTAGGGTTCCACCCGGGTCGCCCGCGGGGTGGGCGACAAGGGGGGCGGGCATGTGCTCAAATGACTGTGTCATAAAAACTTGTTGTACAAAGACGGAACAAGTTAATGTCAACTTTGTTGCAAGAAATAATTTTAATAATAATTCTTATGGGAACGATTTTGGTAATAATGCTAGACCATATTCTCATAATGCTCAAAACTCTTACTGTAGTAATAATATACCGATTGGTCTAGAAAATATGAGGAAAGACTTCATTACTACTCAAAAGGAATTTAATACTATGGTTAGTGGAAAGCTTGAAAAGATAGACAACATCTCACAATAAGTTGATAATCTAGCTCATGATTTTAAATGCTTAAACTAAGAGTTATGCCTCATAAATATGAAATGAGTGAGTCTTTAAAGGCAATACAAGCTCAGATAGATTATACAACTAACACACTTGCTGTGATTACAACTAGAAAAGAAAAATAAAGGTTGCAGAGAGAAGCTAGAAAAATGCTGAAGGAGGTATCGAAGAGGTTAAAACATTAGGAATAGTTCAACCCACTATTGTGGATAATCGTATGAAAGGTCTTACTATTTCCAATGAAAATGAAAGTGGACTAGTGATGATTGATATGTCTTAAAAGTATCTATATTTTTAGCTTGTTTCATGCTATAATTATATCATTTTTACACCAATTTTCTACTATTGTCTAGACAAATCTATTAATTCGGTTCCCAGTGCCAGTTGCTATTTTTTGTAGTTTTTGACTTTTCAGGAAAATCTATTTAGAGCTCAAAAATTTTGGGAAACATACAAAAAAATCAAGAAGGTAAGCTTCCATAGGCACCTGCCTCCCCTCCGGGGGAGCCATGTGGGCCCCACATGAATAGGAAGTGCGTCCATGGGTAGCCTTATGGGCCCCACAAGACTCTGTTGCACTACCTCTCGAGGCCCACACCTTTATACTTCTCGGAAAACCTTAAAAAAATTATCGAGGATTTTTTAGCCACCGCACCTCTCTGTTCCATCGCGATCTAGTCTGGAGGCTTTTTTGGTACTCTGCGAGAGGGGGAAATCATCATAGTGGCCATCTACATGAAACTTGTTGCCACCATGATCGCTCGTGAGTAGTTTCCTTTGGATCATGGGTCCATAGCAGTAGCTAGATGGAATATCTCCCCCGCTCTTCAATACAATGATCACGTGAGATACCCTACATGATTATGATCCACCTGATGTAATCTTTATGGTGTGTTTGTTGCGGTGTGATGAATTTTCACTTTATGAGAAAACTATATATGTTTTATTCATGGATTTATATGAGTTCTTTGTTGAATAATTTATAGACATATATGTTATTTGATCTAATAGTGTTGCACTGGCCATGTTTAGATGAATGACCTTCAAGAATGGAGTTGTGTATGTTAGTTGGTTTCAATCTTACCAATAATCTACTGCAATGATAGAAAGTCGAAAAGGCTTGTATTGTCTTGTTGCCACTAAGGATAAAAATATAGTTGTGTAGTTGTCCTTTAAACGCAAGTTGAAGAAAATATACTATCTACACCATGTCATCATACTTAATGTAGTACACTGTTTTACTTAATACATTGAGATGCATGCTGGATAACAGTCTTGGGGTGGAGTATTAGCTATAGATCTTGTTGGATTAATGGTCTATGGATGTCCGGGAATGGAACCAAATGAAATTATGTGATGTATGATCATACTAATAAAAACTGCAATTTAATTTATACACAATTGTAATATGTTCATCATGCCATGTTATCTTTTATTGGAGAGACACTAGTAGAAAAACGACCTTACGCTCACCTCATTAGTCCCGGTTCGTTTACGGCCCGGGACTAATGTTTTAGTCCCGGTTCCAACGGCTAGGGGCACGGGCATCATTAGTCCCGGTTCCAACGGCTAGGGGCACGGGCATCATTAGTCCCGGTTCGTTTTGTACCTATAGTCCCGGTTCGTGACACAAACCGGGACTAGCGGCACACCTTTAGTCCCTGTTTGGGTCACCAACCGGGACTAAAGATGCTCCTATATAAACCCTTCGTCCAGCCCGAGCCCATTTTCCCCATTCCTCTCCTCTCTGTTCTTCCCCTCTTGCTTGAGCTCGTCCTCCATTTTTGCCAAAATTTGTCAAGATTTGAAGGCACCCCATCCATCCAAGTGTTCACAAAGGTTAGCAACTTTGTCCTTTCATCTCTCATTGCTAGATTAGCTCTTGCAATGCTCTATAAGTATAGTGATTTGTGGGTTTTAGTTTGGGAGTAATTATACGTGGGAGTTTATTTGATTTATATGCAATTTGAGCTCAAATTTACTTCTTAGTTTGCATGTGTAGGTGTGGTTTACTTAGTGCCTTCCCGTACCCATCCTAACCACCGTCGATCGCCGGCACCGTCCGGTCGCCGGCACCACCTTGGTGAGCCTCTTGTTCTTATCCTTTTTAATAAAACAAATCATGTTTGTGTGATTTAGATAGTTACTTGTATAATTTTCTTACCTGTATGGTTTTTTGTTATACATAGTGGCATGGTTTTGATATCCGTCCCCGTCGGCCCTCGTCCGGTTTATGATTCGGATGTGGTATATACTCTCTTTTATAACTATTTATTGCATTTCGTGTTTATGACAATTATGCCCATCAAGTTGACATAGATATTTTTATCTAGGAGGTATGTGAACCGGAAAATTGCAACTGACCCTCTTGTCGAGAAGTTAAGTTTAGTTGAAAAAGAAAACGAGTATTTGAAAGAAAAATTGAAAAGAATTGAAGAAGAGAAGATGAAACTGGAGTTGTTTGTTGCCGATGTCGTCGATGATCACAAGATGAAGATGCATGCAATGCGCTTAAAGATTAGAAAATATGCCGTTAATAAAGAGGGTTGGTATCACTATGCCATTGGATCAATTGTTACCTTAGTTGCGATCTTGATCGCATTTGTTGTTGCATTTAAATGCTTTAGCTAGATAGTTTGTATGTTGTTTTATGAGAATAAGTGTGTATGAACTTGTATTAATTTGGTCTTTTTGTTGTTGTGTAATGAAGATGAGCCGGGAATGGATGTACGATGACCGATGCTCTCCCCAGTTCATTAATGGCGTGCATACTTTTCTGGTTGCGGCTGAGGCAAACAAGTGGACGGATGGTTTTATGTGTTGTCCATGTGCTGTCTGTAAGAATGATCACAATTACTCTAACTCAAGAACCATTCACATCCACCTGTTTACGTCCGGTTTCATGTCCGGCTATAACTGTTGGACCAAGCACGGAGAAAGAGGGGTCCTAATGGAAGAGAGTGAAGAAGAAGAGGATGATGACAGCTATCCTGGCCATGGGTTCCCTGAATACGATGGTACAACAATGGGGGAAGAAGCTGAGCCGGTAATGGGGGAAGAAGCTGAAGAAGATGCATCAGATGAGCCCGCTGATGATCTTGGTTGGGCCACTGCCGATGCAAAGAGAAACTGCGAAAGTGAAAAGGAGAAGCTGAAGTTGCAGCGCATGTTAGAGGATCACAAGAAATTGTTGTACCCAAATTGCGAAGATGACAAGAAAAAGTTGCGTACCACACTGGAATTGCTGCAATGGCAGGCAGAGAATGGTGTATATGACAAGGGATTTGAAAAGTTGCTGATAATGTTAAAGAAGATGCTTCCAAAGGACAGCGAATTGCCCGACAATACGTACGAAGCAAAGAAGGCTGTCTGCCCTCTAGGATTAGAGGTGCAGAGGATACGTGCATGCCCTAATGACTGCATCCTCTACCGCGGTGAGTACGAGGATTTGAATGCATGCCCCGTATGTGGTGCATTGCGCTATAAGATTAGCCGCGATGACCCTAGTGATGTTGAGGGCGAGCGCCACAGGAAGAAGATTCCTGCCAAGGTGATGTGGTATGCTCCTATAATACCACGGTTGAAATGTTTGTTCCAAAATTAAGAGCATGCCAAGTTGATGCGATGGCACAAAGAAGACTGTAAGAAAGACAGGAATTTGAGAGTACCCGCTGACGGGTCGCAGTGGAGAAAAATTGACAGAAAGTGGAAGGACTTTGCAGATGACGCAAGGAACGTATGGTTTGGTTTAAGTGCAGATGGCATTCATCCTTTTGGGGAGCAGAGCAGCAATCATAGCACCTGGCCTGCGACTATGTATCTATAACCTTCCTCCTTGGTTGTGCATGAAGCGGAAGTTCATTATGATGCCAGTGCTCATCCAAGGCCCTAAGCAACCCGGCAATGGCATTGATGTGTACCTAAAGCCATTAGTTGAAGAACTTTTATAGCTGTGGAATGGAAAAGGTGTACGTGTGTGGGATGAGCACAAACAGCAGGAATTTGACCTACATGCGTTGCTGTTTGTAACCATCAATGATTGGCCTGCTCTTAGTAATGTTTCAGGACATACAAACAAGGGATACCACACATGCACGCACTGTTTAGATGATACCGACAGTTTATATTTGGGCAAATGTAAGAAGAATGTGTACCTGGGACATCTTCTATTTCTTCCGATCAAGCATCTCTTAAGAAAGAAAGGCAAGCATTTCAAAGGTGAGGCAGATCATCAAAAGAAGCCTTGCCACCGTACTGGTGATGATATACTTGATATGGTCAAGGATTTAAAAGTAATCTTTGGAAAGGGTCCTGGCGGACAATCTGTTCCGAATGACGCTAACGGACGCGCACCCATGTGGAAGAAGAAATCTATATTTTGGGACCTACCCTATTGGAAAGACCTAGAGGTCCGCTCTACAATCGATGTGATGCACGTGATGAAGAATCTTTGCGTGAACCTGCTAGGCTTCTTGGGCGTGTATGGGAAGACAAAAGATACACCAGAGGCACGGGAGGACCAGCAACGTATGCACGGAAAAGATGGCATGCATCCAAAGCAGTATCATGGTCATGCCAGCTACGCTCTTACCAAAGAAGAGAAGGAAATCTTCTTTGAATGCCTGCTTAGTATGAAGGCCCCGTCTGGCTTCTCGTCGAATATAAAGGGAATAATACATATGGCAGGGACAAAGTTCCAGAACCTAAAGTCTCATGACTACCACGTGATTATGATGCAGCTGCTTCCGGTTGCATTGAGGGGGCTTCTACCGGAAAACATTCGATTAGCCATTGTGAAGCTATGTGCATTCCTCAATGCAATCTCTCGTAAGGTAATCGATCCAGAAATCATACCAAGGTTGCAGAATGATTTGGTGAAATGTCTTGTCAGTTTCGTGTTGGTGTTCCCACCATCCTTCTTCAATATCATGACGCACGTCCTAGTTCACCTAGTCGAAGAGATTGCCATTCTGGCTCCTGTATTTCTACACAATATGTTCCCCTTTGAGAGGTTCATGGGAGTCTTAAAGAAATATGTTCATAACCGTGCTAGGCCAGAAGGAAGCATCTCCAAGGGCCATGAAACAGAGGAGGTCATTGAGTTTTGTGTTGACTTTATTCCTGACCTTAAGCCGATTGGTGTTCCTGAATCGCGGCATGAGGGCAGACTGGGTGGAAAAGGCACGCTAGGAAGGGACCAAGTAATATGTATGGACGGGCATTCTTGGGCGCAAGCACACTACACAGTTCTACAAAACTCCGCCTTGGTGGCTTCATATATCGAGGAAAACTAGAATATTCTACTCTCCAAACACCCGGAGCAGTCTGATGACTGGATTACACATGAACAAACAGGGACTTTCGCCGGTTTGTTGCAGACACGTCTCATGCATGACGATACTGTTGCAGATGAGTTGTACTTGTTGTCCCAGTTACCATCTTCGACTATATTGACTTTCAAAGGGTACGAGATATATGGGAATACATTTTACCCGATCGCCCAAGATAAAAAGAGCACCAACCAAAACAGTGGTGTCCGCTTTGATGCAGCAAACACCAATAGGCCAAAGGAGACATATTATGGTTACATAGAGGAGATATGGGAACTTGACTATGGACGTGGTTTGAAGGTCCCTTTGTTTCGGTGCAAATGGGTCAATCTGACAGGAGGCGGGGTAAAGGAAGACCCGCAGTATGGAATGACAACAGTGGATCTCAACAATCTTGGGTACGCAGACGAACCATTCATCCTAGCCAATGATGTGGCGCAGTTTTTCTTTGTGAAGGACATGTCTACCAAGCCGAGAAAAAGAAAAGATAAGGAAGCGAATACATCATACGATGAGCCAAAGCGCCACATAGTTCTTTCAGGGAAAGAAACATCGTGGGAGTGGAGGACAAGACAGACATGTCAGAAGATTATGAAAAGTTTCATGAAATTGCTCCCTTCACAATGAATATTGACCCGAGCATCCTATTAAATGATGAAGATTGTCCATGGTTACGGCGCAAAGGGACACACGCGAAGAAAAAGTTTTATACCCCAAGATCCCACTCTGGGATGTGACCGGCTTCACCATCATCACTTTCTTCTCTAGTGAGTCTCCGGACATATATATCTGGAAAGTCCCACTTCGGACAAACCGGAGGGAATCTTTGTAATAGTGTGTGTTTTGGCATTTGAAACGCGAAGAAATATTATGTCCAAATATTTTTCATGCATTTACTGATTGTTTTGAGCTAAATGACCCTGAAATTGAAAAGCACTACAAATGAACTCTGAAAAGGTTGAAAGTTGTCAGGGTATCATCATTTCACCCACATAGCATGTGCTAAAAAGTTGAGAGGGTTACGGCAAAAACTGGATGCACTTCGTGTACAAAATGGATAATCTCTTTCGAAGTATCAGGGTTTCGGATGAAAACTCATGTGTTACAAAGGCATTTCATTTTTTTAAACTTATTTCTACTCCAGACTTTTTGTGCGTTCAGTATGCACCATTCAAAGCCACGTCATCAATTTTCAATCCTTTCTGACTTCATTTGCTGTTTTTCATGCATTTACTAATTTTTTTGAGCTAAATGACCCTGAAGTTGAAAAGCACTACAAATGAACTCTGAAAAGGTTGAAAGTTGGCATGGTATTATCATTTTCACCCACATAGCATGTGCTAAAAAGTTGAGAGGGTTACGGCAAAAACTGGATGCACTTCATGTACAAAAATGGACAATCTCTTTCGAAGTATCAGGGTGTCGGACGAAAACTCATCTGTTAAAAAGGCATTTCATTTTTTAAACTTATTTCAACTCCAGACATTTTGTGCATTCAGTATGCACCATTCAAAGCCATGTCATCAATTTTCAACCCTTTCTGACTTCATTTGCTATTTTTCATGCATTCACTGATTTTTTTGAGCTAAATGACCCTGAAATTGAAAAGCACTACAAATGAACTCTGAAAAGGTTGAAAGTTGGCATGGTGTCATCATTTCACCCAGATAGCATGTGCTAAAAAGTTGAGAGGGTTACGGCAAAAACTGGATGCACTTCGTGTACAAAATGGACAATCTCTTTCGAAGTATCAGTGTTTCAGACGAAAACTCATCTGTTACAAAGGCATTTTATTTTTTTAAATAACCTAAGAATTACCAAATTGAATATAATGATAAAATACACTAATATTAAACAGCAGAAAAAAGAATCACTGAAGAATCTATTTTTAAAGTAAAGTTATTTACAAACTAGTGATACACACAAATTTCAAATAATTCAATTTTAAACTATTCAAATTTGAAAACTACTGGCACTAACAGAAAGTTTATAATTTTTGTGACCTAAAGCAAAAAGATTCACTCAGAAACTCTAAATATTTCGTTGTAAGTAGAAACAAAAGAAAATAAATAAAGCATAAAAGAAAAAAAAACTGGAAAAAAATGCCCGCCTACTGGGCCGCCACGACCTGCATATGACTAGAAATCCAACTACTAGTTGGGCCAGGATGCAGGCCCGCGGGGCAAGTAGGCCACATAGGGCAGTGACATGTTCGTTATGCCCACACAGGCTTGCTTTAGACGAGCTCGAAACGGATGCAGCGGCGGGGCTTATAAACTGGTCCGAGCCCCCTTCGCTTGGCGAGGTGGGACTAAACATCGACGCACTTCGCCTGCCATCACAACCCCTTTAGTCCCGGTTGGAAGCATCAACCGGGACTAAAGGCCCCCCTTTAGTCCCCGTTGGTGGTGCCTCGTATATAAGCAACACTTACGAATTCCCCCACCCCCACCCTCCATTCTCTCGACGCCGCCCCACAGAGACGCCGCCAGGCTGCTGTGCCGCCGCCTGCCCCGACGCCGTCGCCGCCCCCGACGTCGGCCGCACACGCCTCCTCCCCGATGCCACCCGCGCCTCTCCTCTCCGACGCCGCCCGCGCCGGCCGCCATGTTGACGCCGCCCGCGCCTCTCCTCTCTAACGCCGCCCATGCCGGCAACCCCGGTGACGCCGCCCGCGCCCTCGCCGACCTCGACCTCGCCGGCGCCGGCCTCGAGCTCGCCCGCTGTGAGCTCGCCGCCCCCTCCGGCGATTTTTTTGTTCACTAGATGTTTTAGATTATTATTAATTAGTATACAATGTATGTATATATGTATATATGTATGTATGTTTTGATGTTTTAGATGTTGTAACACCCCAAAATTTAATCATGTTTTTACTAAATAAAAATTTGGCCAGAAATAAAATTTTGAATTATACTAGGTCTTCATTTAATTTCAGAACCTTTTCTGTTTTCTGATTTCAAAAATTCTTCCCTCCATATAGAAATTTTTGGAAATAATATTGTGGCTTGGGTAGTTCTCTTAAAACATTTCAATTATAGTTTAATAACAGTAAGAAATTATTTTCATAATAAAAATAGCCCCAAAACAATTCTTTTAACAGCATTTTCAATTCTTTAAATACCTCTGTTGCACTACAACCACTTTAATTAATTCTTTTAAAATTCCACAAAAAATTATGGGAGGTCATGTGATGTCCACAGATCACTTTTATGCAAAAACCTAACTTGGTCTTTTGTAAATTTTGAGCAAAACAATCTCTTTTCATTTCTGTCCCATTTCTGAGTTATAACTGCAACCCCAATTTTCCTTGCTCCAATTTTTTTGAAACTTTCCGACCTTATAGTCCTTCCTAAGAAACCCTTAAGTCCAGAAGATCAGTCCCATTTGCTTCTTTTAAGATCACCAAATTATCCCCTATAGTTTTGGTCCAGAACTGAAATCCTTCAAAACTTGCACTTACAAGTTTTTCTTTTGGTCACACCAACCATGCCAACCTCTTTATCATATAAAGAGACACTATCCTACCAAGTCTCACTTCCAACAAAATTGCCTTGCTAGCTCTATCGTTTTGTCAAACAGGCTGTAGACATGGCAGAAACCTTGCACCTTTCTAGCTTGCATTGCACACTAGCCCTATGATCAAACCAGCATGTCCATCACTCCTCTCATGATCAGAGGCACCCTCCTGTTAAATTTCAGCTCGTTTTGATCCCTGTAGATGCCATTGGCATTTTATCAAACGCATAGCGTGCGTGCACAGAGCGCAGCTAGAGCGCGTGCATTGCAGCCACTGCATAGAGCTCCTGCAGCCGCTCTGCTACCTCCCCCCTTGTCCAGATCGTCCTATGGATCAGCCCGGCCACCTGGAAGCTCGCCGACACCTTCCTGCATCCGCTAGCGCCGGCCTCCGCCGACCACCGCCAACAAAATCGCCGCCCGAAGCTGCCTTCTCTGTCACGTCTCCGCCGGGACGCGTGGCTCGCCCGCAAGCTGCCTGGCACCACCTGAGCTTATCCGCAACGCACCGACCCCGCCAACTACCTTGCCAACCACCATCAACTCCTCACCAGCCTCAACGGCGCAATAATGGCCACCGCCATCGTGGTTATCCTCAGAGCTCGCGGAACCGCCTCACCCTCCCTATAAATTGGCCACCCCGTGCTCGCTACATTATCCACCACACTCCCTCCGTCCTCTGCAAGCTTCTCATAGGAGCAAAATGACCAGAGATGGTCGCCTTCTTCCTCTCCGGCGACCATGTCCTCCGCCTCTGTCTCGATGGTTCCGACGCCACCAAAGCTTCCCCCGCTCCATTCTCTTCACCAGAAGCTCCCTCTTGAACCCACGACTCCGTTCCACCTCTCAATTCCACTCGAGATCGATCATAGGCGGAATTCCCCTTTCGCCCGACGCCGCCGTGTGCCACAGAGCTCGCCGCCGGTGACTCCGTCCACTCCGGAGATCATGGCGACCACCGGAAGGATCGCCACAATGTCCTGAGCACGCCCATGTGCTCAGCAGCCCAAGGGACGCCGCCTTTCGCCGGCGAGGATCGCCGGAGCCCGCGCTCTGTTCTACCACGGGAGGAAAGGCGCCGGCTGACCAGTCAAACCTGACTGGTGGGCCAGCGGGATCCACCGTCAGTGACTGGAGGTCTCACCTGCGCCGGCTAAGTGGAGACGGGCTCCCTCAAAGCCGTCTTCACGCAAGAGGAAGCGTATTCCCTGGAACTACGCCATCGACGTCAGCACCTCTTCCGCACAGCCGATCGGCCGGGCCGGCCCAGTACCGCCAGATGACTATATAGCGCTCAGGGCGCTCCTCTGCCTTTTCTTTTTTCTTTTCCAGTGAACTTGAAATAATTCTACAGTGGCCTTTTCAAACCCAAATTTGATGATTCAAATTCCTGTAGACTTCTAAAATCATGCTCTATTAATCCAGCTAGGAACATTTTTACTAAGCTTTATCTCCACTGGATCTTCTAAATAGTCCATTTCTTTATTCTTTTCAACTTAGAAATACCATAAGTAAATCATCTGGACTCCAAATAATTTGATTCCTTTTCTATTATTTCTCATTTTTCACCTAGTTTATTTTAGTATTTATTTCAAATTTTTCCAGACACCTTTTTAGCACTGTTGTTGCTATTTGTGGTAATTCAAATATTTTTGAAAATAGGAAAAATGGAGGGAAGAAACTTTTCAAACTTTTGGAGTGCGCCCAATATTTCTGCATGCTCAAGGCAAGCATCTTGAACACTTGATATGGTGATTGCATAGTTGTTTGGTTGCAGGAATAATTGAGCCATGCTTCTGTTGAATTCAAATAAAAAAAATTTGCATGCATATAGAGTTGGCATGTTTCTTCGTACCGTGCATCGTGTGCTTGTCATGACTAACTCGCAGGAGCAGGCATAAAAGAAATACTGTTACCGGCAGAAGGGTGATCACGTTGGAGCATGGTCAGGCCTTGTTTGGTTATGCATGTGGAGCATGCAAGGGCTGTGGCCCTGTCTTGGTGATGCTACTGAAGGAATACTTTGTTGTGCTAACCACTGCAGGAAATAATTGAGCCTCCTGAGTCAGCCGTAGATCGAGTCTTGTTCCGGTAACCCCCATACTTGATTCCTGCTGCCACTTGTCCCTGCCACAGGTGGGGTATGGTTTAGTAAGTTGTTAACCCCTTTCCATGCATACACCGTACAGAGGGCCACAATGAGGGTTTCCAGGGCCATGGACTAAATCCTGTCATCGGGTCAGGGGGCATGGGTGTTTCCGGTTGTGACCGAGAGGGGGTGCCCCCTTGGAATCCGCGTGTATTAATAATGATCCCATGCAGGACGTTGGTCTTTCCGTCTTAGAGTTTTTCTTGAACGATTCTTTGGGTGATTCCTGGCATCCGGAAAGTTAATCTGGTGTGTGCTGGTTAGGTGTGTTTTCAACCCAAAGGCCGTAATGGGAATTAGTCAGTGTCATGGTACTGACTAAAGAAATCCTCTACTTCTGGGTAAAGAGTACACCCTCTGCAGAGTTTAAACCTATTCGAATAGCCGTGTATGTGGTTAAGGACTACAGTCTGGGTTGGTCAAGTGTCGGTCTTAGTGTCGGTCTCCGGAGGAAAATAATTATGACATGCCTGAAATATTTTGCAGGATAATTATTAACACCCAGAGGCTACCATGAATATTATGCTATGCACGTTAATATTATTATGGTTATGCTTTTTATTGAGGACTAACCCGTTTCTCTTATTTTGTATTTCCTGAGTGTCTCAGGGGCTGGCTAGACTACCCCTGGCACTCAATTTTATTTTCAAGACCTCTCGTGGCGTCTCTCGAGTTAACAGGCGGTTTATCCAGCCACTACTCTTGTGGACACCCGATTGGTATTTCTCTTCAAGTCAGACTGTGGCGTCACTTGACACCCGACTGGCATTTCTTTTCAAGACCTCTTGTGGCGTCGCCTGAGTTCTCGGATGGTCCTGTCTCGTCCGATTTCTCTTTTACACACCCGCTTGGCATTTCTCTTCAAGACCTACCGTGGTGTCATTTTAGACATCCGACCGGCATTTCGTTTATTTTATTTTCCTTTAACTTTCCTTGTTTATCACTAATATTTTTATATATATCCAGTTATTTGCACATGCTAATATGTTATCATGCCATGATTTAATTCCTGACAGCATGCCTTTAAGTCCATCATGAGCATACGCTTATAATTTTTAATTCAACTTGATCACATAATATCTGCTGCATTCGGTATATCATCTGTTCGTGATGTTTGCGAGTACATTCAAACATACTCACAGGCTTGTCCCTGGCTATTTACTTGGCCAGGTCAAGATTTCTTCGAGGAGTACCACCGCGATGTCCGTGCGGAGCCTAGGATTAGTGGCCACGCGGATAGGAGTTATCCCGGTCAGCTGTTCCTGTGGGAATTGAGCCCCATCGATGTTGGAGAACCACGAGTCATTTCCGTCATCCACCACCGGAATCACTATTATATCATTAGACCTTTATGGTCTTGTATCCAATTCTTGTAATAGCTTGGTAATCTGTAACAAGGACGTGTCCGCCAGTAACAGTAATCCTGGGCTGGTGGTAACACGAGGGGTTAAATTTCTTGGATATGTTGTGTCCCCGAAATCCGGCCCTGACAGCCTTGGTATCAGAGCCAGGCTGACCATTGGCTAATCCTATCTTAGCCTAGTCACTATCCCTAGGTTTCCACACCGTCCACATCTTTTCTTATCCATAGTCAACCCATCCCATTCGATAAAGCCTACACAGAGGCCAGCCGACACCTTTTTGATAATCGGTGCCCAACCTATCACCCTAACTGGCAACCACAGTAATACGTCACATTTTGTGATTTGTATCTGTGACTTTGACCCCGACCACTCTAGAGCAGAGCCGATACCCAGAATCGTAACCCTACTGATTTATGTTTCCTAGCCCAGGCACTATATAGGAGACCACTCTCGCGTCCATAACTAGCATCCCTCACCTTGTACACTGCCTCCACCACCATTTCCCCATGTCGCACCTTGGGGTTCGTCTAAGAACCCCAGATGCAACCCCGGGCAGTTTTGTCAAGATATTGTGGGATTTCACCGGCAACACCCTTGGCTCCACTCAGCCACCCCAGTACGAGCTGTTCAAATCAAGGATGAACCACAACGCCTCGAAATATTGGGTAGTCGCGCACATCCCACCAGTAGACCTAAACCAAGGCCCTACAAGTGTCGTCTTCATCGGGAAATCTATGCCAACTTCAGAAATGGCTATAGAAGTTGCTGCCTATGAAGCAATTACCCGGCTCCGATACGCAGTGCCCCATGCCAGCGAAAGGGGGTATTACTACTTCCCGAGCCGCGCAGCATCTGGAGAAGAAGCATCTTTCCCCTACAGACAATCAGAGAGAGATCCAATGCTAGCCCACCTTGTTCAATATGTCATCGCGCAAGAGCGTCTGACCCAGCATGTGATGGACTTCCTCCAGACTCTTGCTATTCTGAATCCTCAGATCGCCATCGGCGGACCACTGTTGCCAGACCAAGGAGGGAACATTCTCCAAGTCCTCCATCCACTTTCCCCAAGGGAAGAAGAATGTGTCCCAATGCCGGGAAAATTTCCTCAGGACCCTATCTATTTTACCTTTGTACCGTAGGGACCATGGTTGTGTTCAATAGTCTACCATAATTTGTTGTCTGTGTTGCATCTTAGGATTTACCCTATGAGTGAATTGTTTGGTTGCAGTTGCGTATGAGTAATTTGGTTACCATATTTTATAATGGATTTTTTTTTCACGTTTAACAAATCTCGGGTTGAGATTTTATTAAGGATCACCGCGACTAATAATTTTTGCAAACACAGAATTAATTCACGCACAGCCACGACACCCGGCTTACAGTCACACTCACTCCACTACATGCACTAAGTGCGGAACCACACACACACACACACACACTTGGCACCTAATCAACCGTCTCACGCACCAGACCACTCTCATCACACCACAAATTTTTCTGAAGAAAAATTTGTGGGATTTCTTTTATTTCTATGGAGCTACTGCAGAACGCACTAACACTCACCCGTAACCACCATCGATGCCTAATCCTCACGATCACCGCCGCCTTGAAGAGCCACCACTCGAGCTGCGGCATCATGGCGATCGTCAAGGATCATCGTGCATAGGAGCAGCGAGAACCCGAGCAACGCCGCCACCGCTCCGGACATGAGAATTGTAAACCACCCCGGAAGCACGTCCTCCATTGGAGCCCCGTCCGAGCTCCTGCGAACAGAAAAAGAGGAGGAGGAGAAGTGAGGCAAGGTATGATGAAGAAGAGAGTAACATTGCGTTCGTTTTATAGCTCGGGCTCGGTGCATGGTGAACGAGGACCACCAGCACCGCTTGTCGCCCGATCATCGGTGTTCGGAGGTAAAATCTCGAGCAGTGCCAACAAGGTGCTGGCCCGCGAGGTGAGTGCACGTTGCACCGGCAGCTTGCATGCCGCGCACTACCATAGTACGGCCCTAGGTACCCTACGTGCTAGACACCGCAGGTGGAGAAAGCACGCGAGAGGGAGAAGGAGAAGAGAACCGGAGGAAGAAGAAGAGACTGACAGTGGGCCCTGGGTCCACCTGTCAGCCGGAGAGAGTACTGTGCACTGAAGTACGGCAAGCAAATTTTGGAATTTACACTTTTTTCCAAATTTGTCGTAATAGTCACAGTAGAACCACAACACTAGTGCCCCACTGTAGTTACACCAATTATCAGGAGCCCTCATCAACTGAGCCTAAATAGGTTATTTTAAATAGCTTAGGAAAATCTCCTCGAAAGGTGGGTTTAATTTTGGTGACCACCTAACAAATCTCGAGGACGAGATTTTCTTAAGGGGGGTAGAGTTTGTAACACCCCAAAATTTAATCATGTTTTTACTAAATAAAAATTTGGCCAGAAATAAAATTTTGAATTATACTAGGTCTTCATTTAATTTCAGAACCTTTTCTGTTTTCTGATTTCAAAAATTCTTCCCTCCATATAGAAATTTTTGGAAATAATATTGTGGCTTGGGTAGTTCTCTTAAAACATTTCAATTATAGTTTAATAACAGTAAGAAATTATTTTCATAATAAAAATTGCCCCAAAATAATTCTTTTAACAGCATTTTCAATTCTTTAAATACCTCTGTTGCACTACAACCACTTTAATTAATTCTTTTAAAATTCCACAAAAATTTATGGGAGGTCATGTGATGTCCACAGATCACTTTTATGCAAAAACCTAACTTGGTCTTTTGTAAATTTTGAGCAAAACAATCTCTTTTCATTTCTGTCCCATTTCTGAGTTATAACTGCAACCCCAATTTTCCTTGCTCGAAAAATTCTAAAACTATGCCACCTTATAGTCCTTCCTAAGAAACCCTTAAGTCCAGAAGATCAGTCCCATTTGCTTCTTTTAAGATCACCAAATTATCCCCTATAGTTTTGGTCTAGAACAGAAATCCTTCAAAACTTGCACTTACAAGTTTTTCTTTTGGTCACACCAACCATGCCAACCTCTTTATCATATAAAGAGACACTATCCTACCAAGTCTCACTTCCAACAAAATTGCCTAGCTAGCTCTATCATTTTGTCAAACAGGTTGTAGACAAGGAAGAAACCTTGCACCTTTCTAGCTTGCATTGCACACTAGCCCTATGATCAAACCAGCATGTCCATCACTCCTCTCATGATCAGAGGCACCCTCCTGTTAAATTTCAGCTCGTTTTGATCCCTGTAGATGCCATTGGCAATTTATCAAACGCATAGCATGCGTGCACAGAGCGCAGCCAGAGCGCGTGCATTGCAGCCACTGCATCGAGCTCCTGCAGCCGCTCTGCTACCTCCCCCCTTGTCCAGATCGTCCTATGGATCTACCCGGCCACCTGGAAGCTCGCCGACACCTTCCCGCGTCCGCTAGCGCCGGCCTCCGCCGACCACCGCCACCAAAATCGCCGCCCGAAGCTGCCTTCTCTGTCACGTCTCCGCCGGGACGCGTGGCTCGCCCGCAAGCTGCCTGGCACCACCTGAGCTTATCCGCAATGCACCGACCCCGCCAACTACCTTGCCAACCACCATCAACTCCTCACCATCCTCAACGGCACAATAGTGGCCACCGCCATTGTGGTTATCCTCAGAGCTCGCGGAACCGCCTCACTCTCCCTATAAATTGGCCACCCCGAGCTCGCTACATTATCCACCACACTCCCTCCGTCCTCTACAAGCTTCTCATAGCAGCAAAACGACCGGAGATGGTCACCTTCTTCCTCTCCGGAGACCACGTCCTCCGCCTCTGTCTCGATGCTTCCGACGCCACCAAAGCTTCCCCCGCTCCATTCTCTTCACCAGAAGCTCCCTCTTGAACCCACGACTCCTTTCCACCTCTCAATTCCACTCGAGATCGATCATAAGCGGAATTCCCCTTTCGCCCGACGCCATCGTGTGCCATAGATCTCGCCGCCGGCGACTCCGTCCACTCCGGAGATCATGGTGACCACCGGAAGGATCGCCACAACGTCCTGAGCACGCCCATGTGCTCAGCAGCCCAAGGGACGCCGTCGTTCGCCGGTGAGGATCTCCGGAGCCCATGTTCTATTCTGCCACGGGAGGAAAGGCGCCGGCTAACCAGTCAAACCTGACTGGTGGGCCAGCGGGACCCACCGTCAGTCACTGGAGGTCTCACCTGCGCCGGCTAAGTGGAGACGGGCTCCCTCAAAGCCGTCTTCGCGCAAGGGGAAGCGTATTCCTTAGAACTACGCCATCGACGTCAGCACCTCTTCCACACATCCGATCGGCCGGGCCGGCCCAGTACCGCCAGATGACTATATAGCGCTCAGGGCGCTCCTCTGCCTTTTCTTTTTTCTTTTCCAGTGAACTTGAAATATTTCTACAATGGCCTTTTCAAACCCAAATTTGATGATTCAAATTCCTGTAGACTTCTAAAATCATGCTCTATTAATCCAGCTAGGGTGAACATTTTTACTAAGCTTTATCTCCACTGGATCTTCTAAATAGTCCATTTCATTATTCTTTTCAACTTAGAAATACCCTAAGTAAATCATCTGGACTCCAAATAATTTGATTCCTTTTCTGTTATTTCTCACTTTTCACATAGTTTATTTTAGTATTTATTTCAAATTTTTCCAGACAACTTTTTAGCACTGTTGTTGCTATTTGTGGTAATTCAAATATTTTTGAAAATAGGAAAAATGGAGGGAAGAAACTTTTCAAACTTTTGGAGTGCACCCAATATTTCTGCATGCTCAAGGCAAGCATCTTGAACACTTGATATAGTGATTGCATAGTTGTTTGGTTGCAGGAATAATTGAGCCATGCTTCTGTTGAATTCAAATAAAAAAAATTTGCATGCATATAGAGTTGCCATGTTTGTTCGTACCGTGCATCGTGTGCTTGTCATGACTAACTCGCAGGAGCAGGCATAAAAGAAATACCGTTACCGGCAGAAGGGTGATCACGTTGGAGCGTGGTCAGGCCTTGTTTGGTTATGCATGTGGAGCATGCAAGGGCTGTGGCCCTGTCTTGGTGTTGCTACTGAAGGAATACTTTGTTGTGCTAACCACTGTAGGAAATAATTGAGCCTCCTGATTCAGTCGTAGATCGAGTGTTGTTCTGGTAACCCCCATACTTAATTCCTGCTGCCACTTGTCCCTGCCACAGGTGGGGTATGGTTTAGTAAGTTGTTAACCCCTTTCCATGCATACACCGTACAGAGGGCCACGATGAGGGTTTCCAGGGCCATGGACTAAATCCTGTCACCGGGTCAGGGGGCATGGGGTTTCCGGTTGTGACCGAGAGGGGGTGCCCCCTTGGAATCCGTGCGTATTAATAGTGATCCCATGCAGGACGTTGGTCTCTTCGTCTTTGAGTTTTTCTTGAACGATGCTTTGGGTGATTCCTGGCATCCGGAAAGTTAATCTGGTGTGTGCTGGTTAGGTGTGTTTTCAACCCAAAGGCCGTAATGGGAATTAGTCAGTGTCACGGTACTGACTAAAGAAATCCTCTACTTGTGGGTAAAGAGTACACCCTCTGCCGAGTTTAAACCTATTCGAATAGCCGTGTATGTGGTTAAGGACTACAGTCTGGGTTGGTCAAGTGTCGGTCTTAGTCTCGGTCTCCGGAGGAAAATAATTATGACATGGCTAAAATATTTTGCAGGATAATTATTAACACCCAGAGGCTACCATGAATATTATGCTACGCATGTTAATATTATTATGGTTATGCTTATTATTGAGGACTAACCCGTTTCTCTTATTTTGTATTTCCTGAGTGTCTCAAGGGCTGGCTAGACTACCCCGGGCACTCAATTTTATTTTGAAGACCTCTTGTGGCGTCTCTCGAGTTAACAGGCGGTTTATCCAGCCACTACTCTTGTGGACACCCGATTGGCATTTCTCTTCAAGTCCGACCGTGGCGTCACTTGACACCTGACTGGCATTTCTTTTCAAGACCTCTCGTGGCGTCGCCTGAATTCTCGGATGGTCCTGTCTCGTCCGATTTCTCTTTTAGACACCCGCTTGGCATTTCTCTTCAAGACCTACTGTGATGTCATTTTAGACATCCGACCGGCATTTTGTTTATTTTATTTTCCTTTAACTTTCCTTGTTTATCACTAATATTTTTATATATATCCAGTTATTTGCACATGCTAATATGTTATCATGCCATGAGTTAATTCCTGACAGCATGCCTTTAAGTCCATCATGAGCATACGCTTATAATTTTTAATTCAACTTGATCACATAATATCTGCTGCATTCGGTATATAATCTATTCGTGATGTTTGCGAGTACATTCAAACGTACTCACAGGCTTGTCCCTGGCTATTTACTTGGCCAGGTCAGGATTTCTTCGAGGAGTACCACCGCGACGTCCGTGTGGAGCCTAGGATTAGCGGCCACACAGATAGGAATGGAGCCCCATCGATGTTGGAGAACCACGAGTCATTTCCGTCATGCACCACCGGAATCACTATTGTATCATTAGACCTTTATGGTCTTGTATCCAATTCTTGTAATAGCTTGGTAATCTGTAACAAGGACGTGTCCACCAGTAACAGTAATCCTGGGCTGGTGGTAACACGAGGGGTTAAATTTCTTGGATATGTTGTGTCCCCGAAATCCGGCCCCGACAGCCTTGGTATCAGAGCCAGGCTGACCATTGGCTAATCCTATCTTAGCCTAGTCACTATCCCTAGGTTTCCACACCGTCCACATCTTTTCTTATCCATAGTCAGCCAATCCCATCCGATAAAGCCTACACAGAGGCCAGTCGACACCTTTTTGATAATCGGTGCCCAACCTATCACCCTAACCGGCAACCACATTAATGCATCACATTTTGTGATTTGTATCTGTGATTTGACCCCGACCACTCTAGAGCAGAGCCGATACCCAGAATCGTAACCCTACTGATTTATGTTTCCTAGCCTAGGCACTATATAGGAGACCACTCTCGCGTCCATAACTAGCATCCCTCACCTTGTACACTGCCTCCACCACCATTTCCCCATGTTGCACCTTGGGATTCATCTAAGAACCCAGATGCAACCCCGGGCAGTTTTGTCAAGATATTGTGGGATTTCACCCGCAACACCCTTGGCTCCACTCAGCCACCCTAGTACGAGCTGTTCAAATCGAGGATCAACCACAACGCCTCGAAATATTGGGCAGTCGCGCACATCCCACCAGTAGACCCAAACCAAGGCCCTACAATTGTTGTCTTCATCGGGAAATCTATGCCAACTTCAGAAATGGCTATAGAAGTTGCTACCTATTAAGCAATTACCCGTCTCCGATACGCAGTGCCCCGTGCCAGCGAAAGGGGGTATTACTACTTCCTGAGCCGCGCAGCATCCGGAGAAGAAGCATCTTTCCCCTACAGACAATCAGAGAGAGATCCAATGCTAGCCAACCTTGTTCAATATGTCATCGCGCAGGAGCGTCTGACCCAGCAAGTGATGGACTTCCTCCAGACTCTTGCTATTCTGAATCCTCAGATCGCCATCGGCAGACCACTGTTGCCAGACCAAGGAGGGAACGTTCTCTGACTCCTCCATCCACTTTCCCCAGGGGAAGAAGAATCTGTCCCAATGCCGGGAAAATTTCCTCAGGACCCTATCAATTTTACCTTTGTACCATAGGGACCATGGTTGTGTTCAATAGTCTACCATAATTTGGTGTCTGTGTTGCATCTTAGGATTTACTCTATGAGTGAATTGTTTGGTTGCAGTTGCGTATGAGTAATTTGGTTACCATATTTTATAATGGATTTTTTTCACCCTTAAGAAATCTCCGGTTGAGATTTTATTAAGGATCACCGCGACTAATAATTTTTGCAAACACAGAATTAATTCACGCACAGCCACGACACCCGGCTTACAGTCACACTCACTCCACTACATGCACTAAGTGCAGAACCACACACACACACTTGGCACCTAATCAACCGCATCACACACCAGACCACTCTCATCATTTGTGGGATTTCTTTTATTTCTATGGAGCTGCTGCAGAACGCACTAACACTCACCCGTAACCACCACCGACGCCTAATCCTCACGATCACTGCCGCCTTGAAGAGGCACCACTCGAGCTGCGGCATCATGGCGATCGTCAAGGATCATCGCGCATAGGAGCAGCGAGAACCAGAGCAACGCCGCCACCGCTCCGGACATGAGAATTGGAAACCACCCCGGAAGCACGTCCTCCATTGGAGCCCCATCCGAGCTCCTGCGATCAGAAAAAGAGGAGGAAGGAGAAGTGAGGCAAGGTATGATGAAGAAGAGAGTAACACTGCGTTCATTTTATAGCTCGGGCTCGGTGCATGGTGAACGAGGTCCACCAGCACTGCTTGTCGCCTGATCATCGGTGTTCAGAGGTAAAATCGCGAGCAGTGCCAACAAGGTGCTGGCCCGCGAGGTGAGTGCACGCTGCACCGGCAGCTTGCACGCCGCGCACTACCACAGTACGGCCCTAGGTACCCTACGTGCTAGACACCGCAGGTGGAGAAAGCACGCGAGAGGTAGAAGGAGAAGAGAACCGGAGGAAGAAGAAGAGACTGACAGTGGGCCCTGGGTCCACCTGTCAGCCGGAGAGAGCACTGTGCACAGGAGTACGGCAAGCAAATTTTGGAATTTACACTTTTTTCCAAATTTGTCGTAATAGTCAGAGTAGAACCACAGCACTAGTGCCCCACTATAGTTAAACCAATTATCAGGAGCCCTCGTCACCTGTGCCTAAATAGGTTATTTTAAATAGCTTAGGAAAATCTCCTCGAAAGGTGGGTTTAATTTTGGTGACCACCTAACAAATCTCGAGGATGAGATTTTCTTAAGGGGGGTAGAGTTTGTAACACCCCAAAATTTAATCATGTTTTTACTAAATAAAAATTTGGCTAGAAATAAAATTTTGAATTATACTAGGTCTTCATTTAATTTCAGAACCTTTTTTGTTTTCTGATTTCAAAAATTCTTCCCTCCATATAGAAATTTTTGGAAAAAATATTGTGGCTTGGGTTGTTCTCTTAAAACATTTCAATTATAGTTTAATAACAGTAAGAAATTATTTTCATAATAAAAATTGCCCCAAAACAATTCTTTTAACAACATTTTCAATTCTTTAAGTACCTCTGTTGCACTACAACCACTTTAGTTAATTCTTTTAAAATTCCACAAAAATTTATGGGAGGTCATGTGATGTCCACAGATCACTTTTATGCAAAAACCTAACTTGGTCTTTTGTAAATTTTGAGCAAAACAATCTCTTTTCATTTCTGCCCCATTTCTGAGTTATAACTGCAACCCCAATTTTCCTTGCTCGAAAAATTCTGAAACTTTGCCACCTTATAGTCCTTCCTAAGAAACCCTTAAGTACAGAAGATCAGTCCCATTTGCTTCTTTTAAGATCACCAAATTATCCCCTATAGTTTCGGTCAAGAACTGAAATCCTTCAAAACTTGCACTTACAAGTTTTTCTTTTGGTCACACCAACCATGCCAACCTCTTTATCATATAAAGGGACACTATCCTACCAAGTCTCACTTCCAACAAAATTACCTAGCTAGCTCTATCATTTTCTCAAACAGGTTGTAGACATGGCAGAAACCTTGCACCTTTCTAGCTTGCATTGCACACTAGCCCTATGATCAAACCAGCATGCCCATCACTCCTCTCATGATTAGAGGCACCCTCCTGTTAAATTTCAGCTTGTTTTGATCCCTGTAGATGCCATTGGCATTTTATCAAACGCATAGCGTGCGTGCACAGAGCGCGGCCAGAGCACGTGCATTGCAGCCACTGCATCGAGCTCCTGCTACCGCTCTGCTGCCTCCCCCCTTGTCCAGATCGTCCTATGGATCAGCCCGGCCACCTGGAAGCTCACCGACACCTTCCCGCATCCGCTAGCGCCGGCCTCCGCCGACCACCGCAACCAAAATCGCCGCCCGAAGCTGCCTTCTCTGTCACGTCTCCGCCGGGATGCGTGGCTCACCCGCAAGCTGCCTGGCACCACCTGAGCTTATCCGCAACGCGCCGACCCTGCCAACTACCATGCCGACCACCATCAACTCCTCACCAGCCTCAACGGTGCAATAATGGCCACCGCCGTCGTGGTTATCCTCAGAGCTCGCGGAACCGCCTCACCCCCCCTATAAATTGGCCACCCCGAGCTCACTACATTATCCACCACACTCCCTCTGTCCTCTACAAGCTTCTCATAGGAGCAAAACGACCGAAGATGGTCGCCTTCTTCCTCTCTGGCGACCACGTCCTCCGCCTCTGTCTCGATGGTTTCGACGCCACCAAAGCTTCCCCCGCTCCATTCTCTTCACCAGAAGCTCCCTCTTGAACCCATGACTCCGTTCCACCTCTCAATTCCACTCGAGATCGATCATAGGTGGAATTCCCCTTTCGCCCGACACCGTCGTGTGCCACATAGCTCGCCGCCGGTGACTCCGTCCACTCCGGAGATCATGGCGACCACCGGAAGGATCGCCACAACGTCCTTAGCACGCCCATGTGCTCAGCAGCCCAAGGGACGCCGCCGTTCGCCGGTGAGGATCGCCGGAGCCCGTGCTCTGTTCTGCCACGGGAGGAAAGGCGCCAGCTGACCAGTCAAACCTGACTGGTGGGCCAGCGGGATCCACCGTCAGTGACTGGAGGTCTCACCTGCGCGGGCAAAGTGGAGACGGGCTCCCTCAAAGCCGTCTTCGCGCAAGGGGAAGTGTATTCCCAGGAACTACACCATCGATGTTAGCACCTCTTCCGCACAGCCGATCGGCCGGGCCGGCCCAGTACCACCAGATGACTATATAGTGCTCAGGGTGCTCCTCTGCCTTTTCTTTTTTCTTTTCTAGTGAATTTGAAATAATTCTACAGTGGCCTTTTCAAACCCAAATTTGATGATTCAAATTCCTATAGACTTCTAAAATCATGCTCTATTAATCCAGCTAGGGTGAACATTTTTACTAAGCTTTATCTCCACTGGATCTTCTAAATAGTCCATTTCTTTATTCTTTTCAACTTAGAAATACCCTAAGTAAATCATCTGGACTCCAAATAATTTGATTCCTTTTCTATTATTTCTCATTTTTCACCTAGTTTATTTAAGTATTTATTTCAAAATTTTCCAGCTAACTTTTTAGCACAGTTGTTGCTATTTGTGGTAATTCAAATATTTTTGAAAATAGGAAAAATGGAGGGAAGAAACTTTTCAAACTTTTGGAGTGCACCCAATATTTCTGCATGCTCAAGGCAAGCATATTGAACACTTGATATTGTGATTGCATAGTTGTTTGGTTGCAGGAATAATTGAGCCATGCTTCTGTTGAATTCAAATAAAAAAATTTGCATGCATATAGAGTTGGCATGTTTCTTCGTACCGTGCATCGCGTGCTTGTCATGACTAACTCACAGGAGCAGGGATAAAAGAAATACCGTCTGCCTGCAGAAGGGTGATCACGTTGGAGTGTGGTCAGGCCTTGTTTGGTTATGCATGTGGAGCATGCAAGGGCTGTGGCCCTGTCTTCATGTTGCTACTGAAGGAATACTTTGTTGTGCTAACCACTGCAAGAAATAATTGAGCCTCCTGAGTCGGCCGTAGATCGAGTCTTGTTGCAGTAACCCCCATACTTGATTCGTGCTGCCACTTGTCCCTGCCATAGGTGGGGTATGGTTTAGTAAGTTGTTAACCCCTTTCCATGCACACACCGTACAGAGGGCCACGATAAGGGTTTCCAGGGCCGTGGACTAAATCCTGTCATCGGGTCAGGGGTCATGGGTGTTTCTAGTTGTGACCGAGAGGGGGTGCCCCCTTGGAATCCGCGCGTATTAATAGTGATCCCATGCAGGACGTTGGTCTCTCCGTCTTAGAGTTTTTCTTGAACAATGCTTTGGGTGATTTCTGGCATCCGGAAAGTTAATCTGGTGTGTGCTGGTTAGGTGTGTATTCAACCCAAAGGCCGTAATGGGAATTAGTTAGTGTCACGGTACTGACTAAAGAAATCCTCTACTTGTGGGTAAAGAGTACACCCTCTGCAGAGTTTAGACCTATTCGAATAGCCGTGTCTGTGGTTAAGGACTACATTCTGGGTTGGTCAAGTGTCGGTCTTCGTGTCGGTCTCCGGAGGAAAGTAATTATGACATGCCTGAAATATTTTGCAGGATAATTATTAACACCTAGAGGCTACCATGAATATTATGCTATGCACGTTAATATTATTATGGTTATGCTTATTATTGAGGACTAACCCGTTTCTCTTATTTTGTATTTCCTGAGTGTCTCAGGGGCTGGCTAGAGTACCCCGGGCACTCAATTTTATTTTCAAGACCTCTCGTGGCGTCTCTCGAGTTAACAGGCAGTTTATCCAGGCACTACTCTTGTGGACACCCGATTGGCATTTCTCTTCAAGTCCGACCGTGGCGTCACTTGACACCCGACTGGCATTTTTTTTTCAAGACCTCTCATGGCGTCGCCTGAGTTCTCGGATGGTCCTGTCTCGTCCAATTTCTCTTTTAGACACCCGCTTGGCATTTCTCTTCAAGACCTACCGTGGTGTCATTTTAGACATCCGACCGGCATTTCGTTTATTTTATTTTCCTTTAACTTTCCTTGTTTATCACTAATATTTTTATATATATCCAGTTATTTGCACATGCTAATATGTTATCATGCCATGATTTAATTCCTGACAGCATGCCTTTAAGTCCATCGTGAGCATACGCATATAATTTTTAATTCAACTTGATCACATAATATCTGCTGCATTCGGTATATCATCTGTTCATGATGTTTGCGAGTACATTCAAACGTACTCACAGGCTTGTCCCTGGCTATTTACTTGGCCATGTCAGGATTTCTTCGTGGAGTACCACCGCGACGTCCGTGCGGAGCCTAGGATTAGCGGCCACGCGGATAGGAGTTATCCGGGTCAGCTGTTCCTATGGGAATGGAGCCCCATCGATGTTGGAGAACCACGACTCATTTCCATCATCCACCACCGGAATCACTATTGTACCATTAGACCTTTATGGTCTTGTATCCAATTCTTGTAATAGCTTGGTAATTTGTAACAAGGACGTGTCCACCAGTAACAGTAATCCTGGGCTGGTGGTAATACGAGGGGTTAAATTTCTGGGATATGTTGTGTCCCCAAAATCCGGCCCCGACAGAAGTTTTAGATGATTATTTTTTCACTATATGTATGTATGTTTTAGTTTTTTTTCACTAGTTTTTTATACAATGTATGTATATATGTATATGTAGATGAACGGTGGAATTTGCATAGATTTTTTGTTTTTTAGTTTTTTATACTTTTAATGTTGTTTCATAGTATAGAAAAAATTTGCATAGAAAAAAGATGCATAGAAAAAAGTTGACCATGTATTAAAAATATTTTAATGTTAATATATATCTTAATGTTGTATTTGCAAAAGTTTGTCATGTATTTGCAAAATCAAGTGAAAAAGAATTACAAAAATCACAATCAAGCATTTAAAAATGTTAAATTTGCATATAACTTGTTCTCGACGTCTACGATGCCTGGCCCGCATCCTCGTCATCGACTCATTGGTGATGACCTGCTTGAGAGGCGTCATGTCCGGGACTGGGCTACGCCGGGCTGGCACTGGGAGGTGCTACCTTCCGGGGCGCGCAGCTTGGTGAGGAACCGGGCTCCCGTCGTCGACCCGGAGCTTCTTTGGTGGCGGTCGCGTGGGCCACTTTTGGTGCGGAGGCAGCTGGCCCCCGTGGAGGTGGTACATCGCCGTGTCAGGGAGGAGGATGAGCACATCCATCGCTACATGGTTGCGTTGGACGTCAGGTTCTCCAATACCTGGCAGGTTCTTTAGGGATCTCACCCGAGCTATGATCATGTCATGGTTCCTTCTCTTTGGGTGTCCACCGCCCGCACCTCAGGAACCGTGAGTGAACTAGATTCTTCGATAATATTCGATCTGTATTAGCTAGTGATGTTATATGATAATATTCGAGACGATGTATTCGAGATTATATTATTCAATAATATTTGAGATGGTGTATTCGAGATTATATTCGATGATGAACATTATCTGGATTATTCGAGATGTATTAGTGATATTATTCGAGATGCATATTATCTACTATGATTCAGTTTTTCCTTATTGATTGCATTCTAATTTGAATACTAAATAGTTTTATATCTCTTCTGTATTAGTTAAGCTATGGACGATACCGGCAGAGACGGAGAAGAGACCATGTTCGACATCATACGCTCCCCGAGCCCAGACAATTCTCCTAAAAATGACGGCTCGCAATATCTGAACAATTTCGGTGAGAGTATATTAATATTTGATGAATACGAATGAAGAGATGAAGGCCACAACAATGATGACAAAGGAAATGTTCTTCAAATAACAAAGACCGGCGAGGTATATTTATATAAGGTATCTGGTGATCATTACATGTATTAATTGATTTGTGTGTGTGTGTGTATATATATATTAATGAATCAGTCTTTCTTCTTTTAGCCCTCTGGATCGAGCAAATCTTCTACAAGTAGGGCAGTACGAGGCCCGGCAAAAAGGTTGCAGGCTGGCGTAAAGTACAACATCGATGACATCAAACCAAATGGCGAACCGGTTGCTCCTAAGAAGAATGCAGACAAATTTACTCGTCAATGCGGAGTTATTGTCAGGGACCAAATCCCAATCTCCGTTCAAGAATGGAATAAGCCAGCAAAGGGAGATCAATGAGTTAGTTTTGTCTCCAAAAGAGAAAAAGATCTACTTTGGGAATCGCTCATGTCACATTTCACCCTACCAGATCATTTCACAGATGCACAATGTGAGAAAGTCAGGAAGAGTGCTCTTAAGAAGATGGCGATTGCATTCTGTAACCACAAGAAAAGAATATGGACCAAGTACGAAGCAGACGGAAAGAAGACTCCAGCATTCAAGGGAGCACTGGAGAAGGAAATAGATCACTGGGACTCTTTCGTGAAGTTCAAGGAATCAGAAGCAGCTCAGGAACGGTCCAGAATAAACAAGATTAATGCTGCGAAAAAGAAGTGGCACCATACTTTGGGGCCAGGTGGCTACCAAGTCGCTCGCCTAAGTGGGATCAAGCTGAGGACCATATGATTGCTGCAGGGGTCACTCCAGTTACATTGAGTTGGCCCGACAGGTGCAGGACTTGGTTTTATGCGCATGGGCGGAAGTTGGACCCAAAGACATGGCTGGTTATGGAGCGGGCAAGTCTTAAAGAAGCCTCAAATGCTTTACTTATTGCAATAGAAGAGGCTCGAAGGGGGTTTTCAAGCCCGAGAGAGAGAACGATGAGCTTACGCGTGCCCTGAAGAATCCTGAACACCTGGGAAGAACACGAGGCAAAGGCATTGTTCCATGGTATGAGGGGTTTGCGGATTGGAACGACACTTACAGAAGCCGTGCGAGAAAGAGGTAGCAGGAGGAGGAGAAGAGGAAGCTGGAGGAGGAGCAAAGGAAGGAGGAAGCAGTCTGCCTTCAACTGGTAGAATCAAAGCATGCAGAGTTGGAACGCGCTTTCATGCGGCAGTAGGAGCAGATCGACTCACTTAGCTAGGAAAGGGTGTCTCAGCAGCGGCAGCAGCAAGCAGATCTAGCATTGGATAGCACTATCCCATCTATGCCAAAAAGTAGCATGGGTTCCACCCCGGCCAATGATGCACTGCTGGCTAGACACCCCGTGGATGATATCAAAGGTACGACACCTTGTGAGCTACACATGAAAGTGAAGAACATATCCATGAAGGTGGCGGACGGCTATGCTTTAACAAATCCCCCTGAAGTAACCTTCCATGGCAATCCGATTCCAGCTGGCTATGCTCGTGTCGGGGTGGATGAATTGATGACAGGATATAACAAGCTAGAGCTTGACATTCCTGGAGGTGACGACGAGCGCACACTAGGAGACGCCATACATAGTATCATTCTATGGAGAAAGGATTGCATCGTATTTCCAAGGCCACCGACTCCAGCTCCAACAAGTCCGCCGTGTCAGCCGACTCCACCGTCCCACATGGAGACAGAGCGCGGTGCTAGTCTGCCACCGCGTCAGCTGACTCCACCACCCACCCCAAGACGGAGCACGATGCCGGTCTGTCACTACGTCAGCCAACTCCACCACCGCTCCACCCCGAGATAGAGCCCATCAGCGTGAGTCCGCCATATCGATCTCTGGCGCGTCAGCCTTCTCCAAAGCGGAAGAGAGCATCAAGCAAGAAAGCCTCTCCTCCTGCCAAAAAGAAGTTGGCTTACAACAGGAGTGACGAGGAAAACAAGGCCATAGTGGATGCCGAAGTGAAGGCCTTTTTTGCGAAGAAACCGCCCCCGCTGCGAAAGGAGAAAATACGTGAGGAAGTCATACATCACTTTATTGATAATGCTCAACCAGCTGTGAAGAAAACGGACTCAGACTATGAGCGGTCTATTAAGAAGTCATATCATGCACAAAAAGAGAAGGAGTCGAGCTCGAGCTCGAGCCAAGCAGGTAAAAAAGCGGGAAAACTGTTCCCCAGCTGGGAGAACAGGAAGTGCAATCAACCCTCCCGCTCATTGTATAATCACATGTGAGTACCGCCAATATGCCGAAAATAATCAACGCTCATAGACAGATCGCTGGTATCACTGTTTATCAACTCTAGAGATCGAGCCTATCCCCGGGATTCAAGATGACGAAGTAGCATGGAAATATGTCCCCGGCCAATATCTGGTTAGGCCTGAGGAGGTCCAGAATCTATCAACAAGAATGCGCAGATTGCATGATTGGTACCTGAGAGAAATCAAGAACGGGCGAGAGGCCCTCATGGTGAAAGTCAAGGAAGAGCATTACTTCCATGGAAAAGATTTGTGGATTGATTTTCAAGAAATGTTTCAGTTATTCAATCAAGACGCGCTCGACAAATCTCTCGTCAGTTGCTATTCTCTGTATGTGATTTCTTTCTGTAATTTAAGTCTCTAGCTATGCTTGTTCATTGCCTGTAATTATCCTCACTATATTCTTTTCTGTGGTATTATGCAGAATGAAGATTTATGAAATGAAAAGAGCTGGACGCTATGGCATTGGGTTCATTGACCCAAATACCATTAATGAAGAGGTGTGGTCACGTCACAAAAAAGAGACAGAGAAGAGCTTGCTAGAGTTTTTTAAGCAACTAAATACCCAACCAGAAATAGTACTTCCTTACAACTTTGGGTGAGTATTACTATCTTGTACTACAAATTCTATTTTGCTTACTAGATGTTAATAAGTGTACGTGATGGGTTATGCACATGCCTGCTTAATTATACAAACGTGTGCGGATGCAGTTTCCACTAGACCATGCTAATCATTGAAGTTGACGAGGGAAAAGTTAAAGTACTGAACTCACTACTTAAAGAAACTAAAGATTACTTAATCGTGAAGGGGATGGTCGACAGGTAATTTCAATCATTATCGCACTATGTCAGCCTCTTTAGTTCATTTCTTGATATCAACTAATTAATAACTTTATTCATTTTCTTTGCCGGGCTGGGTTTGGCAAAAGTTCATCAAACAGGTTAAAGGCCCATGGAAACAAGAGCTGACATGGGTGCGACCCAAGGTACGTAATTAAGTAGTACTAGCTATGTCCGTGCATCTCTTTAATTCTAGTTTCAATACCATTATCATGCTTGATTAATTATTATATGATTGAATTCTATTCTCGTAAAGTGCATGAGGCATGCGGTAGGGAATAATTTATGTGCATACTACGTTTACGAGAACATTCGCATTATGACATCCGAAAGGAGCACATCTGCAAGACAACTTTTGCTATGCAAACACAATTCAAAGTTCTTTTTATCATGATCTAATATATATACACACAATTAATATATTCATATTGATCTCCTTCTTTAATAAAGATGATGGAGATGCGGGATAAGCTCCTACCAACGGACCGCATACGAGCACTTCAAGAGGAAATTGCGGGATTTTTGCTTGACCAGGTCATAGATCCTGAAGGAGAATACCATTACACCTAATGCCTACATGTAATGATCTACAAATTGTAGGAGAAATTGTATATACCAAATTGTATATATATATATATGTGTATGCATGGTTGTAGGAGAAATTCTATGATATATGATTGGTCGTTTGAGAAGTTCTATGATATATGACGTGTACAGTATGTAGTAGCAGTGGCACTTGATGACTGCAGTAGCGTAAAATATGTTTGAAATGAAAAAAAAATGGAAAACACAAAATGAAAACGAAAAATAAACCATAATTCGGAAATCCTAAAACCCAAAACCCCAAAACCTCTAGTCCCGGTTGGTGTCACCAACCGGGACTAAAGGTCCCTCAGCCCCCGGCGTGGGCTCGTGCCACGTGGTGGGCCTTTTGTCCCCGGCCGTGACGAACCGGGAGTAAGGGGGGGTGGGCTTTAGTCCCCACCATTTAGTCCCGGTTCGTGAACCGGGACTAAAGGCCCTTACGAACCAGGACTAAAGGCTGATTCTGCACTAGTGAGATGCTCTTGCAAAACTATGGATCCAGTCCATTCGGTCTAATTGGTTCCAACCTTGATCAATGTACTTTTTTTATTTCATCCACAATCTGAATTTTATCTACTTCCATTTCAATCAATACTTCCAAACACAACTAGTGCTAATCCTTGCAACTAACAAGTATAGGTTGACTGATAACCTTACTAGTTTTGTTGGGGGCAAGGCAAAGTTATGTATTTGTGTGTGTAGGTGTTGACTATTTATCGTAGTCCAAATACTCTTGCTAGCTTGATAAACCCTAAGGTCCCACCTGAGAGAATTATTGCTTGCTAGTGATAACCCACAAGTATAGGGGGTCAGTTCTAGCCTTTTCGATAAATAAGAATGTCGAACCCAACAAGGAGCTAAAGGTAGAATTAATATTCTTTCAAGATCTATCGACCACCGATACAACTCTATGCACGCTAACGCTCACTTTACCTAGAACAAGAAATAAAACTAGTTTACGTAAAAAATGATAGCATTGCTAGATTATAAAACTTAATTGGTGTTTTAGTAGAGAGCTTTTGGAGAACAATTAGAAAAGGTTTGTCCCTAGATATTTGATAATTAGAATAATAATGATCATTGTAGTTTTATGTGAGGGAGAGGCTTAAGCTAACATACTTTCTATACTAAGATCACATTTACTTATGATTGGAACTCTAGCAAGAATCCGCAACTACTAAAGATCATTAAGGTAAAACCTAACCATAACATTAGGTGTAAAGTTCCCTTTAATCCCATATGCAACAACTCCGATCCCGTACTCGGGTTTAGGTTTGTGTCACTCCCGCAAACCACTATAAGCGAATCATGAACATATTGCAAGACCCTACAACAGTAATCACACATGTTTGCACGACACAGAGGGCACCATATAGGATAGAACCAAAATAAGACATGCAAATCAAACTAACCATGATCACCAATTAACCCATAGGACAAAAGGAGTCTACTCGAACATCATAGAGGTCCAACACATCATTGGATAATAGTATATAGCATAAAGCACCATGTTCAAATAGAGATTACAGCGGGAAGAGAGAGGTTACAACGCTGCATAGAGGGGAGGGACTTAGTGATTACGAAAACGAAGTTGTTGTAGTTGATTATCGTCACAATGGTTACCCCGGCAGCGCTCCGTTGCCATCGGGAGAGAGGAGGAGAGAGTCCCCCTCCTTCTTCTTCTTGCTTGGACTTCCTCCTAGATGGGAGATGGGTTCCCCCTCTGGTTCTTGGCCTCCACGGTCCCCGAGGTGCGGGAGCCCCTCCAAGATTGAAACTCTATCTCTTTGTTTTCTTCTCTATTTTGCGGCTCCATTTTTTGGCCGAACACTATTTCTTAAATAATCGGAGATCTATAACTCCCATCGGGCTAACATTTTAACATGATTTTTTCGAGAAATTAGGTTCCCTGCACCCAAAGGATAGCTCTAACTGACTTACAAGGAGGCCACAAGTGCACATGGCGCGCCCTAGGGCCTTGAGCATGTGAAGCTCCCCCTTGCATTGATTCTTGCGGTAAAAATGCACATATATTCCACAAAAAATCTCCAGAAGTTTTCATCGTTTTTCGACCTTCCTAGATATGGATTTTCTGCAAAACAAAAAACATTCAACAAAACATGAACTGACACTGGGCACTAGATTAATAAGTTAGTCTAAAAAATAATATAAATTGTTGCCAAAAATATGTGGAAGTAGTAGGAAAATGGAATGAAACAAACAAAAATTATAGATACGTCAGAGACATATCAGCTACAAACCTCTGCACTTGGGGGGGAGGTAACACCTTCCTAGGTTAGAGAAAGAAAAGATTTTTCAGGCATCGTTGTGATACATCTCCATCGTATCTATAAATTTTGATTGTTTCATGCCAATATTCTACTACTTTCATATATTTTTGGCAACATTTTATATTATTTTTGGGAATAACATATTTATCCAGTGCCCAGTATCAGTTCCTGTTTGTTGCATGTTTTTTGTCTCGCAGAATATCCATATCAAACAAAGTCCAAACGTGATAAAAATTTAAGGAGATTTTTTGGGAATATATGTGATTTTTGGGAAGAAGAATCAGCATGAGAGGTGGTCCACAGGCCCCGTAAGCTCATAGGGTGCGCCCCAGGGGGTTAGGCGTGCCCCTAGGGATTGTAGCCACCTTGGAAGGTGGTTGGCACCCTTCTTCCGCCGCAATAAATATAATATCCTGGAGAATATTCCCTCAAAATTGTAGCCCAAATGAACTTACGGATCTCCGGGAATTTAGGAAACGGTGAAAGGCCAGAAAACGAGAACATGAAAGAGAAGAGAAACAAAGAGAGACCCAATCTCGGAGGGGCTCCCGCCCCTCCACTGCAATGGCGGCCATGGACCAGAGTGGGGAACTGTTTCCCATCTAGTGGGGAGGCCAAGGAAGAAGAATAAGGAGGGGGGCTCTCACCCCTCTCTCCTGGTGGCACCGGAATGCCGTCGGGGCAATCATCATGACGACGATCTACACCACCAACTTCGCCGCTGTCGTCACCAACTCTCTCCCCCTCTATGCAGTAGTGTAACACCTCTTCTCCCTGGTGTAATCTCTACTTAAACATGGTGCTTAATGCTATATATTATTATCCAATGATGTATGGCCATCCTATGATGTTTGAGTAGATTCTTTTTGTCCTATGGGTTGATTGATGATCGTGATTGGTTTGAGTTGTATGTTTTATTTTTGTGTCTTCCTATGGTGCCGTCCATGTCGCAGAAGCGTGTGGGATTACCGTTGTAGGGTGTTGCAATACGTACATAATTCGCTTATAGTGGGTGGCTAGAGTGACAGAAGCTTACGCCCGAGTAAGCGGGTTGTTGCGCATGGGAATAAAGAGGACTTGTTACTTAATGCTATGGTTGGGTTTCACCTTAATGATCTTTGGTAGTTGCGGATACTTGCTAGAGTTCCAATCATATGTGCATATGATCCAAGTACGAACAATATGTTAGCTCATGCCTCTCCCTCATATAAAATTGCAATAATGATTACCGGTCTAGTTATCGATTGCATAGGGACAAATAACTTTCTTGTGTTACAAAAATCTTTCTAATAAACAACTAAATTTTATTATCTTGAAAATTACTCCTTGTTTTATTCTAGCTAAGTACTTTAGTTTTATTCTTGCAAACCTATCCTATCACCTACAAAATAGTTTCATACTTGTTCTATGTAAAGCGAACGTTAAGTGTGCGTAAAGTTGTATCAGTGGTCGATAGAACTTGAAGGAAATATATATCCTACCTTTAGCTCCTCGTTGGGTTTGACACTCTTATTTATCAAAAAAGCTACAATTGATCCCCTATACTTGTGGGTTGTCAAGACCTTTTTCTGGCGCCGTTGCCGCGGAGCAATAGCGTGGGTTGAATATTCTCATGTGTGCTTGTTTGCTTTATCACTAATTAGGTTTTATTTTGTGCTCTTGTTTTCTATCTTTGGTTATGGATAGGAAACACAAAATACCAAAAAAATTAGTTGTACCTACTAAACCAATGGTTGAAGAACCACCAAAAATCTATCATACTTGTGAAGCTTTCTACTTTGATCATCTTCATCCCTATGTTGAGGGAAATCATTAAATGGTCATGCTTATTTTGTGCGACACCTCTTATCTCAAAAAGGGAAACTCTTATGGCATCATATTAATAATTTTCATTGCTATGCTTGGAATTTATGCGAAATACATGGTCTTACTTGTTGTTCTGAATAATCTAAAAGCCACCTTCCATTCCAATGTGAGTTTAAGGATAATGGAATCTTAACTTCTTATGCCAAAGGTGTTTATAATTACTATGATATTGAACAAATTGAAGAATTTGTTTGTTTTAAGGGTGCCTACGAAATTGCTTCTTTGATTGAAATGTATGATGTTACTCTTTACAAATCTAATTTTTTTGTCATACTTAAATATTGCTATGAAAACTATGCTTCTAATGCTTATGTTAAAGAATTTCTTGACAAAGTCTCCTCTTCCCAAGAAGAGACTAATATTTTGTAGGAAACTATGGAAGAAGAAATTACTGAAATTGTGAGCTCATTAGATGAAAAAGATCAGGAGGAGAGTGAAGAACAAAAGGAGGAAGGGCGGATTGATCACCCGTGCCCACCTTCTAATGAGAGTAACTCTTTATCCCATACATTGTTTAATTTCCCTTCGTGCTTACGGAAGTATGAATGCTATGATCCTAGGGATTCATTTGAAATGTCCCTTTTTGATAAACTTGATGCTTGCTATGCTTGTTGCCAAGATGCCAATTTAATTATGCTTATGGAGATGAACTTGCTATAGTTCCTTATGTTAAGAATGAAATTGTTGCTATTGCACCCACGCATGGTAGTCCTATTATCTTTTTGAATTCTCCCAACTACACTATATCTGTGAAGTTTGCTCTTATTAAGGATTATATTGATGGGTTGCATTTTATTAAGGATGATATGCATGTGCTTACTGATCCTAGTTGCAATTATTATGAGAGGGGAACCACATCTTCACCACTCTATATTTTCGATACGATAAAATTGCAAGAAACTGTTTGTGCTATGTATCACCCTTTACTATGTCTGCATGAATTGTTCTTTTATGACATGCTGACGCATAGGTAGAGAGTTGACTTAGTTGTTGCATGATATATGTTACTTTATGCTCACTACTAAATTACAAATCATTGTTAATTAAAATTGGCTTTGATATACCTTAGGATTCGGGTTGATCAATTACTTGAGCACTTTATGCCTAGCTTAATGGCTTTAAAGAAAGCGCTGCCAGGGAGACAACCCACAAGTTTTAGAGAGTCAATTTATTCTTTTGTGTGCTTTTAAAAAGTTTAAAAACAATTTTTTTAAAGGGGAACCTCAAACTTTTCAGAAAGGAAAGTGAAAGTAAGAAAGACGAGCACCGTTGAAGTGGGGGAGCTCCTTGAACTTTGTTCATGCCCATGGAAACTTTGCTAACCTTGATTACAGATACTTTTCAACAAGAATAATTATCCCCTTGTACAAATCCATTGTATTATAAAAATAATGTGCCAAGATTTGCCTTTAGGATGTTTAGATTGCTTGTTTGGTATGTGCAGTGCAAAAATAGAAATTTTGGGTGTAGTGCGTGAATTTACATTTCTTACTGGAACGTCAAAAGTTTCTAAAAGTTTTACACAGTACTGGTATGCAAATTTTTTGGTTGTCATTTTTCAGAAGTTTTGGAGTTACAGAAGTATGGTCAATGTTCAGATTGCCACAGACTGTTCTGTTTTTGTTGCGATGTTTGCTTGTTTTGATGAATCTATGGATTGTATCAGGGGGTATAAGCCATGGTGAAGTTAGAATACATTAGGTATAATGCAATAATAGAATATGATTGGGTTTGCAATAGTAATTAAAGTAGTGATTTGCTTTATTATACTAATAGATCTCATGAGGGTTTCATTAAGTTTTGTGTGATTGAAGTTTTCAAGTTTCGGGTGAGATCATGATGGATGAAGGAATAAGGAGTGGCAAGAGCCTAATCTTGCGGTTGCCGGAGGCACCCCAAGGTAATATTCAAGGACTCCCAAGCAACTAATCTTGGGCATGCCCTGGAAGGCATCTCCTCTTTCTTCTAACGACCATCGGTAATTTTACTTGGAGCTATATTTTTATTCGTCACATGATATGCGCAAATTCTTCGAGCGTCTTTTGTGTTTATTTTTCCCTTTTTCTTTTATGCACCATGCTGGTATGAGATAGTCGTTGGTTGATTTATAGAATGCTCTTTGCACTTCACTTATATCTTTTGAGTATGGCTTTATAGAATGCTTCATGTGCTTCACTTATATCATTTGAAGTTTGGATTACCTGTTTCTCTACACATAGAAAACTGCCATTTGTAGAATGCTCTTTTGCTTCACTTATATTTGTTAGAGCATGGGAAAATCTTTTGTAGAAAGAATTGAACTCTCATGCTTCACTCATATCTGTTTAGAGAGTCAACGGGAATTGGTAATTTGCATGGTTAGTCATAAAATTCTACATAAAACTTGTAGATCACTGAATATGATATGTTTGATTCCTTGCAATAGTTTGCGATATAGAGATGGTAATATGTGGGAGGTACTGGTGAATGATTGTGGTTTAGTAGGAATATTGGTGTTAAGGTTTGTGATTCCCGAAGCATGCATGTATAGTCTCTCATTATGCTAAGAAGTTGGAGCATGACTTATTATTGATTGTCTTCCAAATGAATGGCGGTCGAGGACGAGCGATGGTCTTTTCCTACCAATCTATCCCCCTAGGGGCATGCGTAGTAGTAGTTTGCTTCGAGGGCTAATAAACTTTTGCAATAAGTATGTGAGTCCATGGATTATACGCACTCTCACCTTTCCGCAATTTGCTAGCCTCTTCGGTACCTTGCATTGCCCTTTCTCACCTTGAGAGTTGGTGGAAACTTCCCCAGTGCATCCAAACCCTGTGATATGATATGCTCTATCACACATAAGCCTCATTATATCTTCCTCAAAACAGCCACCATACCTACCTATTATGACATTTCCATAGCCATTCTGAGATATATTGCCATGCAACTGGCATCATCATCATATACATGACTTGAGCATTCATTGTCATATTGTTTTGCATGATCGTAAGATAGCTAGCATGATATTTTCATGGCTTGTCATTTTTCGATATCTTTGCTATGCTAGATCATTGCACATCCTGGTACACCGCCAGAGGCATTCATATAGAGTCATATATTGTTCTAGATATCTAGTTGTAATTTTTTTAGTTGTAAGTAAATAGAAGTGTGATGATCATGATTATTCACTATTAGAGCATTGTCCTAGTGAGGAAAGGATGATGGAGACTATGATTCCCCCACAAGTCGGGATGAGACTCTGGACAAAAAAAGAGAGGCCAAAAAGAGCCTAAGAAAAAAATGAAAATGAAAAAATGAAAAAGAAAAAGAAAAAAGAAAACAAAAAAAATGAGAGAAAAAGAGAGAAGGGGCATTGTTACTATCCTTTACCACACTTGTGCTTCAGAGTAGCATCATGTTTTTCATGTAGAGAGTCTCCTATGTAGTCACTTTCATATACTAGTTGGAATTTTTCATTATAGAACTTGGCTTGTATATTCCGATGATGGGCTTCCTCAAATGCCCGAGGTTTTCATGAGCAAGCAACTTGGATGCACACCCACTTAGTTTCATATTGAGATTCCATACACTTAGTGCATCCGTTGCATGGCAATCCCTACTCCTCGCATTGACATCAATTGATGGGCATCTCCATAGCCCGTTGATTAGCCACGTCGATTTGAGACTTTCTTTTTGTTTTTTGTCTTCTCCATATTTACCCATATCATCATACTCTATTCCACCCATAGTGCTATGTCCATGGCTTGCACTCATGTATTGCGTGGGGGTTGAAAAAGCTGAACGGCGTTAAAAAGTATGAACCAATTGCTCGGCTTGTCGTCAGGGTTGTGCATGATAAATACTTTGTGTTGAGAAGATGAAGCATGACAAGGCTATATAATTTTGTAGGGATAACGTTCTTTAGCATTGATATTTTGAAAGACATGATTGTTTGTTGGGATGCCTGAGTATTAATGTCTTTATATCAAATTATAGACTATTGCTTTGAGTCACTCATGTCTTAATATTCATGCAATATAATGATTAGATTATATGATCAATATTATGCTAGGTAGCATTCCACATCAAAAAATATTTTTTTTCTCATTTGCCTACTTGAGGACGAGCAGGAATTAAGCTTGGGGATGCTGATACGTCTCCGTCGTATCTAGAATTTTGATTGTTTCATGCCAATATTGTACAACTTTCATATACATTTGGCAAAATTTTATATAATTTTTGGGACTAACATACTGATCCAGTGCCCAGTGCGAGTTCCTGTTTGTCGCATGTTTTTTGTGTCCCAGAATATCGATATTAAACGAAGTCCAAACACGATAAAAATTTACGGATTTTTTTTGGAATATATGTGATTTTTGGGAAGAAGAATCAGCGTGAGAGGTGGTCCACAGGCCCCACAAGCTCATAGGGCGCGCCCTAGGGGGTAGGCACGCCCCTAGGGCTTTTGTCCAACTCTTAAGGCGGTTGATGCCCATCTTTTACCGCAAGAAATATAATATCCTGGAGAATATTCCCTCAAAATTTCAGCCCAATTGGAGTGATGGATCTCCGGTAATTTAAGAAATGGTGAAAGGTCAAAAACCGTGAACGTGAAACAAAAGAGAAACAGAGAGACAGATCCAATCTTGGAGGGGCTCCTACCCCTCCGCTGCCATGGCAGCCGTGGACTAGAGGGGGAACTCTCCTCCCATCTAGGGGGAGGCTGTCGGTGTTCTGGGAACCAGGGTACCCAGACTTGCCTGCCTACGGCCCACGGCGTGGCTCCATCTACGGCCTGGTACGGCCATCTACAGCACCTTCAAGACAAGATCCTCGCGAGGGGCCAAGCCTCGCGAGGCGGGCGACGCCAAGACCTTCGGAGGGAGCGGCCTCCCTAGGCTGGCTCCCAAGGAGCGGAGATTTCTATGCAGGTACCCATCTCATGAGGTGGAGGTGACGCAAGCCATGACGACCAAGGCCAGGTGGGCGCCAGCGGGCGCAGAGCAGCAGGTTTCCTCTTTGGTGCTAAGGAGGCAAGCGCAGGCGCGGGGTCCCGAGGAATCACCCAAAGGTTTCCATTCCCGTGCAACGAGACCAGGACTGCCAGGGCGGCAGCATGGATGTCATCACCGAGCCCAGCGCGACGTCACGACCAGAAGCTTTGCAGGTGAAGACCACCTTTCGTCAGGATTAGATGTACTACTTGTCCCCCTTCAAATTTGGCCGTTGTGGAATCCCTTCCCACCTTCGTTTTCGAGGAAGAGGACCAAGGCCACTATAAATAGGCTAGCCACCGGCATAGAAAGGGGAGTTCGGATCGAACCCAGAACCACTCATCCTCACCAGAGCAAGCCTCGTGAGCTTGTTCATCCTCTGTACTAGTTCATCCTCAGCCCCCCGTGAGGCAAATCCACCCCAAAGCAGGAGTAGGGTATTACACCGCAAGGTGGCCCGAACCTGGGTAAACTATCATGCCCTTCTTCTTCCCTGTTCTTTGAGCTAGGCTGTAGGGCGGCGCGTTCAGTTGGCTGGTTAGGTTGAGTCCTTCGCACACGCCCCAGAGATCGAACCTCCTTTGGGTCTGCGGAGCCCTGAATCCGACATTTGGCGTGCCAGGTAGGGGTGTGTCGAAGATCCGCTTGTCCATCGACTACGCTCCGCCCACGCCGTCCGTATTCCATGGCAGGCGCCGCTCCACCCGCCGGGCCGACAGGCGCATTCGGGGGCAGCGCGGGCCTTCGAGCTCTCTACCCCGCCTAGCGGCAAGTGCGGTGGCCGTTGAAGTTCAGGCCGAAGTTGCCACCACGGTACGACGGCACGGCGGACCCCACGGAGTTCCTCCGGGTATACGCAGAGGCCATCTGGGCGGCAGGTGGCGACGACAAGGTCATGGCGAATTGGCTCCCCATGGCCCTCATGGGCGCGCCACGCGCCTGGCTGCTCAGCCGGCCAGAATCTTCGGTGGCCTCCTGGGGGGAGCTATGCAACCTGTTCGTCGTGCACTACGCAGCGCCAGCACCCCATGCCGTTGCAGCTATCCTTGGTGGGTCATAGGCGCCAGCCTGTAGTCACCACGTCAAACAGTTCCTCCGCCAGATGGGGGCCGCCCAGCCACGCTCGGGGACTCCCTTGGGCCGGGCGGCGCCCGAGACCGACATCACCTTCGACTCCAGGGATCACCCCAGGATTATAGTCGGCGCGGGCGCGCTTCCCTTGTTGTGCATGCCTACCATCGGCGGCGGCGCAGTCACCCGAACCCTCATCAATGGCGGTCCTGGCCTCAACATCCTCTCCATGGAGGCCTTCGACCTGCTTCAGATGCCGTACGATTGGCTCCTCCCACCAGGCCCTTTTCAGGGGTGCTCGGTGGCTCCGTCGCCCCCCTGGGGTAGATTCGCCTCCCCGTCACCTTCGGCACGCGCAGCAACTACCGCACCGAGCTCATCAACTTCGACATCGCTCGAATCAGCCTCCCGTACAATGCCATCCTCGGGTACCCGGCCCTCTCCAAGTTCATGGCGGTGACGCACCCTGGCTGCAACGTCATCAAGATGCCGGGGAGCAGCGGCATTCTTACTGTGGTGGGAGACACCAAGGATGCCCTCCTGGCCCTCAAGCTCACTTTCAAGGCCACGGCGGCCGCACGGCCGGAGGCGGAGAGCGCTCCGGAGGTCCCGGAGGTCGCACCCACGAAGAAGAAGCCTTTATTCTCTTAGGACTGGGCTGAGACGAAGTAGGTGCGGGTCGACGATGGGGACTCAAGCCTCACCGTCATCATTGGTGCTGGTCTCCCACCGGACCAGGAAGAAGCGCTGGTCGGTTTCCTCCACACGAACAAGGATGTGTTTGCGTGGGAGGCAACGGACCTGGTTGGCGTCCCACGGGGCGTAATTGAGCACCACTTGATGGTGTGCCCCGGCGCGCGCCCGGTGAAGCAAAAGGCACGGCGGTAAGCCCCAGAGAAGCAATCATTCATCATCCAGGAGGTCCGCAAGCTGCAAGAAGCCAGCGTCATCCGAGAAGTACGGCACCCAGATTGGCTGGCAAACCCAGTCATCGTCCCCAAGAAGGGGGGAAAGGAGCGCATGTGCGTCGACTTCATGAGCCTCCACAAAACTTGCCCTCGAGACCCTTTCCTTCTTCCGCGCATCGACCAGATCGTTGACTCCACCGCTGACTGCGACTAGCTGTGTTTTCTGGACGCCTTCCCGGGCTACCACCAGATCATGATGGCGGTGCAAGACGTCGAGAAGATGGCCTTCCTCTCCCCGTGCGGGGTGTACTGTTACTCCTGCATGCCGTTCGGTTTGCGCAACGCCGGCGCGACTTTCCAGCGATTGATACATACCGCCTTGGGCAAGCAGCTCGGGAGGAACGCTGAGGCGTACATCGACGACATAGTGGTCAAGTTGCGGGAAGCAAAAACCCTCATCGAAGACCTGGAAGAAACATTTTCCAACTTACGTGTGGTGAACCTGCGCCTCAACCCGGAGAAGTGTGTGTTCGGTGTTCCGTCTGGCAAGTTGTTGGGTTTCTTGGTGTCGCACAGAGGGATCGAGGCTAACCCAGAGAAGATCAAGGCGATAGAGAGGATGAGCCCGCCGCAGACCCTCAAAGAAATGTAGAAGCTCGCGTGTTGCGTGAACTCGCTGGGGCATTTCATCTCCAAGCTCGGCGAGCGCGCCCTACCATTTTTCAAGCTGATGAAGAAGAAGGGCCCATTCGAATGGACCTCGGAGGCCAAGGAGGCCTTCCAAGACCTCAAGAGGTATCTCACCAGTCCTCCGGTGATGGTGGCACCTCGATCCCTTGAGCCCTTGGTGCTTTACCTGGCCGCCACACCCCACTCGGCGAGCGCAGCACTCGTGGCAGTCCGGGAAGAGCACGCGGGCGCAAGTGCGCGGCGCAGTACACGTGTTCGGCCACGACATCGCCACCCCAGGACGGCGCTCCTGAGGCATTGGTCGCCCAGGCTGGGTGCGGCACTCCTGAGGCATTGGTCACCTCGGCAGAGGGTGGGGCTCCTGAGGCCCCCACGCCTCGTGAGGGGCTGAACGCCGTCGGCGCCCCCTCTTTGGTCGAGCACCCTGTGTATTTCATCAGCACGGTGTTGCGCGACGAACACGCGCGCTACCCCATGCCGTAGAAGCTTTTGCTCGCGCTCCTCGTCACCTCCAGGAAGCTGCGCCACTACTTCCAAGGCCACCCCATCAGGGTTGTGTCTGGATTCCCCCTGGAGAGGGTGCTCCGGAGCCCAAACGCTGTAGGCAGGGTTGCTGAATGGAACATCGAGCTGTAGGCATTCCAGCTGGAGTTTAGCACCACCAGGGACATGAAGGGCGCGGCCCTCGCTGACTTTGTGGCAGAATGGACTGACGCCCCCGACCGAGGGGGTTGGTGAAAACCGCTCCCTCATGCCCAAAGACGAGGCGCCCGATGGATGGGTCATGTACTTCGACGGTGCATTTGCACACCGAGGCGCGGGGGCTGGAGCCGTGCTCGTCTCGCCTACTCAAGACAAGCTCTACTACGCTGTGCAGCTCTGCTTCCAGCATGGTGAGAAGTTCTCCAACAACATTGCGGAGTATGAGGGCCTGATCACAGGCCTCCGGGCCGCGGCGGGCTTGGCGATCAAGCACCTCACCATCAAGGGCGATTCTCAGCTCCTCGTCAACTTCTCCAACAAGGAATACACGCCCAAGGATGAGCACATGGAGGCATATTTGGAAGAGGTACACGAAATTGAAAAATAGTTCTTGGGTCTGGAATTGCAGCATGTCCCGTGCGGCATGAACAAGGAGGCGGACGACATCGCCAAGGGGGTGTCACAGCACGACCCCCAGAAGCCTGGCGTGTTCGAGGAGAGGCTCTTGAAGCCGTCGGCAGTCCCCTCAACCGCGAGCACGGCACTGCTCCGGGAGCAACTGCCCCAGGCCCCCGCCTCCGGTGCCCCGGCCTGCGGTGCATCCTCCGGAGCCCGCCTGCTTTTGGCCCTTGAACCTCAGGAGGGGTGCTGGACCGAGGAGTTCAAGGCGTACCTACTCCGGGGCACCTTGCCAGAGAAGCACGAAGAAGCAGAACACGTGGCCCGCCAGGCCACCACCTACTGCTTGCAGGATGGCGAGCTCTACCGAAGGCACCCAAACGATGTCTCTCTGTGGTGCATCTCCAAGGAGCAGGGGTGCGAGCTACTGGCTGACATCCAAAGCGGGGACTGTGGGCATCACTCTTCGTCGCGCACCCTCGTGGGCAAGGCATTCCACAGCGGGTTCTACTGGCCCACGGCGCTCAGTGACGCCACCGAGCTGGTGAGGTCCTGCGAGGCGTGCCAATTCCACACCAAGCAAATGGGGGCTGGATATCCTGGGACCATTCCCTCGTGCAGCTGGGGGCTACCGCTACCTCTACGTCGCTATCGACAAGTTCACCAAGTGGGCGGGGGTGGAGTCCGTGCGCACCATCTCGGCTGGTTCGGCCGTCAAGTTCATCAAGGGTCTTGTGAGCCGTTTCGGGGTCCCCAACCATATCATCACTGACAATGGCTCTTAGTTCACGGGCAACCTTTTCAAAATGTATTGTGCTAACCTTGGAACGCAGATATGCTACGCTTCGGTGGCACACCCACGGAGCAACGACCAAGCCGAGTGTGCCAACGCGGAGGTCCTGAGGGGCCTAAAGGTGAGGAGCTTCAAGAAGAAACTTGAGGCCTGCGGCAGGGGCTGGCTCGATGAGCTCCAGTCTGTGCTGTGGTCCATCCGCACCACCGCGACCAAGCCCACGGGCGAGACCCCGTTCTTCCTCATCTATGGGGCTGAGGCGGTTCTCCCTCATGAGGTCAAACATCGCTCCCCATGGGTCTTGGCGTTTGACGAGGCACGCTAGGACGCCTCACGGGGGATGGACCTCATGCTGGGGGAGGAGGGCCGCCACCAAGCCTCGCTCCGTGCCGCGAGGTACCAGCAGGCACTAGGGTGGTATCACTGCCGTAGCGTCCGCTCCAGGACCTTCGAGGTGGGTGACCTCATGCTAAGGTGGGTGCTCTCTAGGGAAAGGCTTCATAAGCTCTCACCCATGTGGGAGGGCCCGTTGAGGATTGCTCGTGTCTCCAGGCCTGGCGCCGCACGCCTGGAGACACAAGACGGGGTCCCCATCCAGAATGCCTGGAACATCCAGCACCTCCAGAGGTTCTACCCATGAACAAGTCCATACGCCTCTCAAGATCTCCGCCCGTGAAACTCTCACGTAATAATGAGTGGGGCTGTACGCGCCCCGGAGTCTCCTGAGTGCCGCCCTCGAGCCTCACGAGGGCTCCTGCCCACGTCCAAGTGGAGGCCACATGCTCCGCGCTGGTGGGAAGACAGAAGACTAGTGTAGGTGCCAGACGCGGCGTTTCTTTTGCTTGCTTTCTGTAGCCGACTTGCAATTTATTGAAATGAAATTTGGAGCTTTCGCGTCTTACTTGAAGGGCTGGGAATTTTTTCTTTTTCTCACAGTGTCTGCTTTTTCAGCTTTAGCCTTTGGGAGAGTGACAGTTGCCCGTTGCTCTTCCTCGCGCATCGCGCGCATGGGGGCTGGGCACGGTGTGTAAGCACAGCTCGCCAAGGCCTTGGTGCCTTGGCCCTTGGCGTCATAATCCTCGCGCGACGCTCTCAAACGAGCTTACGAGCATGCATGCCCCCCCTTTTTTTTTAGTCCATGCCTCCAGGCATCGCGACGTGATGTACTAGTGGGCGACCAGCTCACCCTCGGGGGCTTGCGCAAGGTGTGGTACCTCCGGAGGTCCACTGAACCCGGCAGTCACAGGGTGCCTCCTGAGGCTCGACGACTTCCAGATCTTCAAGGAGGAAACTCAAAAGGCACGTCCTCGCGACATGAGAGTCTACCGCAAACACGCCGAGCTAAGTCATCCCGATCACAATCAACAGCGGCACGAATGTTACGACACGATACAAAAGCAATAGCATAATGGCGCAAACGCCTGGTTCATTACACGCCCCAATGGGGCCTTCTACTTTTCTGGTGCAGTAAAAAGAAAGAAATAGAAGCAGCCGCGCGGCTACAACAGCTCCCGATGTTTGGCTCCAGCAACACCTGTGCTCAGTCAGAGTCTCCCTCCTGCTTCACAGGTGCGCGGCGGCGAGGCTGCTCGTCACCCTCCCTGGTCCGAGCCCGGCGGTGGGGCGGCTCGTTGTAGTCGCCATCGCTGGTGCTCTCCCCAGAGGAGGGGTCGCTGCTGCTGGAGGCGGCGCGACCGTCGTCGGGGGCAAGCTCACCGCCGCCATCGTCGTCGCTGTCGTCCTTCGGGCAGCACCCCAGCCACTGGCCGTCTTCCCCGAAGACCCTGACATAGAGGGTTGCGGCCTCGTCGTACCTGAAGTGAAGGGCGCACCCCCCCTGGAGGCCGCGTGCACAGGCGAACGGCTGCCACCCGCGGTTCAGGAACACATTGCCGGCGGGGGTGACCTCGACTGCCACCAGGAGGCCTTACTGCAGTAGCCGTCGGCCTACAGCCAGAGGCCGCCAAGCCCCCCGGCAGGCACCGCGCCCGCAAAGAAGTGTGGGAGATGGAGCCAGGCGCCGGCGGGCCTCTCCACCCTTACCAAGAACTCCGAGTACGTGTCGGCCGAGTGGAGTCGCGGGCTCGGTGGCCGGATGGCCGCTGCATGCTTTTCCCCTTCACCGTGGCCGTCCCGGCCGCAGCAGCTCTCGCCGTGGGTAGGAGCACCCCCACGACTGCCAGAGGCAGCGCTAGCCTTCGAGGGCGTGCGCCCACGCCCGCGGGAGGCCACTGCTGGCGCCGCGACATACTTACGAGGGCGACCGCGGCCTCTCTTGGCCGGCAGCGAGTCTGGTCCCTCCTTGGGGGTTTTCCCCTTCTCCGCGGCAGAGAACCTCCTCACCGGCGCCATGGACGCTCTGGCAAGATGGCGGGTTGAAGAAGAAGGAGAAGGAGGAGCAGGCAGTGAGGAGATGAAGATGGGCTGGGGGCTCCGCCCCCCGCCCCATTTATAGGCAGAGGGAGGCCAACCGCCGGCCTCTCATGTTCCGAGCCCCTTCTGCATGCTTCAGGCAGTTGCCAAGTCGCGCAGTTGTCGAGGCGGCAAGGGGAGGTGGAGATGCCCACGTCCCATCAAGCACCACGCGTCGGCTTGGTCCGTAGGCAATTGGGGCCCGTGGCGCTTCGCCCTTACCCTTTGGCTTCGCCTCGAAGCCAAGTCCGAGCGCGCCTTGGGCCCAGGGGCTACTGTCGGCGTTCTGGGAACCAGGGTACCCAGACTTGCCTGCCTGCGGCCCACAGCGTGGCTCCATCGACGGCCTGGTACGGCCCATCTGAAGCATCTTCAAGACAAGACCCTCGCGAGGCGGGCGACACCAAGACCTCCAGAGGGAGCGGCCTCCCTAGGCTGGCTCCCGAGGAGCGGAGATTTCTATGCAGGTACCCATCTCATGAGGTGGAGGTGATGCAAGCCATGACGACCAAGGCCAGGTGGGCGCCAGCGGGCGCAGAGCCGCAGGTTTCCTCTTTGGTGCTAAGGAGGCAAGCGCAGGCGCGAGGTCCCGAGGAATCACCCAAAGGTTTCCATTCCCGTGCAATGAGACTAGGACCGCCAGGGCGGCAGGACGGATGTCATCACCGAGCCCACCGCGATGTCACGACCAGAAGCTTTGCAGGCAAAGATCACCTTTCGTCAGGATAAGATGTACTACTTGTCCCCCTTCAAATTTGGCCGTTGTGGAATCCCTTCCCGCCTTAGTTTTCAGGGAAGAGGACCAAGGCCACTATAAATAGGCTAACCAGCACCATAGAAAGGGGAGTTCGGATCGAACCCAGAACCACTCATCCTCACCAGAGCAAGCCTCGCGAGCTTGTTCATCCTCTGTACTAGTTAATCCTCAGCCCCATCGTGAGGCAAATCCACCCCAAAGCAGGAGTAGGGTATTACACCGCAAGGTGACCCGAACCTTGGTAAACTGCTGTGTCCTTCTTCTTCCCTGTTCTTCGAGCTAGGCTATAGGGCGGCGCGTTCGGTTGGCTAGTTAGGTTGAGTCCTTCGCACACGCCCCAGAGTTTGAACCTCCTTTTTGTCTGCGGAGCCCTGAATCCGACAGAGGCTGATTGCTTGTATCTGCGTTGGTAATTCCCCGAAGAGGAGGGGATGATGCAGCACAGCAACGGTAAGTATTCCCTTAGTTATGAAACCAAGGTTATCAATCCAATACGAGAACCAAGCAACACTTTATAAGCAATCTGCACACAAACAACAAAAACTTACAACCCAACGCGAAAGAGGGGTTGTCAATCCCTCCTCGGTATTGATATAGATTAAATTGTATGAGATTTCATAAATAGATCTAGCAAAAACACAAAATAAAATAAGTAAAGAAAAAGTGCAGCAAGGTATTTTTGGTTTTTTCAGTTAAATATATCTGAAAACAATATGATAGGAAATAGACCCGGGGGCCATAGATTTCACTAGAGGATTCTCTCGAGAAAATAGCATATGGTGGGTAAACAAATTACTATTGGGAAATTGACAGAAAAGCAAATAATTATGACAATATCCAAGGCAATGATCATGTATATAGGCATCACGTCCAAGATTAGTAGACCGACTCCTGCCTGCATCTACTACTATTACTCCACACATCGACCGTTATCCAGCATGCATCTAGTGTATTAAGTTCATGGAGAAACAGAGTAATGCAATAAGAATGATGACATGATGTAGACAAGATCTAGTCATGTAGGAATAGACCCCATCTTTTTATCCTTAATAGCAATGATACATGCATGTCATGTCTCTTTCTGTCACTAAGGATGAGCACCGCAAGATCGTACCCATCACAAAGCACCTCTTCCCATTGCAAGAAAAATCAATCTAGTTGGCCAAACCAAACCAAAATTTCGGAGAAGAAATACAAGGCTATAAAGACCATGCATAAAAGAATTCAGCAAAAGACTCAAATAATATTCATGGATAGGTCTGATCATAAACTCACAATTCATCGGATCCCAACAAACAAACCGCAAAAAGTCATTACATCGAATAGATCTCCAAGAACATCGAGGAGAACATTGTATCGAAGATCAAAAAGAGAGAAGAAGCCATCTAGCTCCTACCTACGGACCTGTAGGTCTATGGTAAACTACTCACGCTTCATCGGAGGGGCAAGGGTGATGATGAAGAACCCCTCCGTGATCATTGCCCCCTCCGGCAGAGTGCCGGAAAAGGCCTCTAGATTGGATCTCGTGGTTCTAGAACTTGCGGCGGCTGGAATTGTGTTTCGTTGACTCCCCTAGGATTTTTGGGATTTTCAAGTATTTATTGAGGCAAAGGTCAGTGGAGGGGGTGCCTGTGGGCTCCACTACCCACCAAGCGCGCCTAGCGGCCCTGGCGCGCCCTGGTGCCTAGTGGGCCCCACATGCCCCCTCTGGTGCACTCCTTGGGCCTCTTGTGTGTGTTCTGGGCAAAAAAATTCTCCAAACAGTTTCGTCGCATTTGGACTCCGTTTGGTATTGACATTCTGTGAAGTAAAAAACAAGCAAAAAACAGCAACTGACACTGGGCAATATGTCAATAGGTTAGTCCCAAAAAATGATATAAAGTTGCTAGTAAATGAATATAAAATATCCAAGATTGATAATATAAGAGCATGATACAATCAAAAATTATAGATACATTGGAGACGTATCAGAGGCCAAGGAAGAAGAAGAAGGAGGGGGCTATCACCCCCTCTCTCCCGATGGCGACGGAATGCCGCCGGAGCAATCATTGTGATGGCTATCTACACCAACAACTTTGCCCCCGTCATCACCAACTCTCTCCCCCTCTATGCAGCGGTGTAACACCTCTTCTGCCCACTGCAATCTCTACTTAAACATGGTGCTTAATGCTATATATTATTATCCAATGATGTATGGCCATCCTATGATGTTTGAGTAGATTATTTTGTCCTATGGGTTGATTGATGATCGTGATTGGTTTGAGTTGTATGTTTTATTTTGGTGTTGTCCTATGGTGCCCTCCGTGTCGTGCAAGCGTGCAGGATTACCAATGTAGGGTGTTGCAATACGTTCATAATTCACTTATAGTGGGTGGCTAGAGTGACAGAAGCTTACGCCCGAGTAAGGGGGTTGTTGCGTATGGGAATAAAGAAGACTTGTTACTTAATGCTATTATTGGGTTTTACCATAATGATCTTTGGTAGTTGCGGATGCTTTCTAGAGTTCCAATCATAAGTGCATATGATCCAAGTGTGGAAAGTATGTTAGCTGATGCCTCTCCCTCATATAAAACTGCAATAATGATTACCGGTCTAGTTATCGATTGCCTAGGGACAAATAACTTTCTTGTGTTACAAAAATATTTCTACTAAACAACTAACTTTTATTATCTTGCTAATTACTCCTAGTTTTATTCTAGCTAAGTACTTCTAGTTTTAATCTTGCAAACCTATCTTATCACCTACAAAATAGTTTCATACTTGTTCTAGGTAAAGCGGACTCTAAGTGTGCGTAGAGTCGTATCAGTGGTCGATAGAACTTGAAGGGAATATAAATCCTTCCTTTAGCTCCTCGTTGGGTTTGACACTCCTATTTATCGCAAAAGCTATAATTGATCCCCTATACTTGTGGGTTATCATGTTGCCAGAGAGATACTTGCTACCACCATAGGTCCTACAGTCCTTTACTTTCTTTCCTTGTTATCTACCATGCTTAGTTATTTTTTATCTTTCTTTTCATCTTCGAGAAAAAAAATATTACGCAAGTAGTTACATTTGTTTTAGGCTTGAAATCATGTCTACATCCGCATAAAGTTACAAACTATGTGACTTTCAAGTACTAATAACTATGAACTTATTAGCAAACTTATTACTAAACCAGCTACTAATTTTGAATCCTATGAAATCAACTCTACTTCATTGAATTTCATAATGAAAGAACAATTCTCTTGTTCCTGTAATAAAGATACTGCTTCATACCTAAATAATTTGTTGAGCTATGTGATTTTCAAATATATAAAGAAGTGGAAGCCGACATTCTCAAATTATATATTTTGTCATTTTCATTAAGAGATAGGGCTAAAGAATGGTTATTATCTCTGCCTAAGAATAACATTGATTCGTGGACTAAATGTAAAAATGCATTCATTGGAAAATATAATCCACTTGCTAAAATTATTCAATTAAGGAATCTTACCATGAATTTTAAACAATTTGAGCATGAACATGCGGCCCAATCTTGGAAAAGATTAAAAACATTGACTAAGAAATTTCCAACACATGGTTTAAGCGAGTGGATGATTTTGCAGAACTTCTATGCTACATGTCCAGGAATTTGTTAGAATCTACTACAGATGGCACCTTTATAGCTATCACCTTAAGGAATCCTACCAAGCTTCTTAATGGTCAGACATCAAACTTCGCCCAATGGCACACCAAAAGAGTTCCAATTGGCAAGAAGGTAAATTCAACCGAGGGGGTCTCTTGCTTGAATGAAAAGGTTGATATGATTGTGTCTATGCTTGCTTCTAAACATGTCCTAATGATCCTAAATATGTTTCCATTGTTGCACTTGTTGAACGTAATAATGATCATGATCTAGTGGATGTAACCTTCATTAATAGAAATAATTTCAGTATCAATGCTTATACAAACAACTTCGGTAATAATTATGCTAGATCATATCGTCAAAATTATAGTGTATAGAAACATAATTTTCTTTAATAAAGTGCCAAGAGTTGCCTTTAGCATGTCAAGTTTGCAACTGTACGTGTTGATGTGCTGAAACTGAAATTTTGATGCCGCTATCAGATTTTACACAAATTAATAGAAGGTGCTAAAATCGCTAAGAAGTTACAAACTAGACATATATGAGTTCTATCTTCCGTTCTAAATTTTCGTATTTGTTTGAGACACAGAAGTTTTTAAATATTGCATGTTTGTATACTGCTCCCTTTTCATGAATTCCTGTTTAATTTATCTTTAGTTGTGTATGTTTGTTGTTTATTGTTCCTATAGGGGTGTAAGAATTTTAAAATTGTGTTACATCTTCATAATTTTTCATAGCAAGGTACAATTAGATACAATTTTTATTTGGACTAACCTATCGCCCAAAGTGTGTTTAAGTTTTGTGTGGATGAAGTTTAAGGAACCAGGGGAGGCAGTGACACGAGAATTTTTTTGAGAAGCAAGCAATCAAGCTTGCTTCAAGCTTGGGGATGCACAAGGCCTTCGTCAATAACTATCGATTTGTGTCTGTTGGGCCTATATTTTTTATTTGTTCACATATTTTTGGGACGCACAATCGTGTGGGATGGGGTCTCTCATCACACTGGATGTGATGCATTGTGCGTGTGGATTATTATGCCCATTGCATATGTTGTCTACGACAGAATTGTGGGTTGTTGTTCTTCCACCCCACGCGCTTATTTTTTAGCAATCGTTTGTGTTGCAAGTGGTCATTGCTGATGGACCTTAGTAGGGAATCATGTGCAATGAAATGACCCAATAAGCAGGTTTCTTAGCCCATTATTCATTTAGTCCCAATTATAAGGAAATTCACATTTCATATCCAACAAATGTTCACCAAGATTTCATATCGAGCACACAATATATTTCACATCCATCAAATGCCAACAAGGATTTCATAATTGAGATCACATGACTCCATATTACACAAGCACAAAATTAAACAAGTACTGGAGAATTCACATGTAACATCTAATACCTTTTTAAATTAGCATAATAGGTGGTAAATAGATAGATGAATTTCATCTGGAAATATATTGAAGCAGAATGCGAGTATTGATCCTTCCACGATGTCGAAGGCCCACGCAACTTTAGGCATGCGCATGTGGTTGATCTCCCTCTCGCCGTTCACCCTCATGAGGAAGACCTCAATATTGCACCATCAATTTTGTATGAATACCTTCCATGCCTCTTGAGAGTGCATGTGGTTTGATAGGTAATTATCAGTGAACTGCTTTGGAAAGCACTGAAAACAAAGATATGCATAAATATGTTGTCTAAATACTAAAATGTTGTGCGTAGGAAAAAAATAAGTAATAAAGTTAGTATCATCCTATAATTTACTAATATCTTCTTCATTGCACAAACAAAGAGTTTGTTGTTTTTCATTGCTAATTTCTTTATCCTAACAATCTTTCTGAGTTTCTTGTCTTGAGTGTTTTCATGGACATCTCATGTCCCCATATAAAATATGGGTAGACCAGTGGGTCTAAACCTCTAACACCAGGAGCTAAACGCAAGACCTAGATATTTAAAATTTTATTCAATTGCAGAATATATAATGTGCTATAAGAAAAAAGGAACATGTGCAAACCTCAATCGTAACATCATTATCTTCCATTGTATCCCTGCAATCACATAAAGTAGATGTTGACCAGTCAAGTAATAACTAGCATGCTATCCATAATAGGTTGATGAAGAATAAACACAACACAAATCAAACAAATTTTAACCATGGAAAGGCTAGTTAAGTACAACATGCATAACACCAAAAAAGTATAGCAATTATATATGTTTCTCAAATATCTAGTATTGTCAAATGTGATCTATTTGTCACATATATAACTTTACAAAATTGAACTCTGCCAATTGAACTAAACAGTGTACAATTGAACATCAAATCGTACAACTGACAAAATAGTGCAATTCAACAACAAATTACATAATAAAATATTGCATACATACTTGGAGATCATATTGCATATTAACGTATTACATTGCATAAGTGACTAGAACTTATAGATGAAATGCAGGAGAAGCACCGACTTTAAATAATAAATCCCAACAAAAGGTCAACCAAAGATAATTAACTTTCCATAGTTAGCTAAAAATAGGTCTTAGTAAGGTAAAAATGAGTTACTCCTCATCTTTAGAGGAGATGATCGATGATGGGCTCATTCCCCTTGAAAGAGAGCGAGGGATCCACATCATGACTGCCTTCCTCCTCGACTGAAAAGATGATGATTGGCACTGCCTCGTCTAGATAGGTCGCCTGGGTCATTCCGGGCATGATCATGTTTGCTCTGGACTTTAGGAAAGCATGAGAACAAAGAGAAAATACCTCGTAGTCATCATAGGTACCAACCGTGGGCTCGCAAAATCCTCGAAGCCTATCATTTAAAGGATCCAACCATTTGGCATTGTTCGCTTGAGGCATTTATGGTGGCCTCGATGATCAGGTGCTCCTCCAAGATACGGGGGTTGGCATCCATCGCAGCCTCATCCGCACGTGCGAATGTGATTTGCCTGTACGCGGCAAAATACTCCTCGAGTGATCGACCATGCGTCATGGACTGATAATCCCCAAGTGTTGGGTATATTGTAGCACTTTCAGAAGTGGAGGTGGTAAGTATCGAGCGCCGAACCCAAAAGGAGCTAAAGGTAGTATTCTTATTACCTTGGGTTCTATCTGCCATTGATAAAACCCTACATACACTGAACGTTGCTTTGCCTAGACCTTCTAGTAAAGGATAGTTTGCAAGTTTTAAAGAAATTGAGTGTGGAGTAGCGTGGTATGTTTTGCGGTGATAGTAGACCGATAATCATGCATTGCATTTTTATATGTGGGAAAGGACTATGCTAACATGATACAAAATCCATTGATCACATGTACCTATGATTAAAACCCCTAGCAAGCATTCACAACTACTAAGAATTTATTGAGGTAAAACCCAACCATAAAATTATGATCTAAGGGGCCTCTTTATCCCATATGCATCAATACCTATACTCGGGCTCGGTAATATTTTTCACTCCGACAATGGTATGAATAGTTATATCGACATCCTACTAACCCTTAAGTATGATCCACATACGTACACACGCATATCATGGGCACCAAAAGACAACAAAATATCATAATTCATAACATAAAACAAAAAAATCTCAATATATCACCAATGACCATCAGACTACAATTAATCTAGTGAAACATAATAGCTACGTGATAACCCACAAGTGTAGGGGATCAGTTGTAGCCTTTTAGATAAGTAAGAGTGTCGAACCCAACGAGGAGCTAAAGGTAGAATTGATATTCTCTCGAGTTCTATCAACCACTTATACAACTCTACACACACTAAATGTTTGCTTTACCTAGAAACAAGAAATAAAACTACTTTGCAGCAATGAAAAGACAGCTTTGCAAGAATATGGAGAACTAGGAAATAAATGTCAGGTGTTGTTTAAATAAAAGAACATTAAAGAAAAATGTTTTGAAAGAACAATAAAGAAAAGGATTGTCCCTAGACAATTGCATATGAAATAATAGTGATAATCCTCTATTTCAGTTTTTTTATGTGAGAATGGCCTATGCTAACAAGTAGCAAAATCCATTGCCTACAAGTACTTATGATTGGAACTCTAGCAAGCATCCGCAAATACCAAAGATTCATTAAGGTAAAACCACACCATAGCATTAAGTTCTAAGGTCTACTTTAATCCCATATGCAACAACTCATGACCAGGGGGATTGGTTTTAGTCACTCCACGCACCCACCATAAGCAAATCAATCACTGTACATATTGCAAAATGATGAGTGTTATTTTTACGCTCGTCAAAACTGAGTTTACACTGAGATATTTCATAAAAACAAGATATTTGCTCTGATATTGCAATGATTAATGAATGCAAAGGATTATAAATATCCTATCTTTGTTGTGTTTCCATGGAAAATGGCCTATTTATGGACGAAATCAAACCAATACATGGAAGTAAAGAGGAGATAAAGGAGATCTAGTGGGAGGCACAAAGGAAGAAACAGAGCAAAAGACAGCATTCCATACGACCGCACGCACTCATATGCCCAGTCGTATGGCCTGCCAGGGGCGCCATCTGATCCACCACTACAAGTACCCTGAAGGGGCCAACGTAAGAAACTACACAGAACATTGCCAAAACCTCTATTTCGTCATCCACAACAATCGTAGCCGCGACCATTTCCCGTCTACGTCTCCATAGTTGCAACCATCACCACTATCGTAGTACTCTGCCAACTAACCATACTTTGTAATTGGATAACACATCCGACATCTATTGTAAGACATATTAACAATCAATCAATCAATCTCCATGATGTGTTGTTCAATAATTTCTCCATCTAATGATCTCCATGTGTGAGTAGTTCGGTAAGGTCATGGGTTGAGGCAAAGCCCTACAACCCAATGTATTTTTTGGAGGGATCGATCGAAGTACTTTGAATTAAGGTCCTGTATGTATAGCATCAAATTGCTTCATAGTAACTCTGGCCTCGTCCGTGTTCATTATCCCTGCAGGTACCCAGGATAATTAAGAGCGAGCCATGGAGAGGCTAAGGGCAGGGATACCGTTAATGTTATTCTAAACACTAGTTACATAAAGGTTTAGTATAGTAACATGGATCCTATCATTGGGGATACAAGATGTGTAGTCATTAAATGCCCAATGCCTTTTTTGATTTCTATCTTATTTATGGAGGCAACCCCGCGCGATGACAGGGCCTTTCGGTTGGACAATGGACTCTTGATGCAGGATGCGGCTAGTCAAGACATAATTTGGACACATCCCCCATTTTGATACATTGCAAGCACATCTCAATGGACGACTTCCAGGGCACAAATTAATATCATAATGATCCTGTTCACAAATATATGGTTGTAAGAAAATTCCTCATACCCATGCCTATTTTTATTATAAGTGTTCCTAGTGTCAACCCGATTTTGATTCAGTCAAAGCTGGAATTAATACTCATGCAAAAGATCGGTAGAAACCTCTGACTTCAAGGGTGCCTTCCTATCGTCGGTTCGATAACCCGGGATCACCTTTGGAGAAAAAGGCGAGAATCCTTTCTACTCCTTTACCGGATCACTAAAGGGACTAATCAAATATTTTTGTAGTGCCATCACCGGGGAGGATTTGTGTGCCTAGCCTTTGTGTTGGAGTTTTTGTTAGAGTTTTGTTTCAGTTTATAGTTTAATTTTTGTTGCAAGTGTTGCACTAAAAAACCCAAAATTATTACCATGGCTCGTAGTCTTGGAAGCTTTGCTGCTCCTAGCAATAGTTTCAGGCGTCAACCAGTTACACAACCTGATGTTGGTGCCATAGAGTATGATATTAAATCCAATCTAGTCTCTATGGTTCAACAAACTAGTTTGGAGGCTCTACTTCTGAGGATGCTAGCATGCATTTGCATAATTTTCTGAATTGTGTAACATGACACACATAAGAGATTATGACCCTCACGCTTTCAAGTTGCATCTATTTCCTTTCTACTTGAGAGCAAAAGCAAAATAATGGCTTCTAGCTTTGCCTAGAGGTAGTATAACTTCATGGATGGGTGTTTCAGTATGTTTCTATCTAAGTTTTGCACACCCGCAAAGATTATGCAATTGCATTCACATATAACAATTTTTCGGCAGGGAGATCGTGAGCCACACTGGCACTTGCATGGGATCGCATGAATGAGGCTATAAGGAATTATCCTAATAATGGAATGGAGAAATGGCTATTTCATCCTATATTTTATAATGTCTTAAATTCTATGTCAAATACTATGCTTGACACTGCTGCAGGAGGAACTGTTATGGGTATGCCCATCAATGAAGCTAAAAAGTTGTTGTATGATATGCAAGAAAATCATGCCCAATGGCATGTTGAGAGCGCTACCAAGAAAAGAGTTAATGTTATTAAAGAAAAGAATACAGAGTTGACCACTAAGCTTAATGAACTAATCTCCATAGTTAAAGGTAAAGAAGAGGTAAACATAAATGCTATTACTGAAGAAGATGTTAATGATGTCAATTGTATTGCTCGTAATAGCTACAATCCCAACTAGAAAAATAAATGGATGTGCTCCTAGATTGCCTTATCCGAATAATGGTGGAGCACCTAATATTTTTAATGGGATGAACAATGGTAATAGAAATACTTTGGAGGAAACTCTGAAGAAATTATTGCTTGACAAAGTTAGCAAAATGAAACCTTTCAAAATATCTTGAAGAATCGTGATAACTTACTAGGTCAATTAACTGGTAAGATTGCTTGACTCACTAATGATGCGTAGGCTTTAGATGCAAGAACTAAGAGCATGGAAGAACACGCTGCAAATATTTAGAGAGTCAAACTTTGTTTCTAGCCAAGTTTGCAGGTAAATCGGAACCAAACCCAGTTGAAGATGTGAAGATGATGAGAAGTAGAAAAGGAAGAAGAGCTTGATAAGAGCCATGTGCTAGAGTATACATACACTACTGCAGGCTTTGTGAAGATCATAGAAATGAAACGCCCACTACCTGAAGTATCAAATGATGAAGCATATAATGTCTTTGTTGATCATGTTGCGGCTAAGGTACGTGAGTTAGATGATGAATGAAAGAAGCTATTCAGTAATCTTGCTACCAAACAGGAAGATATCTTTGGGCCTACTATTGAGATTGAGATTGGTTTGAATAAATTTGATGCTTTCTATTATCTAGGTGCTACTGTTTCCACTCTCCCTAACTCTGTTTATGATAGTCTCAATCTTGGTCCTTTTGTTACGACGGAAATTAAGTAAAATATGGCCAATTCTACCTTTACAAAAGCAGTAGGGTGTTATCATTCACATTAATGATTGCCCTGTTATAATTGATCTTCTTATTAATGATATGCCTGAAGATCTCATTGCTCTTATGATTCAAGGTAGGCCATTTCTTAGCCCCATAAAGGATACTATCAATGTGTTTGAGGGAAATGTAATATCTGAACTTCCTGCAAAGGATTCTTTTGTGAGACATTTTGATACGTCTCTGTCGTATCTAATTTTCCAAACACTTTTGCTCTTGTTTTGGACTCTAATTTGCATGATTTCAATGAAACTAACTCGGACTGACGTTGTTTTCACCAGAACTACCATGGTGTTGTTTTTGTGCAGAAATAAAAGTTCTCGGAATTGGACGAAACTTTTTGGAGAATATTTGTGGAATAAATAAAAAATACTAGAGCAAAAACCCACTAGAGGGGGGCCACCTGCTACCCATGACGCACCAGGGCATTTCCAGCCTCCTGGCGCGCCCTGGTGGCTTGTGGGGCCCATGTGGCTCCGCTGACCCTAATCTCAAGTCCATAAATTCCTATTTCCCGAGAAAAAATAAGAGAGGAAATTTCATCGCGTTTTACAATATGGAGCTGCCGCCACCTCCTGTTCTTCACCGGGAGACCAGATCTGGACTCCGTTTGGGCCTCCAGAGAGGGGGATCTTCTGTCTTCGTCATCATCAACCATCCTCCATCACCAATTTCATGATGCTCACCACCGGGAGTGTGTAATTTCTTCGTAGGCTTGCTGGATGCTGATGGGTTGGATGAGATTTATCATGTAATTGAGTTATTTTTTTAGGGCTTGATCCCTAGTATCCACTATGTTCTGAGATTGATGTTGCTTTGACTTTGCTATGCTTAATGCTTGTCACTAGGGCCCGAGTGCCATGATTTCAGATCTGAACCCTTTATGTTTTCATGAATATATTTATGTTCTTGATCCGATCTTGCAAGTTGTATGCACCTGCTACGTGTTATGATCCGCATACCCCAAGGTGACAATAATTGGGATTCTTTCCAGTGATTACCGTACTTTGAGGAGTTCATGTATTCACAATGTGTTATTGCTTTGTTCTGGTTCTCTATTAAAAGGAGGCCTTAATATCCCTTAGTTTCCTTGTGGCCCCGCTGCCACGGGTGGGTAGGACAAAAGATGTCATGCAAGTTCTTATTGAAAGCACGTATGGCTATATACAGAATACATGCCTACATTACATTGACAAATTAGAGCTAGTTCTGTGCCGCCCTAGGTTATGACTATTACAAGATGAATGTTATCCAACATAATCACTGATCCAATGCCTACGAGCTCTTCATGTATTGTTCTTTGCTAAGTTACTACTGTTGCTACAAAACTATTACTAGTAATGTTACTATTATTGCTATCGCTATCAAATTACCATATTACTGTGCTACTGATCACTCTGCTGCAGATATTTAGTTCCAGGTGTGGTTGAATTGACAACTCAACTGCTAATACTTGTAAATATTCTTTGGGCCCCCTTGTGTCGAATCAATAAGTTTGGGTTCTGTAAAGGGTTGGATGCGACATATGCCAAAGGATGGCTTATCATGGTGGGAGCTAGTAGAACATCGCTGGTGCCTGGAAGCGGGATGAGGCGTAGACACGAACGCCGGCGTACTTTACCCAGGTTCGGGGCTCTCCTAGGAGATAACACCCCTAGTCCTGCTCTACGGGGTCTCCGCATGATCACTAAGGTGCTAGTGAGTACAAGGTGCTCCTTGAGCTGTAGGCCAGAGGTAGAAGAGAGCAGGGCCGACTCTCTCCTCACTCTGAATGAGTCTAGGATTTACAGGTCCGAACCCTTTGCATGGGTGCCCTAGGGGGTTTATATAGGCCTACCCCCCAGGGGTACAATAGTCATCTGGCTGGTTGTCGGGTCCGGCGGTCAGCGTACATGGCCGCCGGCTTCTTTGTCAGCTGCTGGGGCCCGCCGCCTGGTGGGCCCCGCCGACTAGTCTGGCTCGGAGTCGACAGGCCGCTCCCGCCACTTGCTGGTCTCATCAGCTGCTTGTTGCTGTAGCCGTAATGCAGATGATGCGTGCTTGATCGGGGGGGGGGGGGGGCGTGGCTACAGTCCCGCCGTCGGGTGGGAAATCACTGTAGCCACATCGTGTCTTTTCTGGTTTAATGGCGCGTGGACTTCGAGGGAGGAGGGGCCGCTTGCTAGAGGCCGGCCTCCCACCGGTCCGACTGGACAGGCTCTGCCGGCTTCTAGTCTCTCGCTGCCTGGTAGGGCCTGCCGCCCGCAGGCCGTACCGACAGGCTGTCGTGGGAACAGGGCTTCGCCTGGTAGGAGTGACGTCAAGGGTGGGGTGGCCACAGTGCCACGTCGTGGGGAGATCTCTGCCTGTATGGAGCACTGTGGCCGCGCCGTGCCCTAGATATGGGGGAATGGGCTATACTGTAGCCACATCATGTCTTGTCTTCTTAATGGGGGCGTAGACTTTGAGGGCGTCGTGGGCCGCCTGTTCTAGGAGCCGGCCTCTCTGGAGGCCGCCTGCCAGGAGTCGGCCCGTCTTGGGGCCGTCTTCCGGTGCTTGGCCGTCCTCTGGCATCCGGCCTCATGAGCCAGCCAGCCACCAGAAGGCGGTGCTTCATCCTTGATGCTTGAGGGGCGCAGCCGGCCCAATGTCTTGAAATGCTCAGGGACCCGGGTTAGACTACCCGTGGCCCATTACTCCGACAGTAGTCCCCGAAGCTGGTGAGGCGTCGCGGCCGATAAATCGATAGGCCTCAGCAGCTTCCTTCTCTGAATGCTCTTGCTGAATGCTTCGTCCGCCTCCTAGTGTGCCGCCTGCTTGGGGTCGGTCGCGAGTAGGCGGCCTCGTCTGATAACTTCGAAACGCTGAGGCGGGGACCAGGTGTCGGGCCGGTTGAGCCTCTGGGCGCGCCGCCCGCAGCAAGCACGCCACGCGGCGCCAGCTAGCCGGGCCAGCCCGCCAGTCACGCATGTGAAGGGACGCGGCGGCAGGCCGGGCCCACCATTACTGGGCCTCGGCGCGCGGGCGGATCTGCTGCGGCCCAGGTAGACGGTCACGATTCCGCGCGGGGTTACTGCGCGCAGTAACCCGCGCGATAACCGCGGGGCCGTGGGGTCGTGGGCGCAGTTAATCCCACGATCCCACGCCCCGCCCCCTCGGCTTCGTAGCCTAGGGGCTATAAGTAGGGGGAGGAGGGGGAGCGGCGGAACACTCGCGCCCTCCTCTCCCTGCGCCATTTTCATCCTTCTCCTTTCCTTGCTGCCGCCGCACCTTCGCGCTCCGCCGAGGCACCGCCGCAGCTTGCCGCCGTCGGTCCTCTTCGCCCCAAGCCTCTTGCTCCGCCGCGGCCCTCGCCTCCGCCGCAGCGCCATTTCTTCGTCTAGCTTGGTCCCCATGGCGCGCGATAGGGGAGGGGACTGGGATGGCTCGGTCGTGCTTGAGGACCACCTTGCCTTCCTTCGTGCCACACGGCGGCTGCCCGGCGCGGGCTTCGTCAAGGTGCGCGTGCCGCCAGAGAGGGAGATTTCGCCGGTGCCGCAAGGAGGCGAGCGGGTCATCTTCCGCTCGCACTTCCTCCGCGGCTTCGGCCTGCCGGTGAGTGGATTCCTCCGTTCCTTCCTCGACTTCTACCATCTTCAGCCGCATCATCTGATGCCCAACACCGTGACGCTGCTGTCCACCGTCGTCATGTTGTGCGAGGGCTATCTTGGCATCCTCCCCACCATCGAGTTGTGGGGAGCCTTCTTCTACACCAAACTGGGCACCTCCGCCAGGGAGAAGGCGGCCTAGTGCGGTGCCTTCGTCGCGGTGCGCCGTCCGTCAGGGGAGAATGCCTTCCCCGCCATCAAGCTGTCATAGTCGGTCAAACTGTGGCAGAAATCATATTTTTACGTGGAGAACGTCGACCCGGCAATTGACGTCATCAACTTGCCGCCCTATGAAGCCGGCCCTCCGGTCGAGCCTCGGGCCAACTGGGGCTACAAGCCGAGACGCTTGTCGGCCTACGCCACCGCCGCCATCAACCGGCTACGAGTGCTGACGGGCGTGGAAGGCCTCAAGGCGTCCGACCTGCTGGTCGCCTTTGTCGAGCGCCGGGTTCTCCCGCTCAAAGGCCGGCCTCATCTGATCTGTTGGATGAGCGGGCACCGCGACCCGAGCCGGATGTGCACGAGGGACATGCCGGCTGCCGAAGTTGCCCATATGGTGAATGAGATCTCTGACCTCAAGCTGTCGGAAGGGTCCTGGTGGTTCGGCAAGCGGCCATACTCCCGCGCCGACCCGTCGCCTGCTCTGGCGGCGGCCGCCGTGGTGGGGCCGGGTGAAGGCTATCAGCCGGACCGGGAAGTGAGCGGTGTGGACGACCCTGACTTGGGGGCGGCCGCCCTTGAAGACGACGCCACGGGCGGCGGCGACGTAGCAGGCGGCCCCAAAGAAGGAGGCGGCCTTGAGACTTGGCCCGACAATGATGACGAGGAGGACGAGCCGCGCCATGCGCGAGGCGTTGACAGGGCGGACGTGGGCCCTTCTGCCAGGCCGGCTGCTCGAGGCGGTACGCGCAAGCGCAAACAAGGCGCCGTCTTGTTCGGTAGTGTGCCGAAGAAGACCAAGAACCCGACCGCGGCGACTAGGCAGAAGGAGGCCGCCGCAAAGGCGACCAAGTTCCAGAAGCTTCCGAAGGCGCCTCCTATGGTGTCGGCGTAAGTGTGTTTTCCTTGTGCTTTCTTTTCTTGTTGGTTCCGTCTGAGCTTCTTTGCTTTATTTTCCTTGACTTAGGGCTCCGCTCTCCCTCGAGAAGTCGGCCGCCGCCTCCATCATCGGGTCGGTGGAGACCTGTACCACCACCCGGCGAATCGACCCAGCAGCCAACCTCCGGGAGGCGTGGGAACGAAACGCGCAGGAGGCGTGCGAGGAGCAGGAAGCCGCCCACATGGAGAAGGCGGAGGCGGACAGGGCGGAAGCCGCTGCGTTGAAGAGGCTGGCGGAGGCTGAAGCCGATGCCGCGGAGAAGAGGCTGGGTGAAGGAGCCGCGCGCTGTCAGGCGCCGCTGCTCATCACTCCCTTGAGCTTCGTGCCACCACCACCTGAGTTTATGGCACCGACTGGGGGAGCCGGCGTCGAACAGCCGGTCATGGGGAGAGAAGGCGGCGATGTCGTCATGCCGGTGGTAGTCGTGCCTCCGTCGCCGCCGTCTGGAGGAGCGCGGGACGAACAGCCGGCTGCCCCGCCGGTGCCGCCAGCCAGAAACGAGGTAGTGACGGGCCCAATTCCTGAGGCGCGCACTCCGTCGCGCCGCCGAGGCACGAAGGCGGCTTCGGCGCCGCGACCGCTAGAAGCCGGCGCTGCGAGCTCGTCCGCCCCGGATGCCGAAGCCACCAGCCACGCGCCCGCCGAGTGGGTGCGTGGAGGCGGGACCGGCGCCTTAAACCAGGCGATCCTCGACGTCCAAGCCAAACTCCGAGCTGAGGCCACCGCTCTTCGACAGTGCAACAGTGCGTTCTTCGATTCGCGAGCGGCCATTCGGGTACGTCCTTTATTTCTTCGTCTTTGATTCTTGTATTCTCTCTGTGGGGGCGCGCCAGCGCACCCACTGGGTGTAGCCCCCGAGTTTCAGGCCGGCTGCTGAGCAGGCGGGTCGGAACTTTAATTGGCAATCTCCGAGTGCTAACTTTATCTGCTATCTTCATTATAGGACTATCATAACCTTCGCGCGATCACCTTCAACTCCAACGTCCGAGAGCTGGAGCGGCGGACCGCCGACTTGTCGGAAAGCCAGAGTAAGTCTTTGTTTTCTTTCTCTGCGGGGGCGTGCCAGCGCACCCGCGGGCTGTAGCCCCCGAGATTCGGGCCGACTGCTGAGCAGTCGGGCCGGATCTCCTTGGCAGCCGTACCTCTTTTTTGTTGATGGTTGATATTATTTTTTCTTCCTCTGCTCTTGCAGAGGCCAATGCTACTTTGCAGCAGCGGCTGGGTGAGGCCAACACCGCGTTGCAAGCCAAGGAGGCAGAGTGCAACGAGCTGGCCCAAGAGCGTGACCGACTGGCCAAGCAACTGACGGAGCAGGCGGAGCTTCTTCAGAGGACCCAGAAGGAGGCGGAGGTAAAAGAGTCCAGTCTCCTTGCCGAGTTCGAGACCGAACGCTCCGCCTAGGCTGACAGGGAGTCGCTGCTGAAATCCGGCTTCGGCAGGATTGAAGACATAGTTGATGGTAAGCTTTCTTCTTTTTCTTTCTTTGAGCTGCCGATTGCCGATCGAGCCGGCGTCTAGCTTCTGACTTCT